>ML806631.1:413583-435026 GCA_009831015.1 Picea engelmannii
CAGACATACCCAAGTTTGAAGGAAAGGCAAGAGATTACCCTACCAACCATGTCATGAATTTTCACCTATAGTGCTCTTCCAACAACATTATGGATGATTCCATCAGACTGTGATTATTTCAATGCACACTCACTGGCCCATCGACCAAATGGTATGTAGATGAAAAATTAGGGTCCCATGTGACTTTTGAATCCTTGGCCAAAGAATTTTTTACCTTCTTCCAATTACCAATCTCCATGACAATGGTCTGGAACTACTCTCTAATTTCAAACAAACCTCAGCCACACATATAGCTAATCACATTCACGAGTGGCATAGGCAACATAGTTTGTGCAAAGTAGAAACCACCAAACAACAGTGTCTTGACTGGTTTCTTAGATCACTTGTCTCTCTCCTCGGTAAGGATGTAGCTTCCACCTTCCCTCAATCAGAAGAAGAAGCCATCAGTAATTCTCAACAATATGACCTCATCTATGCACAGTCAGGGTACTTATACACTATACTTCCTGATCTCCCAAAATGAGTGCCATTTGGCCAAGACAAACCTGGGATGTCTCACTCAGCAGATGGACTGATTGGTAATACTACTCACCATGGTCCACAACCCCAACAACCACCAATGTATGGAACACCTCAATACCCACTGACATATGGGGGCACTTCTTATTACCCCCCACCCCCTTATCAACAACCATACCCTGTTGCTATGCCTCCACCCATCAGTGGGCCACCACCGGCACCCCCCATACACCCACTGATTCAAACGAGTTCGGGTACCCCCTCTACCTCAACTTATGGTACTAGTGAAAGTGCCACGCCTTCCTATGTACCTTACAGATCATTACCCCCACATAATCTGTACTTTCCTTTTCCTGGTCCCCCACAACCCATCACTCCCCCACATCCTCACACTGGGGTGAATTTTGTTCAACCTTCTCCCGTTCAGTAATATCAAAATTTTGAATAGCTGAATATGGCCAATCCGACACATCCATCGAAGAATTCCAAAAATAAAGGGTGAAACAAGAACAACAACAACCCAAGTCAAGGCGGGAATCAACCCCAGTAGAACCAACATACTGGGGTCAACCAGAACCAAGGGAATTAGAAGCCCCAGGGGGGAAATAATAATAGGTTTCAAGGGAGAAATAACAATATGGTTAAAACAAACTTCCCTTGTTCCATTTACGATGAGTTTGGTCATTACACTCACCATTTCCCCCCAAATCGTTGATTTCAAATAGTTGAAAGACTCAGGTAGTCTACTCCATCCTCCAACACCGCCTGCCCCTCAACAGACACCAAAACAATACGTGCAACAACCCCCACTGTCGTGCTATAGAATCCTATTCCACACCAAGGTGTGATAAACACCCAACAGGACACACAACCTCCATGACCTCAAGTGGGACAATACCTCAATCCAAACAATCCAATAGATTGCACAATCCTCCTCACTAGTGAGGAAGAAATCCTTCTGCAAACACGTAATCGTCAATATCATGCACCTATTGAGTCTCCTCCCATCCCTCCAGATACAAACCCTACACTGACGGGACCCCCGTTGGTGATCCCTCACCCTAACACAGAGCCACCTCTTTGCATCCCATTGCATAGGAATGTACACAACCCACAGGCTAGGGTTGCTCATAATTACAGTTTGGTTGATGACTTAGCATAATCCCCGAATGCCATGTCAGTCTTAGAAGCCCTTCAAACTTGTCCCACTCAGTGGAAATCATTACTTTCCACCTTGGGGGTAGTCAACCCCGTAGATACTTGACTCATTACATTCGATATCAACAGTGGAGAACCCCTCCTTCCCACCTTGATTGCTTTTCAAATCCCAGTAAAAATATGGAACATCACAGTTCATCGGTGTATCATTGATGAAGGTGCATCTACATGCATTATGTCCAAATCTGTATGGCAGAAACTTGGTTCCCCTAAACTCATACCCTCTACCATTACCTTACAAGCTTATGATGAATGACCATCATCTCCTGAAGGGCTCTTCCAAAATGTCCCCATAGAACTCGGGGGCAAGACTATTCTCATCGACATTGAAGTTATCAATGCCCCACTTGATTATAATATCATGTTCGGTTGTAGCTACATGTACACTATGAAGGCAGTTGCCTCTTCCGTATTTTGAACAATGATGTTCCCCCACAATGGGAAGATTGTTACCATTGACCAAGTCTCACATTACGAGCCTAACCCATCTACCAAATTCGATAACATTCTTCCTCTCATCCACACGAGTCATGACGCATACCCACTCATTGAAATGGGTCCTGGAATTTTCAAATATCCATCATTGTTAGGAACTTACCATGGAGCACCATTGCTCCTTCGCCCTTCCAATCAATTATGTGTCGTATCATCTAACAGAACTAACACAAAGGATACCCTTCCTCCTAGGGAGGCTTCTATCATATCTAACGTCCCACTGGTCATAGAACTTCCCCCTCATGAGCCTCCTGCGAACTCGTCGACCCCACCAGTCCAAGATGTCACCTCTCCCCCAGGACATATCCTAGTTTGGTAGATAGTTCCCCAAGCCATCACTCAAATTCCCTTCTTTTACCCTCCACCTGGCATTGAAGCTTTCCAGGTAGCCACAATGCTTACCCTACCTAATATGGTGTTAGCAATTCCAGTTTGGTATTTTCATCCACCAAAGATGGTCCCTCGACCATCCCTTCCCACCCAAATGGAAGGAATCCCAATGACAATTCCCATACTTAATCCCACCATACCCTCTACACCCCCACTCACTACCCCCCTGCCATAGTTGGGGGTAGGAGAAAGAAGAAAGAGACCACAACTCCACTTCCCCCTTGTGTCCAACCCCCTTGCATGTTATGTGAGAAAGATGGACACCAAACCAACAACTTCCCATCTCTACCAAAGTTACAGAATTTGATTCCACTCAATCAAACTCCCTCAACACTCACCACTATAGCCATTACTTCCCCTACCACTCCCCCTTCAAGTCGTAAAGGGTTTTGAACCAAATTTTCTTGCGCTATATGTTCAGAATATGGCCATTATACCCACCATTGCCCAACATTCCCATGCTTTCGACAGACATTATCCGTAGTACGCCAAAGCTTCTAGAGCGAACCCAATCTAGCTACGTCATATTTACCAACAATCACTGACATCTGTTATGTAACAATGTCCTTCAATGAACATATGAGATGCCCTTGCTCTCTATGTGAATCGTTAGATCATTTCACATACTAGTGTCCTATGATCATTGAATACAGGCATCGCCAGTTGACCCTACTTCACAAACCCACTTAATTGATAGTTGACCTTACCTCATCACTAGAGGTTCTTCATGTCATTTCCCTTGAACCTGAGGCCCTTTCAACACCTCCATGGTTCTTAGATGACTTATCTGAGGATTCACCCCCCAATCCCCTCAACTCTCCTGCTCATTTCCCTATGAAAAGTTTACATCCAACTACCACGAGTACTCCTCAGTACTTCGATATTTGGTTTATGTCGAGTGAACCATCGCAATTTCCTTGTGTTGTTCCACCTGCTTCTTCATCACTAGGGGCTGACCACATGCCAACAGTCACTGATATAACTCTTCATGACCCCTTGTATTCCTAACACTTCCACTGTGATGAGGAAATACTAGAAGAGTTAAACAACCCTGACTACCCATGGGATGTGCTACACCACCACACATTCTTCTTTCCATAGGAAGCCTCCATGCCTCCCAACCAACACCCCATATACGCAGTCAAAACCAAGGATTTTATCCCATCAAGGCATATCGACTGGTTCAAAAACCCCATTCCTTCCCCTAATTCTTTTGAAGAAGGAAACATGGCCAACATTTCCCCTACCATTAAAATTGACATTTCCATAAAAAATGGGGTCATTGAGGAAATCACCATTGGAGTTGCTTACACTCCTCAATAAATCACCGCCTATAAATCCCTCTTCTAGGAATATCGAGATATTTTTGCCTGGTCATACACGAAAATGCTTGTCCTCGATCCCTCTATCATCAAACATCGCATCGACATCGAGCCCGACATTACACCAGTTCGTCAAAAACAATGACTGCTACATCGATCCAAAGCAACGACCATCAAAGCCGAAATTGACAAATTACGCGTTGCCGGGTTCATCTACCCCATCGCCTATACCTCATGGTTTTCCAACCCTGTACCCATTAACAAAAAATAGGGCACTATCCATGTCTACACGGACTTTCATGATATCAATCACACATGTCCCAAAGACAACTTTCCAACGCCTTTCATCGATCAAATTATCAACAACTGCGCAGGCCACAAGGCTCTATCCTTCATGGATGGTTTCTCTAGTTATAATAAAATTCAAATACACCCAGTCGATCAGTACAAAATCACATTCACTACCCCTTGGGGTACTTTTTCATATTGTGTCATGCCTTTTGGCTTAAAGAATGTTGGCACAACTTTCCAACGGGCGATGACATACATTTTTCATGATCTGGCCCATATCATCCTCACATACTTGGATGACCTCACCGTTCGATCCAAGAAATGCACCCAACATCTTGATGATTTACGAATCATCTTCCAACTGTGTTGTCAATACAACATCTTCTTGAATCCCCTTAAGTGCGTATTCTACGTCACTGCAGGGCACCTCCTCGGCTTCATCATTTCCCAAAGTGATATTACCATGGACCCCCTCAAAGTCCAAGATATTACTGAAATTCCACCTCCTCAGAATTTACAACAACTTCAAAGCCTACAAGGCAAGGCTAACCTTCTACGATGATTTGTCCCAGACTATGCCATTCGCGCACACGATTTCCTTCGCTTACTATGCCATGACATCCCATTTCACTGGGATGAACATGCCCAATAGTCATTTGATGATCTTAAACTAGTTCTCTCTAACGCCCCTTTAATTAGTGCACTTGACTACAATCATGACTATATCCTCTACGTATCAACATCAGTTGTTTTAGTAGCAGGAGTTCTCGTTCAGCTAGGTGATGACAATCATGAGAATGTCATTTATTATGTTAGTAAAAACCTCTCAGGGCCACCCTTGAAGTATAAACATGAAGAGAAACTAGCTCTTGCAGTCGTCCTCGCAATCCAGAAACTGCACCACTACATTCTGCTTCACACAACTAAGGTTGTATCATATTCCAACCCTATGCAATACTTTCTAAGTTGTCGGAAAATTAATGGAAAATTTGCTCAATGGATCATTATCCTCCAGGAGTACGATCTTGAATTCTCAACACCTAAGAGCAAGAAAGACCTTGTTCTCGACGAAATTTTCATGACCCTCCCCTCTGACACAACCAGTACCCCCGTCAATACCGGCTTTCCTGATGAACACCTCTTTTACATCACTTCGGATGATCCTTGGTATGGAAATCTCCTCGTCTACCTCTAAACTCAAAAGTTTGGTAACCACCTTTCACAAGATGATCATTGTCGTATTCGTCACCAGGACCCCCGCTACCTCCTCATTAGAGACATCTTATACCGGCGAGGGGTCAACACCATTATTCGTTGATGCATAACCATTGACAAGGCTGATAGAGTCTTGAACGACTACCACAGCGGTGCATGTGGGGGCCATATTTTGGGAATATCCACTACTCAGAAGATTATCCGAGTAGGTTACTTTTGGCCTACCTTGTTTCATGATAGCATTCATGCCATGAAATGATGTGAGAAGTGTCAGCTTTACGCCAACAAAGCTCGAGCACCACCTGCTCTTCTCCATCCAGTCATCACTGCTGGCCCTTTTTGTAAATGGGGCATCGACTTCATGACTTGTAGTCCCCCCTCCAAGAGTGTACACAAATACATTGTTGTCACGTTCAATTACTTCACCAAATGGGCTGAAGCTATGCCCACCTTCAATAATACCGCTGACAATGCAACACATTTTTTCTTTAACCACATCATATCTCACTTTGGAGTACCACTCCAACTTGTTTCCGATCATGGGAAGCACTTTGAGAATGATATTTTCATCAAACTCTCATCTCGGTTAGGGTTCTCCCATGAGTTTTCCTCACCATATTACCCTCAGTCTAATGGATAGGTTGAAGTAGTTAACAAGGTCCTCAAGACCATGTTACAGTGCATGGTTAATAAACATAAGACCAATTGGCATCATATGTTATTTTTCGCACTATGGCATTACCGTATGGCTGTGAAAATAGCTACTAGTTTCACACCATTTCATCTAGTCCATGGGGTTGAGGCCACTCTTCCCATCAAGTGAAAAATTGCCACCTTACGCACCACAATTGAGCTATTACCCGACACTTCTCCAATGGAGCAGCGCTTGCTGAACTTAGAGTTCTTAGATGAAGATCGTCAATCTTCATTACAAAACAATGAGGCAGCTAAAAAACAATCAAAGTCTACCTTTGATCACCATGTCAACCTTCACTCATTTCACGAAGGCGACCTCGTCCTTGCTTACGAAATCACTCATGATACCTTTGGCCATGGAAAATTCAAGTCACTATGGCATGGCCCATACATTATCCAACATTGCCTCACCAAAGGCGCATACATCCTGGCCTCTCCCAAAGGCCTCTCTCTCAAAGAACCCATCAACGGGTTATACTTAAAGAAATTTTATGCTTAAACGTAGTCATTCTACTTTAGGTTATTTCTTTTATAGTGTTTTTAATATTTTTTCCATCCCTCATGTCTAAACTATCATTTGTGTTATTGATAGATGCTTCCTCCACCATCCTACCACATCGGTTACACCGATGGCACCAACTGTTGGACACAAAATATCACTTCAGCTACCTAGGCTCTCTACACCCCCACACATGAAATGCTCCATTCGAGTGGCATATGTTTGGGTTCAGCGACCAACAACCAAGCTGAATACACTGCCTTCATTGGCCTCTTGGCCAATGCCCAGCATCATCGTATTCATTACCTTAGTGTCTTTCTTGACTCTCAACTAGTCATTCTCCAGCTCAACAATGTGTACCGCGTACAGGATCCTTGCCTCTTTCACAAATACCTAGAGGTTAGACTTTTCTCTTGACATTTTGATTCCATTACATTTACACATATTCCATGACAATTGAATCAAATTACAGATAACCTAGCTAATATTGTGTTAGACTGGCATATATCACATCAAGCTACCTCTACACATACATAAACACATCAACAACCTGTCACAGCATATATAGATTAGACATAATCAACACATTAAACACATGTAAACACCAAATAGATCTCAAAATGTATACTCGTGTATATATAAAACGGTCCACAATGCCATCCAAATGTTTACATACAAAAATACAAGTATTCACAGGCCAGTGAAGCACCTTGGTACAAAATGGGCTCACCAGCCTATATAAAAAATACAACAATATATAGAGCACCACTCAAGGTGCCTCTAGAACACCACCACCTGCCCCACCCACTATTGGTCCCTCCTGTCCTGGAGGTAGTCGTCTAGTCATCGCAACACCTACTACTATTGCCTGCCATACCATGGCCCACCATGGTGGTGGAATCCCCACACACTGCTCTAGGATGCCCTCATCCTAGATACGAGACCACATGCCCTTAGGCACACCTTGTAGCACCACTTCTGAGCGATGGCGTATGTCCTCAAAATCTACTCTGGCATCCACCAGAGGAGCATGTGATGGCCTGTCACCAGGGTCATCAAACCGACATCTCCACACTGCTCTCTTAGGATCAACTAGTCTCTCTTCGGCATCCTCATGCCGACGTATCTCTCCAACCCGCGGTCCTCCCTATGGTGGTCTCTCCAGCTCCTGATGATCCGGTGCTCTCCACAACTCCACCTCGCACCCGCGAGGTGCCACATCTGCACATAGAAACAAGCAATAGATAGTATCAACATCTATATCATATACATATGTCATTCTATCTCAAAAAACATCTATATCAAAATCATCAACATACCTCGATGGTCAAACACCTCCCCTGGAGGTAACACCATGTCCGGATCCTCCCAGAAGTCAACCCCGGCATAGGGGAATTGCAATATCACCTGTGGCATCTGCTGCAACACCTACGTCACCTTAGCAGTAAAGAAGTGGCCACCCTCGCCACCCTCGTGGCGAAGCAAAATAGTGGACCACTGCTTTAGTCATGGCTCTCATGCCCCAGGCGCACTCAATAAAATCCTAGGGTGCAACATAGGCATCCTCTCCAAAAACCAGGCCACTAGAATGGACCCAAAGGAAAACTCTCCAGTATCCATGGACCGACAATGGTCTAGCTGCCCTACTATCCTGGCATGCAGTGTCAGCCCCCAGGTGAAGTGCTCACTAGCCAACACTCTCTCCATCACACATAGCTGACCACCACTGATTCGATGCATCGCCAGAGACCCATAAACTCTCATAATCATCGCTACTATACAATGATGTGCTAGGGCATCCATCGCCCCAATGCTCACAATAGTGCTAGACATAAATTTCACCACCAAATAGTACCTCTGGCCAACTTTCGCTAGCGACACATCCCTCAGTAGCACTAGCTCCACCGGTAGAGGCGTTGCCTGAAATAGGAGCCCAGTCAAAAAGTATACATCCTCCACCACAGTGAAGGAAATCTTCTCTCCCCACACTATGAAACAATGCAGGTCTGGACTCCACATATGGATAAGAAATTGTAGGAGATACTCCTGCACCCATATCAATGGGCACTCAAAGAACTTCAGCAGTCCATAGGTTTCCAAAGTCACACGTACCCCCAACTCCTCAATAGCCACAGTGTCTCTCAGCTGGTGTTTCAGGACAAATCCATGAGTGCGGGCACAAACCGATCTCCCTAGATCCACCTAGATCTAGAACAAAACAGGACAGAATAATACACTTTCCCTAGATCTAGACTATTGAATGAATTAAGAGATAAGGATTATGGACATACCTTATGAATTTTTTCCTTAGATCTCTGTTGTTCCAAGATTCTCTCCAATTCTCTTGCACCGTTCAGATCACAACAGTACAAACCAATCGAAGTAAAGGTAGATTGATATATTCAATAGCTAGTCTATACATATGATCAAGGAATTATGTAATAAAGTGACATCATCTTTATGGGAAAGGGACATATTACTGTATTGAATTAATTGAAAGTGAAACTTACAACCTAAGCCTTGATGTCGTAGGTCTCCTTTCGATGGCTCCTAGCTCTGACACACACACTTGCTCATGCATGAAGAAAATCAACCACATTTAATGACCTTGTTGTTGTCTCTAGATACTGTAGCATCAGTCCTCCATACAATCTTGCACTAATTCTTCAATCAATCTCTTTTTATATTGCTTCTAACCTTTTCCATGAGCAATATCCTCAATATATAGGAGAAGATAGATTAGTTACTTAGATAGGAATGATCCCAATATATCTGGAATGCCAGCACCTGAACAACCATTCGAAGACAACTCATGTTTCTAGAAGATTCAAGATTTTTATCTTTTTCCTTCCTTTGGAACATGTTCTCACCCTGACAGTTAGTTGCGAACTGTTTACACTCAAGCTTAATGCATCCTACGAGAATCATGCATTCTCGCAGGCAGATATATAGGTAACTTGCGAACATCCCTTAAAAGCATGATTTCTGGAAGTAGATAAATGTAACTTTTCTCAGGGAATTGTTCTTAGTGAAGAGCTTGATTTTCCATCATCATAACATCATCATAACATCATTACAATGACCAAAATTGTGGATAACAGAATGCCCCCCAAAGTCTGAGAGTGGAATCAGTGACAGTCGATAGACTTTGTAAGTTGCATGTGTGTTTCAAGAACCAAGAGCACATCTAATCGGAAACCTACAAACACCCAAGCATCGATAGAATATCATATGTATCTCTTCTGATGTAGGAATTCCCATACTCAGATCATAGATTGATGACATAATAAACAAAGGTCATGGCCACCAATCATACACTATGGATCCATGCAGTCATAATATAGCATAGCCACCTGAATACACTGTGGATCTATGTGACAAATTTTCATCCAAGACGACATAGCCATGAAACATACATAGTGGATCTATGCGTCACAAATTATACATATACTCCATCACAACCTGGATCACAAAGACAATATCCAGGGTCTTCAATCTCATCACCTAAAGTATGAATCTAACCATGTGATTACATGTGTCGAAGTCAAACATGGTAGAAACCACTTGATTACCGGTCATTGATGTAACCATTAACAAGTGCGAGGGAAATCACCATTGATGTCAATGAATCCCAAGGTACTACAGTACAATCCATCAACTGTGAATAAATGAGTTGATGTTGAACACTCGACGGAATATTTCGATCAGGGGTCAATGATATAAACCCATTGTCAAAAGCGAGGAACTTGCCATTGAGGCATGCAAGCTCCAAGGTACTAAATGATTTCTAAGCCTTGATTCTGGATAATGTGTTGAATTCGATAGAACAAGACTCATCACAGGAGGGCCTTGATGTATCCCCCATCAGTGACATGAAATGAGTAATAGAGTTTGAAAGTGAAACAGAGTATGTGGCAATTGGACTGTGGACACAGGGAAGGCCGACACAGAATGAATGGGAAACTACAGATGGCCGACTCAATAGAAGTTTCAGAAGGACTGTTCTTGAACATATGAATGACACGACCAATGATTTGGCAGCATTGACTCAAATACGATGCATGGAAAGACCTTGTTATCAGATCGAATGAGAGAAAAATGGATTCCCCAAACCGACTTCAAATGATGAAAAGGGGGTGTCATGTTCAAGAGCGACACTTACTGCCAATTAACACAAAGATGAAACATATCCCTTTCCCAAATTTTCCCCCACCATTTCTAGCAAGTACCTCTTTATTTTTACACAAGCTTGAAGAGGATCACCTATGCTTGTTGATATAATCTCATCCTTCGGATGAGTCCCTCGGAGTATTTTTAACGAACCCTAAGAAGGAGTGGTTCGGTCCCATTACAGGTCTATCAATGTTTGTTTAACGAGTCCAGAGATAGTAAAATCGAAGGTTTTTCAAGATTATAGAGTTGGGAAAAACACTCAAAAGAGAACTCTCTCAGTTCATTTTTCATACAATAGTCCAATGAGACCAAAAAAGGGTTAAACTATCGCTCGAAGGACACGTAACTTCAAATACTTTAACGAGTGTGAAAATAGCAAGATCGCTCGACAATCTTTTCATGTTTAGAGAGTCTGAAAAGAGATTAAAGATAACTCCAGGGAGGTTCCTTTTTCGTGTAACCACAGCGAGCCCGGAAAAGAGATAAAACAACACTCGATCATGTTCTTATGTTTTTCGCAAGCACAAGAATGGATAAAAGGCGCTTGAGGTTTTATGTCAAAACCATAATAAACAAACAAAATCACACCACACCAAGTAAAAATTCTGCCCATAATCATCCATATTTGCACCTGTCAATCATTTCACTAATTTTTACATTAGTGATTAGGGTTAAATAAAGAATAAACATAAAAAACCCACTTTTGATATAGTAAAAAGTAATAAAATGAACAAATAACAAAATTTACCATACCATTTTCACATTTTACCCTTTCAGTGCCAAAAAAAAACCTCATTTACCCTCTACCTTTGGCGTCGAATTCCAGGAGCTACGGGAGACCATTTTACGTGCCATTAGCTATATTCCGGTAAGTACCTCATCCCTTATCTTTTCATGGTTCAAAATTGTATTTTCATTGGTTAAAAATCAAGTTTTAAGTTAAATTTTTGAACCCTGTGCACTTGGGAACATTCTCGCAGGTGGCCCATACGGGGCCTGCGAGAATGACCCATTCTCGTAGGTGGGCCATGGGCCACCTGTGAGAAGTTCGCACTGTGCGAAGCAGGCCACCTACAAACAACACAGAATCCAAAAATTTGTGTAACGTTTAGCCAATTGCAATAATTTTTCTCATGAAAAGATTACTCACTATGCTTGTGTGTTTTTTTTATGCAAATTGCTAGCCACAATCATGGTTTTAGAGTGGCAGGAATGAGAGCACGAGGAGGATAATGCTAATGTGGAAAACTATCCTCCAACCATTGCTGCACTAAGAGATTGTGGTCTCTTAAAGTATTTTCGCATCCCGGGCATGAGAGCCCAAGTTCGATTGTTGGAATACTTAGTCCGAATGTGGGATCTGGACCAACAAGTCTTCATCGTGGGAGCCCATACATTGACCATCGATATCAAGGATATCTATTTCTTTACTGGATTATCTAGATGTGGATCATATGTCAGTTTGTCTGGCAGCAGAAGAGGTGGGTTGAAAATGAGCGAGTATGGTAACCAGTATTGTGTACCTGAGGCAAAGAGACAGAAAGGGAAAGTGGCCATTTGGGGAGTTACTGATTTGACTCTCCGTACCATTCTCTTTACCATTACTCGAATGGCGAGAAGTGCTTCTCCACATATGGTTCTACAGAGCTACTTCTAGTACGCCATTGAGTGTACTGAGCCCTGGGTCTTTAACTGGGCTGACGCAGTATTACGCAATCTCAAGAAACAGTTGACTAAGTGCAGGAGTGGAGACTTGAAACAGTTTGGATATGGGTCTCTGTTAGTGTCTTTCTTCCTGGAGAGAGTCCCAGTATTCCATCTACAAGCTGAGTGGGATCTTCCTGGTCCCAGAGATCCGAGGATGTTATGGTGGTGTCGGCTCATGGCCCAACATGTGGTAGGTCCTATTGTCAAATATGACAATGTTTTCTTCGACTAGTTATAGACTTAGATGATGATGGTGGACGACTATGCCTACACCGAGCTGGATTTCAGAGGAGATCAAGATCTTGCACTTCCTGAAGACGCAAAGTGGGGAGACCTCGGTAAGAAGTACACAAATTTTTAAGTTTTAAATGTTTTTGGATTTTTAACCATATTTAAATGTTTTTGTTTTTATAGTTTTACCCGAAGACTAACACCAAATTCTTGTTGATAACACAGACGTTGAACCATACAAACCTGCTGGCAGTTCTCCTATCCAGAGATGAGGAGAGGCAACAATAGCAGTTCCATAGTATGCCAAGGACTATCTGACAGTGGAGCAGAACTTAGAGGGTCTGATGGCAGATGTTCTAGATATGACTCTGGAGGAGATTCCACGACGCGATCAACGTCACACTGTGGGAGTCTCTGCCTCTATGGGTTGCTTGCTCTGCAGAGTTGCTAGGACATTAGTGTTCTATCGTGAACATCATTGATGTCATTATGTAGAATCCATAGGCTTCAATTTTGATATTTTGGTCTTCGGACACATTTTGTAAAAACAAAATTTGATCGTTATATATATATACACGGCTTCTACCGGCTTACTTTACATTGTGTACATTTTAACGTGTTTGATTTATAAGTGATTTAAATGTCTGTCCAATACATAATTAGCTAAAGCATCTATCAATTTATTAATACATCTAGGAATGTGTTGATATTCAATATGATCAAAATGTCGTTCCAAGAGGCGAATCTGCAAATATACCCTTAATAAAGTAGGACTTCGAATAGAGTAGAAATTACTTAACTGTAGTACTACTAGCTGCGAGTCAAGTCACATGACCAAGTGACGAATCCTGAGAGAAATAGCATCAACCAATAACTCAATAACAGTGCTATACTCTGCAATGTTGTTGGTTGCTCGGCCAAGACATACACCTCGTAAAGATATAAGCTCATTTGTTGGGGCATAGATTTCCCAAGCAGTGGAAGCTAGGTTCCAAGTACTACGGCTAGCACCGTCGGTGAAGCCAATATAAGGTAGCGAATACTCCGACATATGGCAATCAAAGACAATGTCACGTAAGGGCAGAGACCAAATAACGTCAAAATCAAAACTAAAGTAACACAGACACGCAGTATGATACATAAAATACAAGTACTCATGCACAAATGACTCATGCATAGTACTTCTTTAAGTACAACCCATTTCTAGGTTCACTCAAAGGTACACCATCATAATCAACTAGCTCATACACTCCCTTTTCCAAAATTTTGCTAACAATGTAAGGCCCACGCCACATTGGTTCAGATTTCCCAGCTCCTAAGACATATTTATCTTGTTCATACAAAAGAACAGGTTCTCCTTCAGAGAAGACATGAGGTTTGACATGCTTGTCATACTGTGCTTAACACGTTTCTTCTGGGCTTCTATTACAAGAGTAGCGTCACGACGAGTCTCGTCTAATCGCATCAAATACAACAGACGTTCCTCTTCAGTAGAAGTATTAGGTAAGATTTCTACAACTAGCTTCAAAGAAGGTATTTCACATTTTATTGGCAGAATGGCTTCCATGCCATAAACTAATCGAAAAGGTGTAAATCTCGTGGCAGATTTAACAGATGTCTGATACGCCCACAATGCCGAAAACAACATCATGTGCCAGCGAGTTTTATGGATGCCTATCATCCATCAAATCATAGTTATGAGAACCTTATTAATGGCTTCAACCTGGCCATTAGCCCGTGGATAATAGGGTGTTGAGCGATCATGACGAAGGCCTGACTTCTCTATAAGTTCAGACATCATGTGATTCCTAAAATGACTACCGTGATCGGTAACGATAGCATGAGGAACACCAAAATGAGTGATGACATGGTTGAAAATAAATAATGCTATAGTCTTCCCAGTATTATCGAATGTCGGCATCGCCTTGGCCCACTTTGTAAAATAATCAACAGCGACAATAATATAACCATGCCCCCCGGCCGAGTGAGGGTGACATGTCATGAAATCAATGCCCCATTTTGCAAAAGGACCTACTAAGACCACAGGATGAAGGGGAGCAGGATGCGACTGAATCTTCTGATTATAGGTCTGGCATGCATGACACTTCTGAATAGCAGTAATGCAGTCCTTGAACAAAGAAGGCCAAAAGTATCCTGCACGTAAGATTTTATGGGCAGTAGCATACCTAGAAATATGACCACCACATGCTCCTGAATGGCAGTCATTCAAAGCTTTCTCAGCTTCATCAAAATTCAAACAACGCCGAAAGACAGAGTCAATTCCTCAACGATAAAGAGTATCGCTAAGGATAATATAATGACGTGCTTGATAACGAACACGACGACGTTCGGCACTAGACAAAGAAGGCCAGAAATTTTGAGTTTGGAGATATATAATGATATCTCCATACCAAATATCGTCAGTACTGATAAGGAAAAGTGACTCTCCAGGTAACGAATCAACTTCTACTTGTTCCATGGCAGTGTGGGGAAAATCACAAATTAACTCAGCAAAAACTAGGGATTTCTTCGACGTGGCACGATCGAATTCCAAATCAAACTCCTGGAGAATGACAATCCACTTGGAGTACTTGCCCCCCAGCAATTGACGTGTCAATATATGTTGCATGGGGTTACAATGTGAAATCACCGTAGTTTTCCTAGAGAGAATATAATGATGGAAACATTGAACTGCTTGAACAACAGCCAAGGCCAGCGTTTCAACATGTTGGTATTTAATTTCCGTCGAATCTAGACTCCGACTCAAGTAATATATAACATGTTCATTACGTGCATCATCCTCTTGAATGAGAACCATGCCAATAGTATACTCGGACGCAGCTAGATAAATAAAGTAATCCCAACTATAATCAGGAGGAAAAAGAAGTGGAGCTTTCGTGAGGGATAACTTCAAGGCTTCAAAAGCATTGTTAGCATCCTTATCCCGGACAAACTGTGAACATTTCTTTAGAAGACATGTAAAACCCCGAGTAATCTCAGCGTAATTCGGGATGAAGCGACGAATAAAATTTTCTTTCCCCTGCAAACTTTGTAACTATCATAAAGAAGAAGGAGGAGGGAGATTAAGGATCGCCTCAACCTTGATAGGATATACCCAGATCCCATGGCGTGAAACAATGAAACCAAGGAGACGGATGGATTCTACGCAAAAGACACATTTATGAGGATTCAGGCGAATGTGATAGAACTGACAACGAATGAAAATTGCTTGGAGATGATTAGGGTGATCGAATCGACGTAAAGAGTGAGATGGAAAATAATCCAAATAAGGCTGAATGATATGTTTGATATCGTGAAATGCGTAAGACATAACACATTGGAACATTGCACTTGATTTCTTCAGACTGAAGAGGAGTTTTCTGTAGGCGAAAGTACCCCAAGGAAAAATAAAATTAGTTTTATGTTGGTCCTCAGGAGCGATATTAATTTGATTATAGCCAGAAAATCCATCCATGAGGGAAAAGATTTCGCTGCCTGCACAGTCATCGATGATCTGGTCAACAAAAGGGGTTGGAAAATTTTCCTTTGGACAAGCTTTGTTGATATCCCAATAATAAACACAAATGCATATACTACCACCTTTCTTATCAATCGATACTGGGTTGGAAACCCATTCTGTCAATGCCACGGGATAAATAAAACCGACTTTAAGAAGTTTTTCAACTTCGAGTTTAATGGCTACCACTTTACGTGGATGGATAGGACGGAGGTACTGCCAGACTAGTTTAGCTTCAGGGTATGTCTTAATTTCATGGACCACAATAGCAGGGTCAATACCTGACATCTCTTTGTAACTCCAGGCAAAGATATCACGAAATTATTTAAACAATGAAGTATAAGTGATAATTTCCTCGGGAGAACACGAAGCTCCAATATGAACGTTCTCGACTATCCCAGGTTTAATTGAAATATCTATGGGTATCATGGGATAAATGTTACTAAGGTTCCCTTCTACAAACACATCTCGTGTAGATTGGGGAACAGTGGATATAACAACAACGGTCGACGGAGTCGAAACCCGCTGATAATTCTCAAGAGTTTGTTGTTCCAGAAACAGTATGGAATGATGATGTCCATCATCCCAAGGGCTGTCTTCCATGATGGACATGATCATGTTATCAGTGGGAAAGATGACACGAAAAGGATTAGGAGACAACTTGTCAAAAGAATAAGTAGTAAGGGTTGCCGATTGAATGGCTTGATAAGCGGACTCAACCGGACTTAACAGCATGACGTCGCCGAAACGAACATGATCTCAAGGATCATAGACTATCCAAGGGTCGGCAGACACAGGAAGTTCATGAGGTACAGTAGAGATCATATTAATAGAAGCAACTGACGGGCATGGAATATCGGGTGGCGGTGGTATGGGGAAAGTACCCATTAACGAAGAATCTTTCAAAAGACCAACTCCAACATTCTCGTAACCCGGTGGGGTTTTAGCTATGAACGACACGTTGCCGGTGTGAGTATTGGCATTAAAGAAGGCAAGTCAATCAAATGTAACCACTTTTCCCTAGTGAGGAAATCGTACGACACGGAACAAGGTTGACACAACAGCACGCATAGAATCGACCCAACTACATCCAAGTAGAAGATTATAATCTAGGGGAGCATCGAAAACTTCCACTTCAACCTGGACGATCTTACCTTCGAGAGTAACAGGCAACAACAGAAGAACATTGTAAGGCTTAAAACCAGAGCCATTGAAGGCTCTCAAAGTGTTTTGTGATTCGCTTAAATGGGGAGAGCCAATGGCTTTCCAACAAGTAAAATACATTACACACATAGAGGCCCCCTCATCAATAACAATCCGACAAATGCTTTTGTCAGTGACAACAACTTGTATTTGAAATGCAAGTTGCGGGGGTAACCTTGGAATATGGTCTTCCAAGTCAAAGACTATCAAATTCGTGTCCGTGGGATCAATTCCACCTATCGCTTTCAACAGAGCCCTTCGCTATGCAGGACAAGATTGAAGGACTTCAAGGGTAGACATCGCGGAAGGTGCTTGGGCCATATCTTCGACAATGCTATAGTTTTGGGCCGCATGAGCATGAGGATTGAATGCCGATTTCTTAACGACACCTTTTGGGGGTGGTCGTATAATTGTATCAAGGTTCGGTCTTTCGAGATGAAGAGGACCTTTTGTAGGTGGATTCGGTGGAGAGGGTTGTACCAAATCAGGAGGTAAATCGTCAACCTTGTCCTTAGAAGGAGTATAGTCTTTAGCTCTAGTGGTAAGTGCAACACTGTCTTTCTTGGAATCACCGGTGCACATCAAAACATAAGATGATGTAGAAGTAGAGGGTTGGTCATGGATGACCAACGAAGCCTATTGTTGAGACGGGAAGGGTTGAGACAAGACTTCCGGTGTAGAGGGTTTCGGTGTTCCTTGAAGGAACTTGTTAACCTCGGCACGTCTCGGACAATCCTTCATGTAGTGATCATCACCACAGATAAGGCAAGGGTATCACGGTTTGTGCTTATCCCGGTCTTCAACAGGAGGAGATTTGGTTTGCTCATTCTGAGTATTGTTTTTACTCTCCTTATTCTTGCCTCTCCCTTTCTTATATTTTTTCTTGTCAGTCGGCGTAGATTGAACAACGTTCACTTCAGAGGTTTTACCAGCGGGAGGAGCAGGAGACGGAGCACTTTGAACATTAGAAGAATTGGATTTTGGGGTTGTAGTTGAAATGGAATGTGAGTGGGTATGAGTGGTCCCAATCACACCATCAGCTACATGTGAGGCAACTGAAGCAGTAGAAGTGTTGGAAGTACCAGGACGAGGTAAATCATGTAGTAGGGTGTAAAGTGTTCCCGTTTGTGAATAAATGAGATCAAGATACTGAGCACGGCTTATAGCCTGATATTTTGTAACAACACCACCCATAGCGATGTCTTTGCCAATTTTGATCACGAAAGATTTCATAAATCATTCTGCCAGTAACTGATCAGGGAGTTCAAGTTTGATGAGACAGTGTCTCCGTCTCCACTCATGTATATGATCTGAGATGTGAGTACCTTTTGTTTGTTTGAAAGAAGTCAAGATCTCAGTCCCAGTATCGTAACGGATCGGTAACTGGTAATGTGTGAGAAAATTCATAGATAAGGTGTTGAAATTAGAAAAGAAACCTCGTGGCAATTCAATGTACCACTTCGCAGCCGAACCAGTAAGGGTTCGTTGAAAAAGACGTAGATGAATGGATTCATCCATCAATGAGTTGGATGAACACCATAAATGAAAAGTCATGACATGATTATTTGGGTTCTCTCCCACCTTTCCATCGAATTTTTGAATATCCGATGGGAGTTTAGCAGGAATAGTAGGCCATTGGGGGAGAGTGACGAATAGGATCGTTTAGAATCCTAGTCAAATCTGGCAAATCCAAAGTAGCGAGAAAAGGAAACTGTCAGTTTACTTGCAGGTACTGATGGATTTGGGGTGTAATCCCCATTGGTAGACCAGTAGGAGCATAAGCAGACTGTCCGTAGAGGGAATCTCCTGGTTGGTTCGGTGGTGGTTGGATAGGGTAGTAGCCCCAAGGATTGTAATCTTGAGTTTGGGTAGGTACCTGAGATTGAGTAGTTTGACCTGAACCCCAAATAGGATTAGTTACACCTGGATATGGTTGGCCTACAGGAGGGACAGTGGTCTTCCCCCTAGCAGTTTGAGGAAATTTTTGCAAAAGGTGATTCCAATACTAGGCCAACGGAGGATGTATATTTTGTCCAAAAGGGGAGGTTCGTCCCCCTACCGTAGGTATAGTTCCACCCAGAAGTTATGTACCAACTAGAGGTTGTGTGGTAACTGTGTTGTGTCTGAGAAAAGGAAAAGGAACCGTACTACCCTGTCCACCAACAGGAATCTGCAAGTTTGGTGCAACAGTCGGGATAGTGCCACTAGGATTAGGATTACCAGTAGGAAACTGAGGGAGTGTCAGAATGAAACCAAAAATATGATGTCCAGGAAATGGAGGACCACCTGGAGAACCGGTTGGGGTTTACGGAGGTGTTGGATGGGAAACATTCAACAAAGGATTCAACGCATGGTAACTGTTGGCAAATATTGAAAAAGCAACGAATGTGTGTTGATGGTTGTTGTCATTAATGGAAACAGTGAAGATGGAAGAATAAGAGATTTGGAAGTAAAAGCTCAGGAGGAACAGCATTGAAGAAAATGCGCACAGCAAGAGCTTACAGAGAAGAAGAAAGACACAGATCCAGTCACCATTGGATTCCATTCAAATTTTCCGAAAGGCCGACAACCGTCAGATCTGCAGAAGTTGCGAGGGAGATAAATCATCGGAGATTAGGGGATCGGGACTTTGAAATGTCCAATTCACTCGACATCGAAAACCCCAAAATCGCGATATGCGATTTTGCAATGTAATCACAGCCGTTGGATAAGAATGAGATCTGGACCGTTGATCTCAATCATCGAAGAATCGGGGATCAAGAATTCTATAGGCATGTGCATGATGACATCTAAAATTCGGAAACCCCGATGAGAGGCTTGACCGAGGTCATGTGTTGACGGTCATATGGGTCGAGGCCTATAGCCAGCAGGGCTAGCGCATGGAAAGGGGTGCATCAACATCGGGGATCGAAAATTTGAAGTGACACAGTCACTTGACCTCAGGAGTGCCGATTTCGCGAGATGCAAAATCGCGATACAATCTGAGTCGTCAGATCAGGCTATGATCTAGACCATTGATTTTAGACCATGTCGGAGTTTCACGAATCGGGATATGGATTTATAAGTGAAAAGAACAGTGAACATGAAGAATGCCGAAATCCCGATAGAGAGACATAAGGTTGTGGTCACGGAGTGAAGGTCATGTTGGCCAGAAACTAAGCTCAGGAGGACTAGCGTATGAAAGGAGCCATCGGGAATTGGAGAATCGCGAGTCCGGAGGACTTGTGATTTTTGACATTGCAAATTCCGAAATCGCGATGAGTGAAATCCCGATTTGATCTGAATCATTGGATCAAATCTTGATTGGAGGATCACTCTTCTCTCTCACAGTTAACGACGGAGTATGAATTCTGTTAGTAAAACGGACTAATGATGATGAATAGTTAGCGTTTCATTTTGACGATTCAGTTGCTTAGACAGTTGTCGTGTTTTGCCTAAGGAATTGGGAAGTTAAACCATCATGTTCGTGTGTATAAAGAAAATGGAACCAGACTGTGTTTGTGTGGTGATTCTGCGTGAAAAAGAATGAAATAGTAAGAAAAGGAGAAAGGAGAAGGAGTTAAGGATGAAGTCTGATTGATATACAGAATGAAATGAATTGTATATGAGGATTGGAGAAAAGGACAGGCAGAGCAGATGAAATACAGAGTAGAAGAACATAATGATAAAGTAGAGCAGAACGATAGAGCAGAGTAGAAGCAGAGAAGAACAATAGAGCAGAGTTGAAGTAGAGCAGAATGATAGAGCATAGCAGAAGCAGAGCAGAACGATAGAGAAAGCAGCAGAAGACAAGATTTACAGAACAAAGTAAAATTGGTATGAAATGATTTATCTGTAAAGTTGAATTCTTATTTAATCATTGATATCTTAGGGAGGTTGGGAGGTGCTCGGGAGGACTGTTGTCCTCAGAAGTTCAAGTGGGTGCTTGAACACAGGAAGTTGTAGCTTCCATCTGGTTGCAGCCAGA
>ML806631.1:450708-467181 GCA_009831015.1 Picea engelmannii
GAGAGAGAGAGAGAGAGATAGAGAGAGAGAGAGAGGTGGAGGGAGTGTGAAGGAGATGAGTGGAGGGAGGGAAAAAGAGAGAGAGGGGGTTGGGAGAGAGAGAGGGGGGGTGTGGGAGAGAGAGAGAGAGAGAGAGGACTTTGTGGTTCCAGAGAGGGAGACATATAGAGGGAGAGAGAGAGGGAGAGAGAGAGGACATTGTGGTTCTAGAGAGGAAGGGATATGGAGACAGAGAGAGGGAGAGAGAGAGAGTGGAGGAGGGAGAGAGAGGGAGTGGGGAGGTGTTATCAAACTAATCGGTAGGCGTGGACACTAACAGATCTCCCTAGATCCACCTGGATCTAGAACAAAACAGGACAGGACATGACTCTTTCCCTAAGTTTTGACCATTGAATTATCTAGTAGGAAGGAACAAGTAACATACCTTAGTATCACTTCCTAGGGTCTCTGTTGCTCCCTCTTTTCTCTGGTGCTCTCGTGAGGTCAATACCAAGACAACAAAAACCAACCAAAGTGAAGATAGAAAAATATATTCAACTGTCAACTTATGTGTATGATCAAGGAATTACACAATAAAGTGAGAATAGCTTTATGGGAAAGGGACATGGCATTGTATCATATTAATTGAAAGTAAAGATTACAACCTGATAGCCTTGATGTCGCAAGATTCTTTTCGATGGCTCTTGGCTCCAACACACACACTTGCTCAATCCTTGTATGAAGCATATCAAATCCTCTTGATAGACTTACTAGAGTCTCCAAGCTCTTGTTCAAGCTGAGTCCTTCACACAATTCTTTCACCAATTCTCCAATGAATCTTGCTTAACCTTTTCCATGAGAATTCCATCAATATATAGGAGAGAATGAGATGGTTACTTAGATAAGAATGATCCCACAATATCAGGGAATCTAGTACAAGGATAACCATTAGAATTCCAACCCATTCTTCTAGAATATTCCCTTCTAGAACCATCGAGAATCCATATTTTTCCAAGCTTTAGAAAAGTTTTTCACCCTAGATATGTAACATAGTGCGAGAAGTTCACACCCCATCTTAAGGTAGCCTACAAGAATGGGTCATTCTCGTACCCTAGGATACTAGCAACTTGCGAACTCTCTTCAAAAAATGAGTTTTCTGGGAAGAGATGAATATAAATTTTCTCAGGAGAAAGTTCCTATGAGGAGCCTAAGTACACCATCATCAATACACCATCATGATGACAAAAATCATGGGTAACAGAATTCCCCCCAAAGTATGAGGCTGGAACCAGTGACAACCGAAAGACTTGGTAAATTGCATGTGTGTGTCGGAAACCAGGAGCACACCTAATCGGAAACCTACAAACAACCAAACATCTGTAGAATATCAAATATACCAATTCTAAGGTAGGCATTCCCATACTCAGATCACAAATGGATGACATTGTAGACATAGGTCATGGCCACCAGTCATACACTGTGGATCCATGCCGTCAAAATATAGCATAGCCACCAGGAATACACTGTGGATCTACGCGAGAAATTTCAAATTAAGATGACATAGCCATAAGACATACAAAGTGGATCTATGTGTCACAAATTATACATACTCCATTGCAACCTGGACAAAGAGATGATATCCAGGGTCTTCAATCTCGTCATCCAAAAGTACAAATCTAACCATGTGATTACATGTGTTGAAGTCGAACATGGTAGAAACCACTTGATTACCGATCATTGATGAAACCGTTAATAAGTGCGAGGGAAATCACCATTGATGTCAATGACTCCCAAGGTACTCTAGTACAATCCATCGAGTGTGAATGAATGAGTTTAAGTTGAACAGTTTATGGAATCTTTCGATCAGGGGTCAATGATGTAAACCCACTGTCGAAAGTGAGGAAACCTGCCATTGAGGCGTGCAAGTTCCAAGGTACCAAAAATTTCTAGGTCTTGATTCCAGATAATGAGCTGAAGTCGACGGAAAAAAACTCATCACAGGAGGGCCTTGATGTATCCCCCATCAATGACATGAAATGAGTAACATATTTTGAAGGTGAAACTGAGTATGATGTAGATTAAACTAGACACAGGGAAGGCCGACATGGAGAGAATGGACAACTGTAGATGGCCGACTCAATAAAGGTTTTAGATGGACTTCTCTTGAACATATGAACGACATGACCAATGATTTGGCAGCATTGACCCAAAGACGACATAGGGAATGAACTTGTAGCAAATCGAATGAGAGAAAAATGGATTTCCCAAACTGGCTTCAAATATAATGAATAGGGGGTGCCATGTTCAAGAGCGACACTTACTACCAATCAATATGAAGATGAAAACATATCCCTTTCCCAAATTTTCCCCCACCATTTCTGGCGAGTACCTCTTTATTTTTACACAAGCTTGAGGAGGATAGCATATGCTTGTTGATATAAACTTATCCTTCGAATAAGTCCTTCGGAGTATGTTTAACGAACCCTAAGAAGGAGTGGTTCGGTCCCATTACGGGTCTGTCAATGTTTGTTTAACGAGTCCAAGGATAGAAAACTCAAAGGTTTTTCATGATTATAAAGTCTGGAAAAACACTTAAAAGAGAACTCTCTCAATTCCTTTTTTGTAAAATAGTCTAATGAGACCAGAAAAGAGATAAATTATCGCTCACTAGACACTTTCTTCAAATACTTTATCAAGCATGAAAATAGAAAGGTTGCTCGGCTATCTTTTCATGTTTAGAGAGTCTGAAAAGAGCTTAAAGAGGACTCCAGGGGGGTTCATTTTTCGTATAACCTTGTTGAGCCCGAAAAAGTGATAAAAGTATTCTCGATCATGTTCTCAAGTATTTTCAAGTGTGAGAACGGAAAAAGACAATGCTTGAGGTTTTATACAAAAACCATAGAAAACAATCAAAACATACGATGACAAAGAAAAATATGTCCACATCCCTGTACATGAACATTGAAGTTGTTACACCTGCAAAAGTTACACTCAAAAGGGCATTAAGGATTAAGGTTTAATAAATAAATAATTATAAAAAACAAAATAACATGGTAAAAGTAAATATAAAGGAGTAAAACTCTTTTTACCATATCATTTTCACTTTTCCACTATTTGAGCCCAAAAAACCCCTCTTTTACCCTCGAAGTTCAGTGTCAGATTGTGGGAGTTACGAGCATCCATTCATCAAGACGTCAACGACAGTGAGGTAGGCTCTTTGTCCTCTACTCTTTCATGGTTTTATTTTTCATTTTCATTGGTTAAAATTCATTTTTTGAGTTGGTTTTTGAAATATCCCTAATCCGACTGATCAAGATATTTGCTACGATCTTACTGCTACAACATGCAGATCTAATACACTAGGGGTTTCTAGATGCGTTTTAGGGTTTGATGTAGATGATATTTGTTTATAGTGTTTGCATGTCAGTTATTATGGTTGCATGTAGGTTATTATAGTTGCATGTAGCATAACAAAGGTCTTACAATCATAAAATGACGCATGCAATAGCATATAAGGTCAACAACTCAATATTATGAATAATAACAGTGCATGCGTGGGAATACAAATCACCTACTGAAATATATAAACTAAAATTCAGTCAGATCGCATGGATATGTACTAGAATACAATCAAATAGAAAAGAAATACCCATGTCTGCAAGAAGGCAGCAGATCTGCTGCATGCACGGATAGAATGACCAAAATGAATGATCCCGGATGAGCACAGTGACCGCTATGAGCTGGAAAACTCGATCTAAAAACTCCACCGTCAGAATTTCCTCAAAACTGCTCCAATCAATGCGCCCTGGCTGCTGAACTGGAAATAATGTCTGACGGAACCCCGAACGGACCTCTACGGCACTAGATTTGGACCCCTGGGAGGGTTTGTGCCCCTCCTTGGGAACTGAATGAACCCTAATGGATTCCACCGTTGGAATCTGCCGCTATGTAGCTCAAAATGATCATCTCATCCCATAGTGAAATGGGTTGGAAGGATTTGGCCGGATCTGATGGGGAACCCCTGCATGCAAAGCTAAATACCTGTCTGGAATGCATGTGCCCTAAATAGTTGTATGGGCCACTCTACAAGATTCCACTGTCGGAATCTGATGAAAACTGGCTCAATGGAAGTGCCCTAGCTATCTCTCCACTGGGTCGGAATGGATCTGCAATCGGGACCACGGTCTACTATAGATCTGTGAATCTCTCCAATAGCTTGCGCCCTCCTTGGCTAAGCTGCGCCCTCCTCACTAAATTCTCCTGAAATGTACGATGAAACACCTGGATGGTATCTCCAATAGGCAAGGGTGTGTCTGTCAACACCAAAACCGATCAAGGGTGGTGGTTTCCTCTAGAAATCCACAAAACAACAAGGTCGTCTCTCCTCCTCCTCTGGAAGCTCTCAACATCAAATCATAATCATGCATAATGAGGAATTATTTCAAATTCCTCTCTATATACCTTTCCAGACCTAATTCTCCATTGACATCACTTAACCTAGGCGCCCTTCCTCCTAAGTGAAATAGCTGTCCATTAAGTCGCCCCCTTATCACCTTTTCATTCTAATTCTTTGTTGACTTAGGCTTAAGTGATTTTCCCTAAGTAATTAGGCTTAATTTATCATTTTGCCTTAATTCCTCCTTATTTCTCCATCTGGTTCCCTGTTTGTGCCTGACTATAGTCTACGGGAACGTATAGACTACTAAGTCACTCCCTGCTGGCCTAATCTTGGGGATGGGACATCATAGTCCTCCCTTCCCGAGATTGCTTGTCCTCAAGCAACATCAATCTTGGGTGCTGCAAAATATGCTCTCCCTCCCATGTGGCATCTTCCACTAGAAGACCCCTCCATCTAACCAAGCACTCTCTGATGATCCTGCTCCTCAACCTGCGCTCTCTCTAATCTAGTATCTCCTCGGGTACTAGTTCTAACTGACCCTCCTCATCCAAGGGTGGCAACTCCTGTGAAGTGCTAATCTATTGCCCCACTGCCTTTTTAAGGAAAGAGACGTGAAAGACGTTATGGATCTTGCTACCCTCCGGTAGCTCTAGCTCATATGCCACCTCGCCTATCCGCCGAATGACTCTGTATGGCCCATAGAACTTAGGATTCAATTTCTCTGCTCCACTCCTCTTCAAGGAGGACTGTCGATATGGTTGTAACCATAGGAAAACCAAGTCTCCTACCTCGAAACTGTACTCAACTCTGTGTCGATCTGCATATATCTTCTGCTGATTCTGAGTTGTTTGCAAGTTCTCCTTTGCCGATTGTAGAATCCTTCGACTCTCCTCCACCCAATCCTTGGCCCCTAGAACCCTGCTGTCCCCAAATGCCACATCTATAAATGAATGTGCATCGTACCCATACAATGCCTTGAATGGTGTCATCCTGATGGACATATGATAAGTCATGTTGTAGCAATACTCGCCCATATGTAACCATCTCACTCACGTGCGTTGCTTCCCCCCCACATAGTTCCTCAGATATCCTTCCACCCATTTGTTGACGATCTCTATCTACCCATCTGTCTATGGGTGGTAGCTGGTACTTGTAGCCAACTATGTGCCTGCCAATCTGAAAAGCTCCTGCCAAAAAGCGCTGATGAAGTGCCCATCTCTATCACTGACTATTTGCCTAGGCAACCCGTGCAACCGGAATACCTCCCTGAAGAATAATTCTACTACCTGTATGGCCTTGTAGTCCATGGGTATGGTGAAGAAATGTGCGAACTTGGTCAATTTGTCGACCACTACAAATATACAGTCTCTTCCCTGCACCCTAGGGAGACCTGTAATGAAATCCATAGAAATGCTCTCCCACTTCTACTCTGGAATGGGTAGAGGTTGAAGTAACCCTGCAGGATGTGTCTGCTCGGACATGTTCTACTGACAAGTCGTGCACTCTCGTATGTGTCTCAACACGTCATCCTTGAGACCCTTCCATGAGAATCTCTCTTTGATCTGCCTGTAGGTTTTGAAGTATCCTTGATGCCCTACTGTTGGTGAATTGTGACATGCCTTTAGAATCTTCCCCTTCAGGGTGGATTCTGGAACCAAATAAATCCGGTTCATGTAGAAAATGACATCATCAAGAACTCCGTACCTATCATCAATCACCTTCCCATCCATTACCTCACAAGAAATTTTTTTCTTGGAATATTCCACCAACAAATGAGCTTTCCAATCTGTACAAATGTCCATCATTGAACATCCTGCTGGTCTCCTGGACAATGCATCTGCCACCACATTCCTTTTTCCCTTGACATACTCAATGTCAAATTCGAAGTCTTGGATCTTTGAGACCCACTTTTGTTTCCTCTCGCTGAGGTCTTTCTGCTCAAGGAAATACTTAAGACTGTTATGATCAGTCTTCACTACAAACCTGCTGCCAACCGGATACTGCCTGAATTTGGTTAAAGCGTGCATGATCTCTAGCATTTCCTTATCGTAAATGGGATAGAGCCTCTCTGACTCATTGAGCTTCCTACTCTAAAAAACAATGGGATGTCCCCCCTTCATCAATACTGCTCCAATCCCCACCCCTGATGTGTCACACTCTAGGACAAACGGCTGAGAAAAGTCGGGGAGTGCTAAAACAGGGCATGTGCTCATAACCTCCTTCAGTTTGTTGAAGGTCTGTTGTGAATCCTCTGTCCAATGAAAATCTCCCTTCTTCGTAAAGTCTGTGAGTGGTGATCCCAATTGTGAAAAACCCCTGACAAACCACTTGTAGTAACTGCATAACCCAAAGAATCCTCTCAGCTCTGTGAGGTTCTTGGGTGTTGGCCAATACACAATGGCTCTGATCTTCTCCTGATGAACTTGTACTCCCTGTCCACTGATGATGTGCCCCAGATATAGTAGCTCCATCATGCCAAATTCACATTTGGATTCCTTGGCATATAAAGACTGTGTCTTCATAATATCCAAGACCATCTCTAAATGTTCCAAATGCTCATCCCATGTCTTGCTGTAGATCAGTATGTCGTCGAAGAATACCAGGATTTATTTCCTCAACTGCCCCCTGAAGATATGGTTCATGCAAGATTGGAAAGTAGCTATTGCGTTGGTCAATACAAATGGCATGACCAAGAACTCAAAATGTCTGAAATGGCATCGGAATGTTGTCTTCTCAATATCCTGCTCCCTGATGTTGATCTGATGGTATCCTGAACGTAGATCAATCTTGCTGAAGAAGACTGCCCCATGTAACTCATCCATCAACTCATCTATGCGAGGAATAGGGTAACGATTCTTGATCATTTTCTTGTTGAGTGCTTTGTAATCGATGCACATCCGCAATGTGCCATCCTTATTCAGTACCAATACTACCGAAGATGCAAAAGGACTCCTGCTGGGCCTGATGTGCCCCATAGCGAGCAACTCTTTGATCGCTTTCTCAATTTCATCCTTAAATTTCTTGGGGTGTCTGTAAGGTGTTGTGATCACTGGTGTAGCCCCTGCCTCTAGCTCAATCATGTGCTCAAACCCTCTATCTGGTGGTCTCCCTGGTGGTATCGGTCCAAAAACTGGCTCATAATGTCCCAGTAGCTCTTTGATCTGTGGATGGTACTGCTCCCTACCCTTTGAGTCTTTTCGTGTGGTGATCCAACACTCTGCTGCATAAGCCACATCACCATGACGAAAAATCTGTTCCATCCTCTTCGCTGACACTGTCCAAGGTTCCCTTGTAGACATAACTCTCAACACAACTCTCGATCCACTGGTGTCCCTGAAGCTGATGGTCAACATCTGATAGTTGAACCCAATCTCCCCCAATGAATACAACCATTGTATGCCCAATACGACATCTGTATCTGATAGGTCAACTACATAAAATGTGTCGGTCAGGGTGTAGCTGCCCAACTTGACCTCTAGGTCAGGGACCATGTCTAAACATGTCATCGTGTATCCATCTACCACTGCCACATGGAACCCCTCAAACTCCTCTATGCGTAACCCTCTCCTGGCTACCAATGATGCGTCTATGAAGTTGTGGGTGGCCCCACCATCAACTAAGGCTGTCATGCATTGCCCCTGTACAAGGCCTTTAAGCCTGAGAGTGTTGTACCTGGGCACTCCTGAAAGGGTAGCTATGGTTCCCCCTTTCACCTCTCTACGAGGTTTGGCCTCCTCTTGGGGCTTGGTCTTGGCCGGTATCTGTGGTTTCTTCGGCTGCTGCTCTGGCTCATGGGTGGTCTCAGTCTCTGAATCACTATCTATAGATGTCTGAATGTCCTCATCCTCCTCCTCACTGCTAGATTCCACCTCAATATAGTGGATCTGTCCCTTCCCCATGCATCTATGCCCGGGGACCCAAGGATCTCTACAAGAGAAGCAAAGCTTCTTCCTCATCAACTCTCGTCGTGTGTCATCATCCAACTTGGGCTTGCCCTTCCACTCCCTTGGAGGGTTCTTCTAATCCTTATCTCTCTGCGGTACAAAGGGTTTAGTTCTTGGTACCGAATCCGCCAAATCTCTAGTGCGTCGGATGACATCCTGCAAGGAATGAGGGCGATATGCCTTCACCCATCCTCTTAAGGGTTCTTTGAGCCCTTCAGTGAATAGCATGACCAATCAGGGCTCAGATATGTCTGTCACTGTAACTACCACCCTCTGAAACTCTGCAATAAATGCCTCTGTAGTGCTAGTTTGTCTCAATTGGGCTAAATCTCTGAAATGGATCTCCGGATCCCTCCTATCAAATATTTCCATGAGTCTCTCAGTGAACTCTCTATAGGAAGTGATGTGATCGTGACCCAATGTCACCAATCCATGATACCACCACTCGTGTGCCTCACCCTCCAAGTGTAGGGTGGTGAAACTGATGGCCTCTGCCTCTGTCATCTAGTTGAGCTTGTAGTAAGTGTCCAGTTTCTGTACCCAAGCTCTAGCAGTGCATCTGGATGATCCGTCAAAAGATGGTATGGTGAGTTTACCAACTTTGCAGATGAAGTCAAGGTTATGCCCCTGCTGCTGCTGCTGCTGTTGCTGCTACCCCCTCTGTGGATCTCTGGGACGGTTCCTGAGTCTGAGTCCACAGTACTCGACTAGGGTCATGTCCCTCTGGAAGTCACAGTCCATGGCTGCATACTCTCTCCGATACTCTGCCATATCCTCCGCATGTGTGGCTGGTCTTTGAGCTATCAGTATCTGTGGTGCTACTGGGGATTCTCTCTGGAAACTGGGAAATAATGGGCATGGGATCCTACTCACAGAGGTGTATGTGTGAGTGGGTGACTGGTGTCTACTGCCTATCCTTGAGTTCCCATGTGCTGCATGTGGGCCTTGAGTGCCCAGAATCTCCATCATTGCTAGTCTATCTGCTACCTGAGCCAAGGACTGGGACATGGTACACTGACTAGCTAGCATGTCACTGATCACCTGCATGAAGACTACATCTGGATCTGTTGGGGCCTTACCACTTCCCTCTGGTCGCTCATACATGTCACCTAGCCTCTTCTCTGCTTCGCGCTCAACCTCGCGCTCTATTCATCATTTTGTTTCTCTAAGTGCCTCTTCCTCTTCCTCTGAACTGGGAGGGAAAGGCGGGAAGTTAGGTTTGTCCCTTCTTCCCTTTCACTGACTATACGTGACATATTCGTCACCTTCATGCTCATGACCATCTGGTTCTTCTATTGTACTCATTGTCTTTAGTCACAGGCTGGCAGGACTAAAGCTCTGATACCACTGAAATATCCTTGATCCGACTAATCAAGATATTTTCTACGATCTTACTGCTCCAACATGCAGATCTGATACACTGGGGGTTTCTGGATGCATTTTAGGGTTTGATGTAGATGATCTTTGTTTATAGTGTTTGCATGTCAGTTATTATGGTTGCATGTAGGTTATTATAGTTGCATGTAGCATAACAAAGGTCTTACAATCATAAAATGATGCATGCAATAGCATATAAGGTCAACAACTCAATATTATGAATAATAACAGTGCATGCGTGGGAATACAAATTGCCTACTGAAATATATAAACTAAATGTCAGTCAGATTTAATGGATATGTACTAGAATACAATCAAATAGCAAAGAAATACCCATGTCCGCAAGAAGGCAGCAGATCTGCTGCATGCACGGATAGAATGACCAAAATGAACGATCTCGGATGAGCACAGTGACCGCTATCAGCTGGAAAACTTGATCTCAAAACTCCACCATCAGAATGTCCTCAAAACATCTCCAATCAATGTGCCCTGGCTACTGCACTGGAAATAATGTCTGACGGAACCCCGAATGAACCTCTACGACACTAGATCTGGACCCCTGGGGGGGTTTGTGCCCCTCCTTGGGCACTGAATGTGCCCCAATAGATTCCACCATCGGAATCTGCTGCTATGTAGCTCAAAATGATCATCTCTTCCCGTAGTGAAATGGGTTGGAAGGATTTGTCCGGATCTGATGGGGAACCCCTGCATGAAAAGACAAATACCTATCCGGAATGCATGCGCCCTAAACATCTGTATGGGCTGCTCTGCAAGATTCCACCGTCGGAATCTGATGAAAACTAGCTTAATGGAATCACCCTATCTATCTCTCCACTAGGTCAGAATGGATCTGCAATCGGGACCATGGTCTACTGCAGATCTGTGAATCTCTCCAATAGCTTGCGCCCTCCTTGGAAAAGTTGCACCCTCCTCACTGAATGCTCCTGAAATGTACGATGAAACACCTGGATGGTATCTAAGATAGGCTAGGGTGTGTCTCTCAACACCGAAACTGATCAAGGGTGGTGGTTTCCTCCAGAAATCCACAAAACAACAAGGTCGGCTCTCCTCCTCCTCTGGAAGTTCTCAACATCAAATCATAATCATGCATAATGAGGAATTAGGTCAAATTCCTCTCTATATACCTTTCCTGTCCTAATTCTCCGTTGACATCACTTAACCTAGGCTCCCTTCCTCCTAAGTGAAATATTTGTCCATTAAGTCACCCCCTTATCACCTTTTCGTTCTAATTCTATGTTGACTTAGGCTTAAGTGATTTTCCCTAAGTAATTAGGCTTAATTTATTGTTTAGCCTTAATTCCTCCTTATTTCTCCATCTGGTTCCTTGTTTGTGCCTGACTATAGTCTACGAGAACGTATATACTACTAAGTCACTCCCTGCTGGCCTAATCTTGGGGATGGGACATCACAGTTTTGTGAGCCCTACTTGTGATTAGCCATTCTCGCAGGTGGGCTACATGGGACCTGCAAGAATGGGTCATTCTCACAGGTGAGCCCACAACAGCCTGCGAGATTCTCACACTGTGCCTAAAGGGAACCTGTGAGAACCGCAAAGCACAATTTTTTTTTTTTTAATTACTCAATGAAAGAGAACCAATTCATGAATAGAGTTGCTATTCCTCTTTTTGTGCTTCTTATGCAGGCATTTGGCCATCAAAATGGTTCTTGAATGGCGTGAAAGGGAGCACAAAGAAGACAATGACATTGTCAGAAATCATCCACCCACTATTGCTACTTTGAGAAACTGTGGCCTTCTGAAGTACTTTCGTATCCCGGGCATGAGGGCCCAAGTCAGGTTATTATAGTACCTTCTGCATATGTGGGATCCCGATCAGTAGGTATTTCATGTAGGGGTCCATACACTATCCTTAGATATTGAGGACATTTACTTCTTGACTGGACTATCATGGCATGGGTACCATGTGAGCCTGACTGGTAGCAGAGGTGGTGGGTTTCCCATGAGTGAGTACTGCCGCTTACACTGTGTTCTCGAGGCAGAGAGGAAGAAAGGGAAAGTATCTATTTGGGGAGTGCATGATTTGACCCTCTGCACTATTTTATTCACCATTTCACGTATGGCCGAGAGCTCTACTCCTCACATGGCATTCCAGAGTTACTTTCAGTATGCTATAGAGTGTACGGAACCTCAGGTTTTTAACTAGGTAGATGCAGTGCTTTATAGCATAAAAAGATAGTTAACCAAATGAAGATGAGGCAACCTAAAGCAATTTGGGTATGGATATTTATTAGTGCCCTTATTTCTCGAGAGGGTTCCATTACTGAGGCTGCAGGTGGAGTGGAATTTACCAGCTCTCAGGGATCCAAGAATGCTGAGATGGTGTCAGCTCATGGCCTGGCACATAGCTGGACCAATTATCAAGTATGATGATACCTTCTTCGATTGGCTGCAACCACAGATGTTGATGGTTGATTATTATGCTTATGTCAGGTTGGATTTCTAAGGAGATCTAGACTTAGTCCTACTGGAGGATGCTCAGTGGGGGGAACTTGGTAAGAAGTACACAATTTTTTCCTTTTTAAATGTTTTTGTGAATTTTATCATATTCAAATGTTTTTTATATGTTCGTCCAAAAGACTAAATATAAAATTCATTGTTGATGACATAGATGTGGGACCTTACCGACCTCCTGGTACTTCTCCCATTCAGCAGCAAGGAGAGGTAGCACCAGTGCCACAATGGGAAGCCGGGGATTATCAAGCAGTGGAACAAAACCTAGAGGGTTTGACAGCAGATATACCAGACATGCCTCTTGGAGAGGTTCTACGACATGATCAACATCATACAATAGGAGTGTCAGAGTCCATGAGTCGACTGCTCCGTAGAGTTTCCTGGGCAGTCGTGTGTTATCATGAACGTCATCCATGGTGTCACTTTGTAGAAGCTATGAGCTTCAGATTTTGACATTTTGGTCTTCGAAAAAAACTTTTTGTAAAAAACTCTTTTGATCGTTATATATACTGATGACTTCTACCAGTTTATCATGTGTTATGAAAATTGTTGTGATTGATTTATAAATGATCCAAATGTCTGTCTAATACATAGTTAGCCAATGCATCAGTTAATGTATTTAGACATCTAGGAATATGTTGATATTCAATGTAATCAAAATAACGTTCCAAGAGGCCAATTCGCAAATACACCCGTAACAAAGTATGACTTCAAATAGTATAGGCATTACTTAACTGTAGTACTACAAGATGCAAATTGAGTCACACAACCAAATGACGGATTCCGAGAGAGATAGCATCAACCAATAATTCAATAACGACGCTATACTCTTCAATGTTTTTGGTTGCACAGCCGAGACACACACCTCATAAGGAGACAAGTTCATTTGTAGGGGCATAAATTGCCCATGCAGAGGAAGCAAGGTTCTAAGTACTACAACTAGCGCCATCAACGAAGCCAATATAGGGTAGCAAAGACTCTGACATCTGGAAATCAAACACAATGTCACATAAGGGAAGAGACCAGATAACAACAAAAGCAAGCTATAGTAACACACAAGAAGTATGATACAATAAAAATACAAGTACTCATGCATAGATGATTTTATGCATAGTACTTCTTCAAGTACAACCCATTCCTGGGTTCACTCAAAGGGATACCATCATAATATACTAAATCATAAGCTCCTTTTTCCAAAACTTGTCAAATGATATAAGGGCCTCGCCAGATGGCTTCGAATTTTCCAGCTCCTAGCATATCTCGATCTTGATCGTAGAGGAGAACGAGATCTCCTTTGGAGAAAACATGAGGCTTGACATGTTTTTTGTATTAGGCCTTGACACGTTTCTTATGAGCTTCTACAACTAGGGTAGCATCGCATTGAGTTTCGTCTAATCGCATAAGATATAATAGACATTCTTCCTCAGCATAAGTGTTTGGTAGGAGTTCAAAAGCTAGTTTTAAAGAGGGTATCTTGCATTCAATCAAGAGAATAACTTCCAAACCATAGACTAACCGGAAAAGTGTAAACCCAGTAGCAGATTTGACGGATGTCCGGTAAGCCCACAATGTCAAAAAAAACATTGTGTTCCAACTTGTTTTGTGAATCCCTATCATTCATCGGAGCATAGTTATGAGAACTTTGTTAATTGCTTCGACCTGGCCATTGGCTTGTGGGTAATAGGGTGTTGAGTTATCATGGCGAAGACCCAACTTTTTAGTAAGTTCAGACATCATGAAGTTTCTGAAGTGGCTACCATGATTAGTGACGATAGCTTGGGGGACACCAAAACGATCTATGATATGATTAAAAATGAATAATTCTATGGTATTTCCAGTGTTGTCAAATGTCGGCATCTCCTCGGCCCATTTCGTAAAGTAATCGATGACTACAATGATGTATCCATACCCCCCAGCCGAGTGAGGGTGAGATGTCATGAAATCAATACCCCATTTATCAAAGGGACCAATGGAGACCATAGGATGAAGAGGAGAAGGATGTGATTGTATCTTCTGATTATAGGTCTGGAAAGCATGGCATTTTTGAACAGCGGTTATGTAGTCGTTAAATAAAGAAGGCCAAAAATACCCTGATCGTAACATCTTCTGGGCAGTAGCATACCCAGACATATGACCACCACATGCTCTAGAATGGCATTCATCCAAAACTTTCTCAGCTTCATCGAATGTTAGACAACATCAAAAAACAGAGTCAATCCCCCGATGATAAAGAGTATCCCCGAGGATAATATATTGATGGGATTGATACTGTATGTGATGTCGGTCAGTACTAGACAAAGTTGGCCGGAAATTCTGGGTTTGGAGATATATAATGATATCACCATACCAAATATCATCATTGTTGATAAGGAAAAGAGATTCATCGGGTAATGAATCAGCTGCTACTGTTTCCATTTCATAATGGGGAAATTTGCATATCAACTCAGCAAAAACTAAGGACTTCTTGGACTTGGTGCGTTAGAATTCCAAGTCAAACTCCTGGAGTATCACAATCCATTTGGAGTATTTTCCCCCTAGCAATTGATGTGTAAGGATGTGTTTCATAGGGTTGCAGTGAGAAATCACTGTAGTCTTGCACGAGAGGATATAGTGCCGGAAGCGTTGGACGGCTTGGACGGAAACCAAGGCCAGTTTTTCGACATGTAAATACTTGATTTAAGTGGGCGTTAGACTTCAAATCAAGTAGTAAATAACATGTTCATCATTAGCATCATCCTCTTGGATGAGAACCATACCAATGGTGTAATCTGAGGCAAGAAGGTAGAGGAAATAATCGCGACTGTAATCGGGGGGAAAGAGAAGTGGAGCATGCATTAGGGATGATTTCAAAGCTTCAAAAGCATTGTTGGCAATGGTATCCTAGACAAACTCTAAACCCTTTTTTAATAGCCACGTAAATCCATGAGTTATCTTGGCATAATTTGGGATAAAACGATGAAGAAAGTTTGCTTTCCCCTGAAAACTTTGTAACTAGTAGAGAGTAGAAGGAGGAGGGAGATTAAGGATCACCTCAACCTTTAAAGGATCCACCCGGATCCCTTGACACAAAACGGTAAAACCTAGAAGGCAGCCGGATTCCATGTAGAAAACACACTTATGAGGATTTAAACATATATGGTAGAACCGACAGTGAACAAAAATGGCTCGGAGGTGGGTTGGGTGATCGACTCGGTGCATTGAGTGAGCGGGTAAATCGTCCAAATATGGTTGAATGATGTGCTTGATATCATGGAAAGCATAAGACATAGCATGTTGAAAATTTGTGCCAGCGTTATTGAGACCAAAAGGAAGTTTTCTATAGGCAAAAGTACCCCAAGGACAAATAAAAGCAGTCTTATATTGATCCTCGGGAACAATGTTGATTTTATTATACTCGGAGAAACCATCCATGAGAGAGAAGATTTCACTTCCGACGTAATAATCAACAATCTAATCGACGAATGGGGTAGGAAAGTTGTCTTTGGGACAAGCTTTGTTGATATCCCTATAATCAACGCATACACGAATGGTTCCTTATTTCTTGTCAATCAGGGAGAATATTTCACTTTCGGCGCAATCATCGACAATCTGATCGACGAACGGGGTAGGAAAGTTGTCTTTGGGACAATCTTTGTTGATATCCCTATAATCAACGCATACATGAATGGTGCCTTGTTTCTTGTCAATTGGGACAAGATTGGAAACCCAGTCTGTGAGAGTGTTATCCACATTTTTGGTTATCGAGATGATATTATGATCATGTCAGGGTAATGGAAGATCAAACTCTTTATTAAGAACAATTTCCAGAGGAAGGTTACATTTGTCATTTCCTCAAAAATCATATTTTGGGAAAAGTTCGCAGGTTGCATATATACTATCCTGCGAGAAGCTTGATGTTCGCAGGTTGCTTTCATTTGGATTGCGAACTTCTCGCACTGTGTCCAAAGCTAGGGTGCGAACTTGTTTCTAAAGAGGAAAATGAGTAAATTCTCGATTCTTCTAGAAGGAATCTTCTAGAAGGATGAGTTGGAGTTCGAATGGTTGACAAAATACTGTCTTTCCAGATATCTTGGGATTATTCCCTATCCAAGTAACTAATCAATCTTCTCCTATATATTGAGAAGATTACTCATGGAAAATGTTAAGAAGTGAGAAGCTAAAAGAAGAAGCAAGAGATTGATTGGAGAACTTGTGCAAGACTATGTGAAGGGTTGGAGCTACAGCAGCAAGACAACAGCAAGGTCATCATATGTGTTTCAACTTCTTCATACTTGAGCAAGTGT
>ML806632.1:25540-57100 GCA_009831015.1 Picea engelmannii
ACCAACCATGAACACTCCAACATTCCAACATTCCAGCCCTCAAAATATACACATGTGAGTGGAAGCATGCCATGACTTCCATTTTTTTGTTCAAGGGACACTTAAAATGAATTATACATTAAATCTTCTTGGTCTACACGTTTTCTTATCGTAGTAAACAAACTACAAGCCCGATACATTTTCATTTTTTACAAAGAACATAAATGAAGAATTATTGGCTATAAAATTGGGATGCATCCCTCATCCCTAATTCTATCTAGTATTGCACATGCTACATTGAACTTTCTAGCAGCTTCAAAGCATAATGATTGTAGTTAATTAGTATCATTTAAGGATTGAATTTAACAATGTTTTTAGGTATGAGGAAAACTGAGCATCCAAGATTCCTTGCCACATTGATTATATAGGTTGAATTGAACCTCCTTTATTTTTCATTCTCACCCTTTATGACAATGTACTAGTTCATAACCCTAGGTTCCACAAAATGCAATGGTTCAAGGAGAAATATTACATTTATAATTAGACTTGTATCCCTCAATCTCTCTATTTGATAAGTTCTTCTTGTATTTTTAACTTTTACATTTGCCCAATTCTCTATGTCAAGATATGATATCTCTTTTTTATTAGAATGTAACATGGGAACCTTGAGAATCTTAAGCATGTTGTACCACATCATGAATTTCCACAGATATATAATAATTACATTTTATCTCCTTCCACAATGTCATTCCAACAACATTAACAGGTGAAAATTTTAGTTTATTTCCAATTTTGATTACTTGATTACAACTTTCAACTTTTTTGAATGGCACATGATTCCAGGGTCTCTTCCTTGTGAACATGATCAACTCTATGCATATCACCAATGAAGAATGTCCCAAAATTCAAATATCATTTAACAAATCCATCAACATTAGAATAACATTCATTTGTAGTCTTAGAATTTTCTCTCTTATGTTCAACATAATGAAGAGAAAATGATGTCATCCTTGTCCCACATGATGAATAATTTGATTGAAATTGCTACCATGTCCCATAGTCATTTATAGTTTTTTATACCATGTTGGAAACATTATTACAATCAATCACCATTGCATTAGGTTCATTCTTGAAAAAATCAAACCATGCACCATTTTCCCCAAATTTTCTCACTTCTTGGGTGAGTTTTAAATGTGACAATGCATGTCATCTCTACCATTAATGCATGCCATATTGACATATTCAACTCATGATAACATTTCATCAAATTCCATGCCTTAATATTTTCCAATGAGCCCTCTTTTGTGCAATTTGGTCACTCAGAAGAAACATTCTTAACTCTAATAATATATATTTAACCAAGATCCAAGAATTTTCGACCAGAATAATATGTCCAAAAAAATTCGAAAAGAACCAGAACTTAGAACATTTCAACTAAGGCTTTGTTTTATCAGTAGAAAAATTTATAACCAAACATCAAAATTTCCCCTTCACATTGTTCCAAAATAACATCTTTCAAAGAGATTTGCATGCTTCGACGAAGGATAAGAAAATGTTATTTGTGAAATATGTGGTGTGCCCTCCACACTATCAAAACCTTGCAAATACCTCACGTTCATCTTCATGGGTTTTTCTAAACAAAGATCTATTTAATTTTACGAATGTCCTAAATGTCACTTCGAAAAAAGGAAATGCATAACACTATGCGTTCTTGCATCTATACTGGATGCGTATGGTTGGGTAGTGAGATATTGTTCATATGAGAAAAATTCATTGGAATAGTTTTGTTTAAAAATAAGTGTTTTATCTATGAAATTTAATTATATATTTTGTATAGAACATTGGTTGATTGTTTCTTTAATTTGATGGTGTTATAGGACGTACAAGAAAAAAAGTATTTTTTAGATCTATATTCATTGAATGAGGAAGGTGAGACATCTAGTAGGTCTAATAGGAAGAGATCAACTAGAGGTGACAATATCAGAAGAAAATCCCATAGACGCATGTATTTTTTTCTTGTGAAAGGAGGATCATCTTCTTATGATCATGAGAGCATAGACGACATAGAGGTTTCCTTGAGGTAAAAACATATAGTGAAATTATGGGTACCCAAGGATCTTCCTTAAATAAACGTTGATTTTTGTGTAAACGAAAGGATATACCAGATTGCTCCATTGTCATTACATGGTTTGGGGATGTTTTCCATGGATGGAATAAATATCTGTTATGGCAGATTAACTGAATTTATGGAGTATGTGGGACCCTATTATATATACAAAGATTGGGTATGACTAGTAAAATATACAAAAAGTATGCGAAGATATGGCTTTGATGAAAATTATATACAACTAAAAGACAATGATCAAAATAAAGAAGAAACTATCTATGTCGATGGAAGGCCAAAAGAATTGGGGAATATCGCAGGGTTTATAAATAATACACGACCTACAACCACAAATAAGCAACCCAATTGCATATTTGAGGGGCACGAAGGAAACCATGTATTCGTGTGTGCAATAAAATCAATAGTTGGAGGGGAAGAGTTATTGATTGATTACAATTTGAATCGAATATATACAAACATTGCTATTATGGGGGAGGTACATATACTATTTTACCCAACCTGTAAAGAATGACTCTTATATTTTATGATTTTCATTATGTTCTTTAGTCACTCTTTTACTTTTGTGTTTTTAGCATGCCATTTTTTGGTCCCATTTGTATTCATGAACTAACTTTATTTCTCATGCATTTGAATTTATTTCTCATGATCATGATCATGGTTCTAATTTTACTGTAATTTGGAAGGTTGATCATGGTAAATAAATAGCCTCAAAATAGATAAACCAACAACAATTTTCATTAATTAATTACTAAGACTCCTTAATTAATTTAATTTATTTCTCTTTTTGTTTAAAACTCTGAAATTAGGATAGCCGACTTAGTTAATAAATTTTAAATTAAAAATTGGCTTGCATTTAAAGTATTAATTGACGACAATTAGCTAGCTCTCATTCGGCGATTAGTCCTGATGATGAATCCCAATTTGTATTTGAAACATCGATGACAAAATGACACCAACTATGGATTATCCGAACAACACATGTGAAACTCCTCACCACATAAACTTGAAAACAACAACAATATTTGAATTGCATTTAACGTGCATTTTATTTCAATGGAAATTAATTATTTTATTTGTTTACATAACTGAAATAAAATTTATTTTGTTGAAATATGTAGTCAAAAGGCCATGATGTTGATGATTATTTTCTTAGAGAAATGGATTTGTATGCATCCCCCGACCCTATGGTATTAATAAAAAAAAGATCAATCAAGCGAACAAGGAACTGACTCACTTGTTAGACATTCTAGATCAAACTCTCGAAGTGGAAGAAAGGATCAGAGAATTTATGACAAGGATTAACACATATAAGGTAATAACCATAATTTCAAGTGGTTTTATTTTTATGTCATGAGATCAATTATGAAATCTTGATTTTTAACCTTTACATTATCTAAATGAAAAAAAGTTTTCTTTCTTATATAGATATTTTTGGATCATGTTAACTCCAACATGCATGGTTTCGGTGGTAGTGGCATTGCACAAATGCCACAGGGTACCAACGTAGTCCCTTGTATACCTACAAGGACATGGCTATTCAAATCCCCACCTTCCACACAATTAGGTGGGAGCCACGACATGCACCCCCAGGAAGCCACATAGGTAGGCTTTGGAGGTGGTGACGGAGATGAGGCTGATAATTTTGTCAACTATATGGTTTCTTTTCCTAAAGTAGTATGTGTGACTAACATAGGGAATATTAAGGGAACATTTTTGGTCAATGAGGAAGGGTTCCATTAAAGAAATTTAAAGTCCCAGGTACAAGTTAATTTTTATATTCTCATATTTGAAGGTCAGATAGATGCAGATGCCCTAAAAAAATGGTTAAATCTGCTAGAAGGTTATTTTTCTATTCACAATTTTTCTGACAGGGAAAAGATCACCTTCACAATCCTTAAGGCTCTCCCTCATGTCAAGCATTGGTTGGAAACTTATTGGGAGAAAATTTCCACAGAGGAGTCTAGATTATATGGGGCCAAAACCACTTGGGATTTTTTTGTGGATGCAGTCAAGGAAAAGTATTACCATGTTTGTGACTATGACAATCGATATATGATATGGAAAATGATACATCAAGAGAGGGGCCAAGAAGTGCCATAGTTAGCCAATACCTTTCACACCAAGCTGGGTATCAAATATTATGAGCGACATCTGGTTTTGAAATACCATGGGGATCTACATAGGTACATCCAAACCGAAATGGATTTTCTAGACATCTCATCATTGGGAGATTCTTATCGATATGATGTCAAAATCAAGAAAAAATTTAATCACTAGAACAAACGGGATTTTAGGTCTATAAATACGCAACCACCAAAGTATGATAAAGGCGGCCCTAAAAAATATCCTCCCAAAAACCATCCCAAGCCATAGGAAATGAAGGGTAAGGGAAAGACGAAGAATGACACTTGAAAGTGGTGAGACTTCCACAAAATTCCCTAGCACAACACCGATGAATGTCACTAAAAAAAATCATTGGTGGCCAAGATCAAAGAAAAAGAGTCGAATCTAGATTCATGATCTGAATCAGAAAATACTAGCAAAAGACAAATCATCGATGCAGAACCCACTACTACTGTCATGACTAAAACAATTCAACCAGAATAACCAACAGATCCTAAAGAGGGGGAGAGCCTCTTCCATTCATAGATGTGGGTGAATGGAATCCCATTGCATTTCATTGTTGATAGAAAAATCTAGAAGAATCTCATCTCAACATAGGTCGTTAAATAGTTGGGATTGTTGACAACACCACACCTGCAACCATCCATACAACATTGGGTGGCTTCACCAGGGACGTGATCTCTATGTCAGCCAATAGTTTCTACTATCATATGCAATCCATCCCTTCAAGGATGAGGTATTATATGATGTTCCCTCACTGGATGTCTATGGTTTTCTTTTGGGACAACCATATATGTGGAAGCGCCATTCTATTTATGAGTCTCAACCCCATAGTGTCATTATTACTCTTGGGGTCATCTCTACATGATACGAGAGGTATTTCCAACTATTTTCCACCAAAACAGTGTCACAAGGTAATCTCTTATACTACAAAATTTAGCCTCTTCACAATCTATTCAAAAGGTGAATAGAAGGAAACTACAACCACTATAGCCTTGGCCCAAGACCTTTCTATCCAACAAAAGCTAATTGTAGAAGAGAAAGAAGATATTGTTTCTTCACCTAAAATGGTTCCTACACACTACCCATTCAAGACAAGATATAGCAGGTTGGTTGAACATATTCAACCCTGCTATCAACAGGTTCATGACAGTCTTCGATAACCTAAGTAGCGCAACTTCTCTAGCAAGGAAAGAAACTCACAAAGATCCATATTCAACAAACACTTTCCCCTCTCCCTCGAGAACTCAACGCAATGGAGTACATTTCTTAATAATTAGAGAGGATTTATATAGCTGGATATCGATGGCCACCCACATATTCCAACTGGCTCAAAACAGTTTGTTGGCAACTTACTATTTTTAGTAGTTTTTCAGTTCCTAAACTTTCAGGGCCATTTTGAGGGACTAAACAACACTTTTTCATGATCAGGAACCTCAATGATGGCCATAGCATTAGATTGAGCCCCAAAACTGAATCTCCTCATCAATACCTTTCCAATGAGATATCGTGCACCCCAAATGGAGATTGTGTGCCAAAGTTACGCCCCCAGGAAGTTGATACACAAAACTACCCAAAATGGGGTCCACAAAATTGTTGGCTTTTCATCTTCTGGGGTTAGGGTTTTGGATTTTGTTTGTGTTAAAAATTCCTTTGGAGCCTCATTGTAGCAATCATATTCTTGTGAATGTAAGTATCCATCACATCTCTTCTCTAAGATAAGTTTCCACCATTCTAGCGAGTCTTTCACTTTGTATTTCTACAGTTTTGTACATTTCACTCATTAATAGAAATTGTGTATTATTGTATATATGTTCCTCTTGTTATATATCTGATATATCTCTGTTATATTATTGTCTCTCTTGCAATACTTTTTTATATTTCGATGTTATATCTTCACTCTCATTTTGTTCTCAAAATAATCCAGATCATTCCCACCATATGGAAGATCCTCCACTCAAATTGAAGATGGAAATATTCACTTTTATATTCTTTGAGTAACTATGTACCTAAAAATACTTTTTCAAACCTAGCAACAAATCCTAGGCTTCTTCTCCCTTCTTTATTTCTCCATCAAAGGTAAGCATGTTAGATTTATTAAATTTCTCAATCAGAGAACTCTGTAAATGTCTCTTCCATTTATTCTTAGGGACACTCGATTCAGTGTCATTGCTAGAAAAATCCTTGGAAGATATCTTCCCGCTGGATGACTCTGTGGAAATACTCCCACCGTATTTAATTTTCTTGGAATTCTTATGCCTCTTCTTGGGATAAATATTTCCTATATCTCTATGGGGTAATCTATATTTTTTGGCATCTGAAGGGGTTTTCAACCTCCCTGATTGTTGCATATCTACATTACCGGGACCTTAATGTAGATGCTTTTGAATCTCATAAGAGCTTTGCAGTAGCATTGCATTCAATTTTTCCTATTCATCTTCAGATATCATGAGCTTCTCATTTTTTTTCCTTTAGACTTATGACAATGGTTACCAAATCTAGAGGGGTTTATCTAGCTCTCTAGCCATCATATTCTTCATCTATGAAATGTGATTTGTCCTTAATGCTACACTATACCATTCCCTCCCACTGTCCTAGGTGTTGAAATAAGAAAACATTGTTAGCCATTACATAATTTAACATCATACAATGCATTATTGGAAAAACAAAAGGTTATCTTAAACAATCTTAAGTGGCCTTGATGACCCATGCAAGTCTAGAGTTTGAACACATCTTTGATACCACTTTGTAACACATCTAACTCCCTAATAATCACTTAGGTTGGAGGGATGTTATGGTTTTATCTATCTCCTCATGGTAAGTAATCAGATTCAAAAAAAAATTAAGTGCTTACTTCTCTTATCACAACATTTACTAAATTTAACTCGCACTAATTTATAGTGAGACCCCTCCACATATTTTACTAAGATGACTAGGGACCTAAATGCCCTCAATTGGATCGTAAAAATTACGTCTTTCCATAATATCAATGATTTTTAGCTATTGGGACTCATCCCCGTCAGAATAGAAAATCAATAAAGTTGACGACCCCTCCGACCACATTATTCTGATGGCTCGATCACATGGATCCAATGGTCCATGGACCTAATAATTCAATTATTTTGATTACATTGATGCCTCTACCTACTTGAGAGTTACTCTCCACTTAAATTCCCATTCTCTATGATAAAAAATGGGACCTACAAAAATCTATGACTGATATTAAATATTTCCCATGCACCAATTAATGGTCCACCTATGTTCTCAAAGTCCCTCCCCATCAAAGTGTCTCCACTATGGTGTCATGTACCACTCTGACCACAAACACTCTGATGGATCAAACTATCCACATTCATTTCATCTTATGAATATTGTGTACTTCATGGCTTCCAACTATTTGTTAGTTAAGGTTACTAAACCCTCCTCCTTAGAGTGATTCACATGAGATATGATGGATGAGATCCCATAAGGAATATTTCTCAATATAAACAATCCTTAGACTCCCAAATCTTTAAACTCCTTTTCAACCTTCCATATAGGACTCCTACAAAATTCCTTTTGATAGACTCACGACTCACATAAATTCTCTAGGACTCACTGATACCACTCCTTGAAAGATCAATTGTCATCGTTGACTCATATCTCTACCCATCAGAGTCCTAGAAAAACCTTGTACTAGGAAATTTCAATGATTGCATCCTTTGGCCAACGGTCAAGATATTATTTCTATGTTGATCCAATGACTAGAAAATATCATGGATTAAAACATTGGTTTTCTTCATGGTATCAGTATGAATAAGGACTTAACAAATTTAGGGTTTCTTCTAGGTCTTTTCTAAGGTTCTACTAGACTCTTAGGAGCTTGGGAATCCATGTTTAAACCAACTAAGTCATTTCATTTGGAACATGGATGAATGTTTGTATGTCCTTCAAGATTTATATCTAAGACAAGAGGTTCTCGTAGGGCTTAAGGACCAGGATGGATGATTTTAGGGGCTAAATTTCACTCATGGGCTAATTTTCCATGGTTTTTCCCAAAACAATATTCGCTATTCTAAAAATGATTTGCCCAAATTCTATAGGATAAAATTATTTTAACTTAAAAATCGCCAAAATTTTATACAAACTATATTAAATCCTTAGAAATTTGAATATTTTTACAAAAATGTCGCCAAACATTTATAGTTGGCATATGAAGGATTAGTAAGATTCACCAAGGTTTCTACATTTTAAAATAAATTCCCATCCTTAAAATCACCCATGCAAGTTAATGTTCCTTAACCTACATATACCTGATATGAATCAATGCCTTACCAACTAATCCTACCCAGGTCATTTATGCCCCTAGTAATAAGGAGAGGGGAGAGAATCAATTAGCAGGTCGATCTGATACAAGGAAGAATCATCATAATAGATGTTGATCTATTTCGTCACTCATAAAAAGAAGGACTTCCGGAAAGGGAATGCGACAGGCATGTGTGGATCCTCTGATTCACTCTGTACCGATTGACTTGGTGCCCCCCGGTAGATTTATACTTATGGGCACAAAACGATTGAATGTTTTAGCGAAGGGAATTGCTAATTGTGCAAGATGAGCATAGGAATCCCAAATTCCAAGGCACTCCCGTAACTTTCCAAATGAATATTTTTTCCATATACTATAAACTTTTGTCTCAATAGTAAGGGGTTTCACCAAATTTAGACCCTATTAACCTACATAGATAACTTCCTTATTCGATAAGACATCTCCTTTTTTCAGTGTCGGGGTGAATATTTTCTTCATATCTTGCAAGATTTCCATTCAAAGGCTTGTAGTCCTCCCAAGAATACACCCTATCCTCATACTAGTCTCATGGATTTATAAGTCTAATAGATTAATCAATGGAAACAAGAATAAATATTCCATTTTAATAATGAAATCAATCATTCCTTACATACATTCTATTTCCCTTTTAAAACCATTAAAAAACCAATTTTCATTACTAAATTTAAATCAAAGATATTGAATTAAAACAATTACCTATTCAATGAATATCAAAAAATAATTGATTGAAAGAGGACATCTTTCCTCCCAACCTTAGGCTATGCTACAGAGTACCTTCCTATAGCATGCCACCCCCATGCCAATATATGATATCACAAGGTGAATAATTCAACTAGTTCTCAGAATTAGATTGATCCAGAAAGGTTACTCTCCTTCCTCCACTAGAAAGGTCATAAGTTTTCCTCTTCCCACTGAGATAAAGACTTCCATAGGTTTAATATGTACTATCCCAACTAGATTTCATCTGCACAAGGGAGTCTCTTCACTTCTACATAATCACTCGGTGACCTCCCCTTACAAGTGATGGTTTCTTTCTAGTAGATACCAAGTTGTAGTCCTTTGTTTCTCCATTCTGGATCTCAGTCTTCTCTGTTCTAGAATAATAAATAATATTTTGGAAAAGATTTCTATTTTCTTCAAGAAAAACTTTCCAAATTATTCTATTACTCAAATTAGTGAAAGTGAACACCTCTATTCATTGCACCAACTATTTGTGAGTCTGATACTCAATTGATCTTTTCTTTTCTTTATTTTTCTCTCTCTTCTATGTGTGCATGACGCTCTCGCATATTTGAGCGTATCTCTCCCTCTTTGAATATTCATGTTCCTCTTCCTCCCCCTTTGCATCTAGTGATGTTTTCCACCTTTGGTGACTTCTTCCACCCAAAACTTTGGATTTACATTGCTTCTATCAGACATGACCTCCAGTCAGGGATCCAAATTTTAAAGGGGCCATCCAATGGATATACTTTTGTTAGGTTTTTTCGTTGACCCTTGCCTCTTCAAGAGATCAGGTCTGTCAACAGTTATAACTACTTCAAACACCAATCATTCTTACCATAACTGGTCATGTGGCTCCATGTAAGTTCAAGTATGTTGGCAGGTGATCTATTAATTTTTTTCAAATCTAAGCCAAAATGTTGGATGAGCTTCCTAATTTCTTTATAGAAATGTCTCGATTCCACATCACTAGTCCACGTCACCATTTCCCACTTGTGATATCATTTCCAGTACTCAAGTATTTTCCTTCTCATTCAATTGTATAGTGTTTTTAATTAATCAAAACATAATTAAATTGTTAATAATTACAGTCATGGGGGAAAACAAGATGTTGCAAAAGAAATCATAGTGTCTCCATTTGTATGGAGTACATTCAAGTTGTGATCACATTCACAACATTTAAAACCAAGTCAAGAAATAAATTGTCGATCTTAGAATACCAATCTTTATGATCTTGCTTCAAACCCTCAAGTTACTTCTTGAGTCAACAAACCATGTTAGAATTTGTCACAAAACCAAGTGGTTGTTCCATAAATTTGTTTTCAAATAGGTATCGAAGAAAAAAATAACTCTTCCCATCCATCTGATGGATTTTCCATCCTAAACAAGTAGTAAGGGAAATAATTAGTCGAACATATTCCATCTTTGCAAAAACATAAAAGGTATTAGTGTATTCAATACTTTCGTATTGAGAGAATCCCTTCTTAACTAGGCATGCTTTATATCTCTCAAAAATAAATTTAGAGGTAAATTTGGTCATGTAGACCCATCGACACTTCACAACATTATTTCCTTGTGGTCAGGGAACAAAGTCCCAAGTGTGATTCTTAGACAAGTAATCAATTTATTTCTACATTGCCTATTCCCATCAAGTCATCTTTGAGCATCTAAGTAGGTAGCAGGGTAAGAAGTTTCATGTACATGAGTCATCAATGCAATGTTCACATGTTACTTTTGACTTAGATTTTTTCATCTGTAGTGAATATCATTGACATCAACTCCATAAACTTCAATTTTATTTGTATATCAATTGGGTATACAAGAAAAAAGTGAATGTTTGTTCATGACAGTAGTTTAATCAGAATTCAAAAAGGTTTCATTCGATGGAGATGGTGGACTAGTCAAAACAAATATTGATGGATTAGTTGACTTAGAGGGTGACGGTCCATTCAAAAAATAAAAAAATATGACTGTCCAGTCAAAGTACTGAAATATGGAGTAAGAGAGCTAGAGTCTGAGAAAATATCAAAGGAATCATCGAACAACAATACAGAGGATTCATGTAACATATTGATTCCAGAAGGATTCTTATAAAACCATACATTGTGTTTGATAATGAGTTATTGTTTGACAAGATCAAATAGTTGATAGGTTTTCAACTCTTTAGAATATCCCATCATGATGAAATCATGACTCTTTACATCCAACTTATTTTTGCAATCATTGAAAAATGTGAGCTCCGGAAACACATGAAAATGCACAGAGGTGATCGAATGAATACTTCTTTCCACACCATCATTCGAATGGACTCATGGAAGGAAAAAATGATTCGATATGAGAATGAGTATATGATTTGCATAATATACTTCTTTATTCCAAAAGTGAGAGGGAGGATATTTATCCTGCAAAAGACATCTAGCCATTTCGACGGACCTCATATTCTTGCATTTTGAAACATTATTCTATTAATGTGTCTGTGGAACAAACCACTTCCAATCAATATTAGATTGAACCCTGTATTCTTTAAAAGGTCGATATACATACTCTCCAACATTGTCTGATCTCAAGTAGTTGATGGGTTGGCCACATTGATTTTTGAAAAAGGACACAAAAAATTGAACATTCAAAGACAAGGTTCTTAATATTCAGAAAAATGGCCCAAGTGAAACGAGATAGATCATCATTGAAAGTCAAAATATAGATTTGACCTTCCAATGGAGGTAGATTGATGAAACATACATCATTTTGAACTAGTTCCAATAGGTTTTGTGGTCTCCACACTTTTCCATATTCAAATGGTTCCTAATGATTCTTTCCAAGAACACACTGTTTACAAACGCCTTTAGGGGGAAACACTTTAGGTAGACCAACTACCATGTTCTGAGTTTCCAATGCTTAAATACTTCAGAAATCAAGGTATCTTATTCATTGATTCCAAGTGTGACTTCATTCATCAGTGTGAGAAATAAGAGAATTCAATTCACTCTCATCTCGTTTCATGTCACCTAATTTTTACAAACTATCTCTCAATTTGAGAAACCTTCTAGCGATAATCGAATGTTCTTTGTTCAAGTCTTGAACAAAGAACCGATCTGGTTAAAGTTCCACATTCTTATATGTTTATGTTAAATAAGGAATAGACAACAAATTGGAATTAATGTTTGGCATATGATAAATGTCAATAATTATCCCATGTCAATAGGTAACATCACCATAACCAACAATATCGAGAGAAAAAGCATCAGCAACATAAATTTTCCTCTCCTAATATACATCCAATGATGTGAACAAGAAGTATCCTTAGCCATAATATGAGTGCACCTAGAGTTGACTATGCATTCATTATATGTAGAATGAGATATAAATGCTTCATCGGTTATGACTAGGAAGGTGAAATTATCAACAAGTCGACATACAATGGACACGTCTTCTTTAAGGAATTAAAAAATCTCCTCTAAATCATCTTTCTTATAGTAGACCTTCTCCACATGTCTAGCCTTTCCATGGTACTAACATGCCTTCTTATTTTGACTTTCTTGGGGTGAATTTGTTTACCCCTTAGGTTTCGAGTCAAGGCCTCAAGGTTTATGTGTAGAGGTATCAAACCATACCCTTTCCCTATAATTCGAATTTCCCTTTCCCTTGAGAAAATGGGCTTCATTTTTACCAACAATATTTCCTTCTTCAATAATTTTGTGTTGATCAATGATTAAAATTCAACATAAATATTTTTATTTTTTTTGTTTTTTAGGTTGTCCATGACATGTGCGACTAACCTATGGCTAAGAAACTGTGACTTAGGGGAATCTAAGTCGTCAAAATCACCCGAGGATCGCACCTATCCTGAACCACACCAACCCTTAACATGGCTGGATTTTTTGTCCCCACAGGTTTCGAACCGGTGACTTTAACATCACGGAGTGCCTTAACAACATACTCTGTCACCGACTGTCCTACACCTCGAGGACAAAATTCAACATAAATATTCAAAGGTGTAGTCCTTACCATATTTGTTTTTTTCTTTCCAATTAGTGTGGAAGTTTGACACAAATACATCGAATGGTTATCTCAAATCCATCAGGACTCGCTTGATGAGTTGTCCATCTTTCTTCTAATAATCATTTCCACATTATCCCAATTTCAACTATAGTTATTTGACATGTGGAAAATATTCCTCTATTTTGTCAAAATAATGAGGATCGAGAGAGAGCAACTATTTCTCCAACTTATGGACATGGCTTTCATTGACTATGTTGAACAATAACTTTAGCTTCTTCCATACTTGATGGGGGAAATCAATTCCACCAATGTGAAACCAAATCTTGAGATATAGGCCATTATGACTGTTATGAATGAAATTTTGTCTGCAAATGGTTACATGAATCCAACATCTCCAAACACCTATTAGTTCACCTATAGCCCCAAAAATACATTTCCAAAAGGAACAAACTATACAACTGGTTATAAAATTGACATAAGCAGAAACACTACAGGAAGTGCGCTCGCGTGTGCAAGCCAAAGAAGCCAAAATATTGCACATGTGCCCGATGCGCGACTATGTACGATAAAAGTTGTGAAGTCCTGTGAATGATGCATTTATGGTTCTTTTCATCCCCTCACCAACTTTTGGTTCATCTCCCAAGTCAATTTGACCCTCAAATCAGAGTTGAATCGGAGTGGGGGGCTGGTCAAAGACCTAAGGGTGCCCTGAAGGGCTCCTTGTTCACACTAAAGACCGGTTGGATAATGCCTCAAATATTTTCTATAAAAAGAGGCCGTGGGTTCACTATGAATTCAATAATATCATTGTATTGTTATGCTGCCTCTATTCTCCTACAAGGAACCTCTTTCCTTCTTGGAGCATACTAGCATCATCTCATTAAGTTATTCACCTCACTTCTTGAGGGAATAATCTTGGATTTCTTCACCATTTACTTTCTAGTTTTCCATTTGTAAGAAGAGCTCTCACATAGGGGACTCAAGATCCCTCCTTAGGAGGAAGAGGGGATCCACAAGTCCTCCTTTCTCTTTGGTGTGTTCCCACTAATACAATTTCTCCATTGGTGGCATGAATATTGGTCAATTGTTTGATTGATTTTGGTTCTAATTTCCTTATGCATTTTAGTATCATTTCTTTAGTTATTTATTTAGTTGTTGTTAGATTAGTTGTTTGTTTATTTCATTTGATTGAGTCATTTAATTCATACACTAACCTCTACCCTGTCTAGCAGACCCAACTAGACTTGCAAGTGCCCTTATTTTTCTCGTTGGAGTGATGAAAAGGACACAATAGATTGGCAACCATACTGGGGACTAAGGTATCAATTTCCTCCCTATTTGGGTTGTTTGAGCACTTCTTTTTTACCTATACGAAAAGGACACAACAGATTGGCGACCATACTGGGGACTAAGGTATCAATTTCCTCCCTATTTGGGTTGTTTGAGCACTTCTTTTTGACCTATTTTCCTTGCATGGATCATAAACAACCTAGCCCTTCCTGCAAAGAGATGAACTTGGAGTTGGAAGAGGAGAATTCCACCTAAAAGTTTCCTCCCGGACACGTATCAGAACATGCGCAGGTTTTTCATCCCACAAGAGTGCCTCCCGAGCATTGTGTGCCAAAAACACTGTGTTTCTCAACTCATTCTATGCACAGTGCACCAATAGGTCCTCGGTTCTTTGTGCGTTGGCTCCACATGCACCTCTGTATAAATTGTTCCCTGTGCATCTGTCCAGAATTCCAACATTGTAAGAGTTGTTTGTGATGTTTTTAAGGCCCCCAGCCTTCAAAATCTTGCTTTTATGCAATTTGTAAATGCACCACACTTATATTCCCTTACCACTTGAAGGGTTAGTCAAAACATAGGCACTTAGGAGGTTAAAAAGAACCATATTTCTCCTCTTTTTCTTTCATTTTACCACATGGACGGCTTGTTTTGATTTTAAAATTTAAATTAAGATCATTTACTATCACATATAAACATTTGCATTGGGACCATAAATAAAACTTCAATCATTGAGTATGGTCTTCTCTAGCACCATAGAGTGATCTTGAGAATTAGAAAAATGATTGAGGGAAGATTTCATATCCCTTAAAACAAAATCTTTAGGAGAGAACAAATCCCCCCTAGGGCTCGTCTTAGTTTCTTTTTAAACATATTAAATTTGTAATGGCCCATGCATTCCCACATGTTTCAAAGATTAGGATAGTTTTTGAAGCTACTTTCTTAGTTTACATCACTAGGGGAGTTTAAAGATTATTGTAATGGGCCCATACATGCCCACATGCTCACAAATCTAGGATAGTTTTTTGAAAGATTTCTTAGATTAAATCACATTAAGGAGTTTAAAGGATTGGTAACGACCCATATGTCCACATGCTATTTCTTTAAGGACTTTAAAATTCTGCAATGTTGTACCAATGGCATCTAGTAACATAGGTAATCAAGAATTGTAAGGACCACAGGAAGTCCGCATGTTGCAAGGTGACACCTAACTGATTAAAAATTTGGCACATTTTATCACTTGCTCGCACACAAAGTCACTACTCACTCACATAATTTCATCTCAAATTGTGGAGCTTGAAGTAGGCTTCCTCCAAAGGGATTCTGAAACAGCCCACTATTTCTTGAAGGAATTATCCACTCCCACTTAATTCAAGCGATATTGGGTCACACCCCAAATCTCTCAAACAACCACATCTAAATTTTTTCTAAAACCTCACTAATTTTTCCTCCACAGGAGGTGCCAAAAGAATTTTTTTAGTCTAGGTAGGTTCTCAGTGATAGGCATCCAAATAACTCCCCGTTATCTAGTTCTCACATCTTCAAACATTAGAAATTGACAAATAGGGAACTTTAAAATCCTCCAATTCAAGTGTTCATACACCATAAGGCAGGGAGATACCCGTGAAGGCTCAAAGGCTGAGGTGCAGTTGTTCTATGCATCCCCCCTTGAGGCACCCACCTCTTGGAAGGGATCCAGCCCGTGACCCATTTATGAGGCCTAAAATCTAAATTCGGTACTTTGACCAAGGTACCCAATGGCCAATTTTAGGACATCTACCCAAGTGGAAATTGTGGGCTACAATTGCACCTTGATCAGATTTTGTGTGTCTATTGGGAAATATCACCAGCTCTTTTGGGATATGCACCCTCTACACCTCATTATAACTAATTGTTTCATCCTTCACTAGTTCCTCTTACGGTGGATTCAGACTCCACTGTTGAGTGTTATTGGAAGGTCCAATGCTATTTGAGAGGAAGGAATTTATGTCTCTACATGACACGAGAATTTTTTTTCTTTTTTCTCCCATGCGGACAAAATACACCTACCCACATGTATGCTTCTTTTCAATTGATTTATGTATGATGCTCTCTTGATTACATGCGATTGTGAGATATATTGTGAAGGTCCATATTATACAAGTCTCTTGTTCATTTGCTTCTCTCATCACCATTTTTCACACATTCCACTTTGTTATTTGGACATCATAGGGGACCCACAGAATCCCTGTCATTCTAGACGCTTGCAAAATCTCCCTCCTATCCTAGGAGGATTTCCTAGTTTCGCCAACTCACCGGCCCAACCATTTCACACCCTTGTGAGTGCTACCATTTTGGGATCAGATTTAATTGGTTCCATTTTACTTGAGTCCACTTCCCAATGTCACCCATCCACTAGCTCTCCTTCACAAGGAGGCAGAGGGTACACTTCTTCCCAAGGGAGAATTACACCCCCACCAAACCCCCCTCAAGGGTCAGGTCCACTACCTGGTATCACCATGGTTGGAACTAATCCTCCACAAACACTCCACATGTCATATTTTCCCTCCCTCAACATACCAAATCTTAGTAATCTCATGAATGATCCTAGATTTCATGACCCCACATGGCCTGCAATGCCTACCAAAATGCCTTCAGACATTCCCAAGTTTTAAGGAAAGGTGGGAGAAGATCCCTCCAATCATATCATGACCTTCCACTTATGGTTCTCTTCAAAAAACATCATGGACGACTCCATCCGTTTAAGGTTATTTCAACGCACACTCATAGCTCCATCCTCCAAATGGTATGTGGACGAAAAATTAGGGTCCCGTGTGACTTTTGAATACTTGGCCAAAAACATTTTGACCTTCTTTCAGCTACCATTTCATCATGACAATGGTCTCGAACTGCTATCTGAGTTTAAACAAACCTTAGCCACACATATCGCTAACCACATTCATGAATGGCATTGGCGACGTAGTTTATGCAAATAAGAAACCACCAAAGAAAAATGCCTCAATTGGTTTCTCAGATCACTCATCCCTCTCCTTGCCAAAGGTGTGGCCTCCACCTTCCCCCAAACTAAAGAGGAAACCATTAGCAAGGCTCAACAATATGACCTCATTTATGCACAATCATGATACTTATACATAGTACTACCTGACACCCCGAGACCTGTACCATTCAGCCAAGACAAACCTGGGATGTCTCACTCAGTGGATGGATTTATTGGTACCACAACACACCAAAACCCGTACATCCAACCACCACCCATGTACGTTACTCCCCAATATCCATCGATGTATGGAGGACCCCCTTGTTACCCTCCCCCACCTTATCAGTAGCCATACCCTACTATCCTCCCTCCACCCATGCGTGGACCCTCGTCGACACCCATGATGCGCCTGACTGTTCAACCAAGTTCTGGTACCCCCTCTACCTCATCTTACACCCTAAGTACTAGTGAAAGCACTATGCCTTCCTATGTACCCTATGGATCATTACCACAAAATAATATGTATTTTCCATTTCCTGGTCCTACACAACTCGAACAACTGAATACGGAAAATCTGTCCCATCAACAGAATAATTCCAAAAAGAAAGGAAAAAACCGAAACAATAATAACCCAGGACTAGGGGGAAATAACCCCCAACAAAATGAACCTGTTAGGGGCAACCAGAATCATGGAAACCATAACCCCCAAGGGGGAAATAAAAACAAATGCCAAGGGAGGAACAACTACAATAACCTTAGGAAAAACTTCCCTTGTGCTCTTTGCGGTGAGCATGGTCATTATACTCACAATTGTTGACTTCAAACACATGAAAGATTCCATGAATGTGCCACATCCTCTAGCGTCGCCTGCCCCCTAGCAAGCCCCACAACAATATTTTCAACATCCATCCCCAACAGTATTGCAAAACCCTATTCCACACCAAGGTGTGATGAATACCCAGTAGGAGATGCATCCTTCCCCACCACAGATGGGATAGTATCAAAACCCTGGAAATCCAGCGGATCACAATATCCTTCTCACCAATGAAGAAGAAATTCTTCTACAAATGTGCAGTCATCAATACATCGCACCTCCTAAACTTACTCCCACCACTTTGGAAGTAGCTCCATCTATCGGACAACCCTTCATGATTCCATGCCCTAACACTAACCCCCCCATTTGTATTCCTCGCATCCCATTATGACGAAATGTCAACAACCCTTAGGCTAGGGTGGCACACAATTACAATCTAGTCGATGACTTGGCACAATATCCTGCATCCATGTCAGTCTTAGAGGTCCTCCAAACCTGTCCCACTCAATGGAAATCATTTATTTCTGCCTTGGGGGCAGTCGACCCTGCTGATACTAGACTCATCAAATTCGATCTAGATTTTGGGGAACCTGGTCTCCCCACTTTGGTAGCTTTCCAAATACCAGTCAAAATTTAGAACATCATAGTTCATCAATGTATCATTGATGAAGGTGCATCCACATACATCATGTCCATAACAATATGGCAGAAACATGGCTCCCCTGAGCTAATACCATCTGCCATCACCCTGAGAGCTTATGATGGACGACTATCCTCTCCTAAAGGGCTCTTTCAAAATGTCCCCATTAAAATTGGGGGAAAAACTATCCTTATCGACATTGAAGTTATTAATGTCCCACTCAATTACAACATATTGTTTGAAGGTAGCTACATGTACGCTATGAAATTTGTGGCATCTTCCATGTTTCAAATGATGATGTTCTCCCACAATGGGAAGATCATCACCATTGACCAAGTTTCACATTACGAGCCTAACCATTCCTCTAGCATCGATAACATCTTACCTCTTGTCTGTACTAGTTCTGATGCATATACACTCATGGATATGGGCCCTAGAATTTTCAAGGACCCATCTTTGTTGGGGGCATACCATGGAGCACTATCGCTCATACACCCCTCAACACAAGTGTGTTTCATATCTTCCAATGGAACTGACAATGGAGATACTATTCCTCCCACAGAGGCTTCTCCACTCCCTGACGTCCCACTAGTGTAATAAATCCTACATCAGGAATCCCCTGAGAACCCTACAACACCACTTATCCATGCTTTCACCCTGCCCCAGGGTCAAATCCTAGTTTGGGAGACAATCCCCCAAGCCATTACTCAAATTCCCTTCTTCTACCCCCCACTGGGAGTAAAAGATTTCCAAGTAGCCACAATGCTTACCCTTCCCAACATGGTGTTGGCCATTCCGGTATGGTATCTCCACCCACCTGCGATGGTTCCTCAACCGTCACTCCCTCCCCAAATAGAGGGAATCTCGATGTATATTCTAGTACTAACTCCAACCACAACGCCCTCACCCCCACTTGCCAGCACCACCGTGATGGCTGGGGGAAGACGGAAGAAGAAAGATCCCACCGCCCCACTTCCTCTCTGAGTTCAGCCTCCTTGCACACTATGCAAGAAAGAGGGACACCCCACTAATATATGTCCATATCTCCCCGATTTATGCAATTTAATCCAACTCCCTTGAGAAACCACCTTGCTCATCACGTCACCAAGCACACCTAGTACTAGCACCATGTCCTCTACTATGGGCATCAAAGGGTTGTGAACCAAATTTGCATCTGACATCTATTCATAGTGTAATGTCCCCGGTCACCCATGGCTGGGCCACGCTACATGAGGGAACACTTTCGTTCTCTCACTGTGGAACATACTGTAACATACCCAATATTCAACTGAGCTATGCCACATAAATTCTCTTCAAACTGCATGCAATTATAACATATACATACAACACTCTTGCGGAATCTTTACATATAAACATAAACAAAAAATTACATTATATAAATATACGATTTCATACTAAAATAACAGTAAACACAGACATGCATTATATACAGGGAAATACCCATAAACATACAAACAATTATAATCACACATATGATAAACTATAACATAAGCATGTAAATAAAAATGCAGCATGTAAATTTATCACACGATTGGTACTTATCTTGGAAAGATTGTCGCCAACTGCATGCAGACTGTCCACAAACCTCCCAGCCTTAGAATACACTGTTCATCACTCTCAACAGTGAGCCACCCCTGAGTTGGGATTAAACTCCACCTGGGTAAAGGGATTCCTAACCAAGATAAAGGCTCATAAACAATAGGAAAGACTCTGTCTCAGGTGCTCACTCAACTAACATCCTACAACCTCTCATTCCCCACATGTATGTCCCACCCAAGAAAGTGTTCCCCTTCTCTTCTCAAAAGTCCTTCGGCTTCCCCACTTTCCTTCCAATGCTTCAGTAACAGGTCGGATAGGAAGTCTCAGAGCACTGTAGCTACAATTTATCACCTTTAGGAAATCAATTCCCAGCAATTCTCTCACTCAGAGAATTTCTCACAGGACTGACAACCCACCTCTTCAATTTCCCATGGGCTTGACAACCCACTTCTTCGATCCCATTCCCAAGCTAACCAGGTACACCAACAAGAAACGGTTATGGAAACAAGCTGAGATACAATGAAATGAAATGTCTGGAGGATAACTGACTACGTGAGTGAAAATGGTCATGGAATCATTGACTGGATGACTGAATGATGGAAGGAATCATGGAAGAGATGATCATAAGAATGATGGTGAAAGTGTGAAAAATGAGCTAAGTCCCCACGATATGTATGCATGTCCCCAACTTAACAATTGTCATGTTGGAAGCTACTTTGGTCCACTTGTCTCCAACTTTAGAACTTAGGATAAAATAATTATCCATACTTTATGTTTTAAGAAATATTAAAATAATATTCCTTTTTGGCTTAAGCTCTCTAGCTTAGCTCTTTCCCTTAAATTTTGGCCCTCCCTTTCCTTAACTGGTGGATTTCAGTCCCCCATCTCTCTTATCGTGGTTGGTCTGTGCATAGCGATGTATTTTATATTAATCATGAGACATATACAAAATAGGCACATTGTCCTTTAACATCTAGGCGCAATGGCCTAATTCCAAAACATAAGCATCCCAACTTATATTAACTGGCTCACCAACCTATAACATATATCATATACACAAGGCTCATTGACCTCCATACTGCGTGCACTTTAGTTACTGCGTGTGGTATCTGAAAATGTGCACACTACATCATTTTACTGCACAGTACATGCGCGCACTATGTCATAAAAGGTGCATTACAAAATGATGTCAAAACATCTCACTAGCTTAAGTACACTTACATTACATTTAAAATTGGGTTTGGCTGAGGGATATTACAATCCCCTCCCCTTATTTATGCACTGTCCTTAGTGCATCATGTACCCGTATGCAACAAAATTTTCAAAAATCCTCAAAACAATGCGGGTATTATGTCTGCATTGCATCCTCATGCTCCCAAGTAGCATCCTCAGGACCATACCAGTTCCATTGGACTTTTACAAGCAATATGGCTCAATTCTGGAGCTACTTGATTTTCCCATCCAGAATGTGCATCGAATGCACTTGAAAAGCGCCTTCTTGCTCCACCTGAATCACATTCCAATCTATAACATGATTAGCATCAAGTATATATTTCATTAGCAATGATACATTGAATACATTATGAATAGACATAGATGCAAGCAATGCAATCATATAAGAAACTGTACCAATCCTCTCTAGGATTTCAAATGGCCCACAAAATCTGGCTGCCAACTTGGCGCAGCTTCCCAACTTCATGGAACTCCTGTTAGCTCTCACCTTCAAAAAAACATGATCACCCACTTTGAACTCTCTGTGGGTTCTGTTCTTATCGACATAAATTTTCTGCCTGTCTTGGGTAGCTTTTAAATTCTGCTTAATTTTTATCATTTGGTCCTCCATCTCCTTGAGCAACTCTAGCCCAACTACTGTCCTATCAGTTGGATTATCCCAGCTCACTGGAGTATTGCACTTTCTACCGTAAAGTGATTCAAATGGGCTCATCTTCAACGATGCCTGATACCCATTGTTGTAAGTGAATTCTACTAAGTGCAGGTAGTCCTCCCATTTCAATGGTTTGTCCATCACATACATTCTCAGTATGTATTCTAACACTATGTTCACCCTCTTTGTCTGTCCATCAGACTCAAGATGATAAGTTGTACTAAACTTCAGATTTGTTCTGAATCCTTTGATCAATCCTTTCCAGAAATTCGAGGTGAAATTTGTGTCTTTGTCAAACACAATCGTTTTAGGAATTCTATGCAATCGTGCCACTTCCTTCATAAAAATATCAGCAACACCTGTTGCCTTGTGAGTAGTTTTCAGTGGAATAAAATGGGCATATTTTGTAAGCTTGTCCACCACCACCATGATAGAATCATGTAGCTTGCCTGTTCTGGGAAATCCCATAATAAAATCCATTGTCACCACTTCCCACTTCCATTCAGGAATGGGAAAAAGTGGCAGTAACCCTGGTGGGTGCCTATGCTCAGCTTTAACTTTTTGTAATTCCATACATCTAGTGATGTATTAAACAATATCTCTCTTCATACCTAGACAAAAGTAATGTCTCTTGACCGCTGCCATGGTTTTATGATATCCAGGGTGCCCTGCATACGGGACATTATGCATTTCATGCAAAATCATACATTTCAAGTCCTGGACATTTGGAACAAAAATTTTGTTCTTGTGCAGTAGTATTCCATCTATTCCCAAATTATAATTATCCACCTTTTGTGGCATATTACCCTGCTATAGCTTTGCTACCAATTATTTGTATTGTAGATTTGCATTTGCAGCCTCCATATTTTTTCTTTTAATATCAATCGATACATGCTAATGGTTGTAGCATGTAGCTCCCCTTGATATGCTTTATATCAAAGTCACATTCTCTTAGAAATTCTAACCATCTGCTTTGCCTAGAATTTAGATTTGGCTAATCAAATAAATATTTCAGACCATTGTGGTATGTTCTTAGCTCAAACCTCTTCCCGATGAGGTAGTGTCTCCATTTCCTCAAGGCACGCACTATGACTGGCAACTCCAAATCATGAGTGGAATAGTTTATTTCATTCTCCTTCAACTTCATTGATTCATAACATATAACAAACCCATTTTGACTGAGGAATCCACCAAGTCCTTCATTACATGCATTTTTTCATACAATGAAGTCATCATTTGGGTCTACAATCCTTAGTATTGGAGCACTTGTCAATAATTGTTTCAAGTGTTGGAAACTCTTTTCCCAATATAGTGTCCATTGAAACTTCACACCCTTTCTTTGCAAGGAAGTGATTGGGTGTGCAATCTTTGAGAATCCTTCAATAAATCTCCAGTAATAGCCTGCAAGACCCATGAATGATCTCACCTATGTCACATTCTTTGGCTCTGACCATTCTCTAATGGCTTCTATCTTCTCAGGATCCATTGCTATCCCATCCTTTGAAATGATATGCCCCAAATAATGAATTTGTTTATGATAAAATGAGCACTTGCTAAATTTTGCATACAACTGATGCTCCCTTAATACTTGCAACACCATCCTCAAATGATGTTCATGCTCTTCCTCTGACTTAAAATATGTAAGAATGTCATCCAAAAATACAATGACAAACTTGTATAAATATTCTCGAAAAACACCATTCATTAAGCACATGAAAACAGATGGTGCTCATAATGAACATACCTTATCCTGAAGGCGGTCTTGCTGATATCTTCCTCTTTAATCCTTACATGATGGCAACCTGATCTGAGATCTATCTTTGAAAATATCTTTGCATCCTTCAATTGATCAAAGAGATCATTAATCCTTGGCAGAGGATACTTGTTCTTAATAGTCACTTTATTCAACTGTTTGAAGTCAATGCACAATCTTAATGTTACCTTTCTTTTTCACAAACAAGACTGGGGCACCCCAAGGTGACACACTTGGGCATATATACCCCTTCTTCAGAAGTTCTTCAAGCTTCATTTTCATCTCCTTCAATTCTGGTGTACTCATTATGTAAGGAGTCTTTGACACTGGCGCTGCTCCAGGCATTAGATTTATAGAGAAATAAATTTCTCTCTTTGGGGGTAGTCCTGGTACTTCCTTGAACACATCTTCAAATTCTTCTAGGACTGCACAATCTTCCAAATTTAGCACCTTATCTTTAGGTGTCTCTTCCATACAAGCTGCAAATATTTGACACCCTTTTCTGTAACATTTCTTTAGCTGCAATGCTGAAATTTCTCTAATGGTTACTTCCCTGGGAATTCCCTGCACTTTCCTTAGTTTCCTTTCCTCATCCAAACAAGTAAATTATTTGTTATGACAGTCCAGGAGAGAATGATGTTGTTCCAACCAATCCATCCCAATTAGACAGTCATAGGAACCTAAAGGCAAGATGTTCAAATCTACCTTGGTGTTCAGTCCATTCATGTCCATGAGGCATGACTTAACCATCTCATTCATTAACGTTTCTTCTGGCTCTTGTAGCCAGATGCACCAACAAATATTTCCCATGCTTTCTTCTTGGAAAATGAAAACTTTACACCATCTTAGGGTCTATATAACTATGACTAGCTCCTGAATCAATTAAAATAGCAATGGTTTGGTGGTTGATCATACCTTCCACTTCAATCATGTGGGACTGATACTTTTCTTGCTTGTTGTACGGGGCTGCATAGATCCTTGGCACATTTCTGCCCCTATCCTCCATTGTTTCAGCATGCTATACATTGTGAACAACCCTTCCTTTTTCACTTCTATGAGAACAATCTCTAAGCATATGATCTCCTTTAAAACCCGAACATTGAATAGGTGGTTGCCTTGGCCTTTGACTCCCTGTGTCAATTGTTCTGGGTTTTTTAGGCATTTTTTGTCCCTGTGGATTATTTCTGAAGAATGGTGGCTTAGCTCCCTTCTTCCTCTGATCCATATTGAATTGATTTTTGTCTTCCCAAGCCTTTAGGAAAGTTGGCCTTGCTTTCTGTTGATCATATAGGCATTTAACTCGCCTTATGGACTCTTCCAATATCTTGGGTTTATCATAATGTATTTTGTCACTGATGAATGATGGAAATCCACTCAAATACCTTTGAATTTAAACTGTCTCATCCTTGATGAAAGAGACATACTTCAACAGTTCTAGAAACCTTCTCTCATATTCATCTATGGTCATACTTCCAATATTGAGTTCAAAGAATTCTTTCATTTTATTGTCATAGTATCTCTTCGTCAAGTATTTCTCAAAATACTTCTTGAATTCCCTCCAAGTAACATTTTTATCCTTAATGTGCTGCACCTGCACAAGTTGATCCCACCACATGGAGGCCTTTCCCTTGAGTTGATAGATAGCAATTCTACCTTCTGCATGAGAAGAATAATTATGAAATTGAAAATACTTGATCATGCCCAGAAAACATGTTCCTGCATCTTCATCCTTATTGTGCTCACAATCAAATTTAGGAGGTTTGATTTTGTTCATTTCTCCTCGTATCTCATCCACCCTAGACCTCTTATGCCTTTTGATAGGGGATGGGCTTGAATTGATGCTTTCTCTCTTATTGGAATGCCTTGGGAAGTGATGGCGGTGTCTGCTAACACTTCTTGCTTTTCTTTTCTCATCCGAAGGCCTGTGACTTCCAGATTTCCTTGAGCCACTCTCCTTATCCAATTTCTTTTCTATTATGTTCAATCCCTCCAATAACTTCATGTTGAATTCATCCTACTGCTCCTTGTCTCTCATAAGACTTTCATTATCATCCATATGGATTTGGACATCCTTCTGCAAATTTTTAATGGTCTCTTCCATATTCATGTTTTCATTCCTTTCTTCTCCATGTCCATTGGAGTTTGTTCATTCAATGCCCAAATGGACATCCATCCCTCTGCTATCATCTTGCTGACTATAATTCCCTTGTGCCTCTTCCATTCCTATGGACTCTATATTGATCTAGTTGTTGTTAATTCTGCAAAATGTGCAACCATCGAAACTTATCAGGCTAACCAATTCAACAATTCATGAAAAAAAAATATGAATCATTTTGGTTCAATATATACATCATAATTATCTCATATGATTTCCTGGTGTTATCACCATGACAATTTTTAGATAAGACCCAAGTCTTGAGATACATCGGGGGGAAAGGAAGTTTGCCAAAACCACTTTTTCCAAAGTCCTGATGTCACATGCTTCAATATGTCAAAACCACCACTCGTGGAACGGGCAAAGTCTAGTCATATCACCCCATTTCACTCATTCAGTACTTCACAGTCATATGATGTCAAGTGAATGCCACCATATAACAAACTCAAAAGCTAATCATTTGAAATGGATTAACCACGCATGACAAACCAACATATTTGTACGTAATTTTGTCTGTGATTCATGATTGGGACTCTATAAATACCAATTCTCAAGTATGGAGGCATCATCTTATCTATAAACAGAGTAATCTTCAAATTTGTTCGACCTTCTGATCTGTGTAAAAATATTTTGGTGTCCACGAAATTGAGGTACATGGACAAAGCTACGTCCAGTGAGACTGGTTCTTCTGGAAACATGGTATATTTTCCTTCGAGTAAGGAGGATAAGGTAATTGTGCAGATAATAGCGACTAAATTTTACACAGAACCTGCCACAGACTCGAAAATGGAAGTCAGGTTGAATCCTATTATGAGGGATCTAGTCATCAACAGGGGAGTTGTTAAGAAGAAACAGAGCAAGCGACAAAAGAAAGAAACCATAGTTGAAATGGTTGAAAGTGTTGGAGAGGATCAACTAGTCTGGTTAGATACTTTAAAGGAGGAGATCACTAAGCTGAAATGAGTCCTTGAATAAAACTATATTTCAGCAATTTTTTTATTTTTTTTGTCAGACGGTAGCAGAGGTAAGGGGCCAAAAAGATGATAGGCATGTTTTTAAATGGTCCCTTTAACATAGGATAAATTTTATTTTAAATCATTCCCTTTTTGTAACTTTGGGAATAAAATGATTATATAAATGCAGAAGCAGATTTTGGACTGTTTATTACAAGATTCTAACTGGTGGTGATATGATTCATGTTTTCTTTCATAGTATGTGTTTCTTGAAAACTTATATTTCACTTTCATCTGTCTGAATCATAGGAATATAAAACTCAGAATTTGTTTATGAGATGCTCTTGGCTTAGCAACCTAGACTATATTTATTTCTTCTCAAACCAACTCTGAATTCATTTTAAATAATTCTCCGATGCAATTGTGTGTTTCTTTTTCCTCTAATACCATGCAAACTTTCTATTAAACTCATCCTCATCGCCTTAATTAGCCTTCCAAACGACTTCATGCGCACAAAAATTCAACATGTACACCCATATTTATCGTGCATAACAACACCAGAAGGTAAATCATGCTTCTGCACACCTATATCCACTATGAATTTATTCTCTATCGCGCCATTAACTTGCGTGCACTACTTTTGCATTGCGCACCAATATCCACTGCGCATAGTTTTGGTTCTTGCACTGATACCCATTGTGCACAGTTTTTGTATCATGCACTGATATTCCACATGAATTTCACTCTAAGAATTGCACCATGCCAAAGTTCAATATGCCCCCACTGTGCACAATAATCTACGTGCACCATTTAATACACTGTCGTGAGACAACTTATACTCATACTACGCATGCACCAACCAAACTCCTCTGTGTTTTTCAATACTGCACACACCACCTGCACATTATTATGTGTGTTCTCACTGCACAATGCTAAATTCATCATGTGCATCCGCACACAATATTCTTCCACATGGCACCACAATTACCGTGGACACCTGCACGCCAACATTTTCCGCGCGGTGCCAAAATTTTCCATGGCTGCTCTATTACTTGAAATTTTTTCACTTCGAAATTAATCTTCTGTGAATAATCGCTTCCACTGAACCTTTTCGGCCCATCCAAGATCAGTGTTGGAACTGAAGCTCTGATACCATATTGTAACGTCCCCAGTCACCCATGGTCGGGCCACGCTACATGAGGGAACACTTTCGTTCTCTCACTGTGGAACACACTGTAACATACCCAATATTCAACTGATCTATGCCACATAAATTTTCTCTTCAAACTACATGCAATTATAACATATAAGTATAACACTCTTGCGGAAGCTTTACATATAAACATAAACAAACAATTACATTCTATAAATATACGATTTCATACTGAAATAACAGTAAACACAGACATGCAACATATATAGGGAAATACCCATAAAAATACAAACAGTTATAATCACACATATGATAAATTGTAACATAAGCATGTAAATAACAATGCAGTATGTAAATTTATCACAGGATTGGTATTTATCTTGGAAATATTGTCACCATTTGTGTGCAGATCATCCACGAACCTCCCAGCCTTAGACTACATTGTTCATCACTCTCAATGGAGCTGGGACTAAACTCCACTCAGGTAAAGGGATTCCTAACTAGGCTAAAGGCTCATAAACAACATGAAAGACTCTGTCTCAGGTTCTTACTCAACTAACATCCTACAACCTCTCATTCCCCACAGGCCTGTCCCACCCAAGGAACTGTGCCCCTTCTCTGCTCAACAGTCCTTTAGCTGCCCCACTTCCCTTCCAGGGTTCAACAACAGGCCGAACAGGAAGTCTCAGAGCACTGTAGTTGCAGTTTAGCACCTTCAGGAAATCAATTCCCAACAATTCTCTCGCTCAGAGAATTTCTCACCGGCCTGACAACCCACCTCTTCAATTTCCCATCGGCCTGAAAATTCGCTTCTTCGATCCCGCTCCCAAGCTAACCAGGTACACCAACAAGAAATGGTTATGGAAATAGGCTCAAATACTGTGAAATGAAATTTCTAAAGGATAACTGACTGCATGAGTGAAAATGGTCATAGAATCATTGACTATATGATTGAATGATGGAAGGAATCTTGGAAGAGATGATCGTAAGAATCATGGTGAAGGTGTGAAAATGAGCTAAGTCCCCATGATATGTATGCATGTCCCCAACTTGACACTTTTCATGTTGGAAACTACTTTGGTCCACTTGTCCCCAACTTTAGAACTTAGAATAAAATAATTGTCCATACTTTATGTTTTAAGAAATATTAAACTAATATTCTTTTTTGGCTTAAGCTCTCTAGCTTAGCCCTTTCCCTTAACTTTTGTTCCTCCCTTTCCCTAACTGGTGGAGTTCAGTCCCCCATCTCTTTTATCATGGTTGTTCTATGCACAGCGATGTATTTTATATTAATCATGAGACATATACAAAATAGGCACACTAGCCTTTAACATCTAGGCGCACTAGCCTAATTCCAAAACATAAGCATCCTAGCTTGTATTAACTGGCTCACCAACCTATAACATATATCATATACACAAGGCTCCCTAACCTCCATACTGTGCACACTTTAGTTACTGCGCACGGTATCTGGGAATGTGCACACTACATCATTTTACTGCATCGTACATGCGCACACTATGCCATGAAAGGTGCATTACAAAATGATGTCAAAACAACTCACCAACTTAAGTACACTTACATTACATTTACAATTGGGTTCATTTGAGGGATATTACAATCCCCTCCCCTTATTTATGCACTATCCTCAGTGCATCATGTACCCATATGCAACAAAATTTTCAAAAATCCTCAAAAAGATGCGGGTATTCTGTCTGCATTGCATCCTCATGCTCCCAAGTAGCATCCTCAGGACCGTACCATTGGATTTACTTCACACACACCTATGATTTATTTTTCCTAAGGTTTTTACTTGTTTATTAGTCATAATTAGTCATTATCCAGTCTCCTATATTTTAGGGGAGAATATTCCACCTGGAGAATATTCTCTTTCAGTTGACACTTCAGTTTGACTAGTTGAGTTTAGTTTAGATGTTGCATTGGTTATGTCACCATGAAACATTGGGATCATCACCAACTCACTACTCTTTGTTCAATCAGTTAACTGAAGACTAGTTGACTAGTTAACTCAGCTAGGTGGCAGTTCACTCTCGTAATTGCCTGAGAGACTAGACTAGGTGGCAGTTTACTCTTGTAAAACTTGGTGTGTGTCCAGATCAATCTAGACCACCACTATGGCTCATTATTTACTCATGTAGCCTATATCTATTGTAAATTATTCATTCTTTGAGTGTGGAATACGGTTAATGAGAATTCTTCCATTCTTTCTCTCCTTCTTATTCTCTCTCCAATTCTCTCTGCAAATGTGTGTATTATTGTTTAGATAGATCTATTTTGTGTAGTTTCAACACATTTACATGGTATTGGAGCTGACAGACTACTAAGAAAAATATACACAAAATTTTATTTACAGTTACTGAAGATTGAAGACAACAAAAATATGGATTATTCGTCGGAAATACTTCTCACACCTCATAACTATTTGGAATGGAAGCCAAAAAAATTTATTCTGCTAAGATGCAAAGGATTATACCAAATAACCATGGCAATGGAAGTAGAGCCTAATTCTGTCGATGAGAAAAATGACTTTCTCAATAGACAAGATATGGCCATAGAAAGTATCGCAATGTCTGTTTCTCCCTAACTTTTCCATCAAGTATATGAAGAATCACAAGGATCAACTCCAAATGAATTATGGACTAGATTGGAGGTTCTATTTTGGAATAAAGAATATTGTGAAGATTTCATGCAGAAGGTTGAACAGATAGATCCAGAAGAGAAGCCATCAGAAGATCAAGCCTCTTATTATGAAGAGTCTTCTACAAATATTTTTGCAAAAAATTATATTCCATTAATTGAAGATGATGTCTACTCCATTTCAGATTTGTTTTCTGAAATTCATGTGGAATATATATGGCATGCATCTCAGGAGTCACATGCAGAAACTTTTGCATGCATCTCAGGAGTCAAAAAGGGAGCCACGCACATCATACACCATTCTGATTTTTTTGAGAAAAAATTGTAGAAACAAATTGAATATTTGAATTCCTCTCGGGCAAATATCCAATTTCAAAAAACAATTCGTCCGAAACAGAGTCCAGAAAGTGAAGTTATGATCATTTCAAAATCAACAAAATTTCAGCATTTTTCC
>ML806632.1:66075-85423 GCA_009831015.1 Picea engelmannii
TCATAAAGTGACAATTAATTCACAATGTGGGTGAATTAATAGACATAAAGAAACTAAGGAAAGTGGGTTTCCTTAGTGAGATTATTGGAGTTGATCTCACCCATTGATTAGAATTGGATAGATCTAATCTAGGCCAATGATCTTTTAGGGATGGCATGAGGAGGCTAAAGAGAGGGTAAAGGTATTTTTGGAGACTCATTCTTCACTTTTGATTTTTGGAGAAGAGAAGAGGGGCACAATTCCTGAGGAGAAGAAGGGTGCACTTCATGAGGGTTTGAGTAAAACCCTTGAGATCTTGAGGAGAAGATTGAGGTTGGTTTGAGCTTGCATGGAGAACATTTATGTGGAGCCATAAACTTTACTTCTAAGAGGGAGCATGTATGTGGAGGAGGGGCACATTTATTATCCTTCATTTTCTCATTAGGAGAGGAGGACTTGTCAGATTGAGATGAGTTCTGATGCATAGGGAGAGGAGAGATTGAGCACTTGTTTTTGTGGAGAGAGACATTAATTTTATGGCTCATTTTGTTTCTGGTGATCATTTCTGCTAGGAGGAGGGAACACATGTTGAGAGGACTGGCAGCGACTTGGTAGCAGATCTTCTTGGAGGAATCGAGCTCTGATAGTTTTAGTGGAGAGATAGCATAGGAGAGGACATTCCTGTGGAGGGATTTCTTCATTGGGTTCCATATGAGCTAGGGCGCTTTAGTTCAATATAGAGAGCAACAAAGGGAGAGGGTGCACCATAGTTTGGGCACTTCTTTCTCTGGTTCTTGTGGCAAGGCTTGTGAGGAGATCACTATGTATGCAGGTTCCATTGTATTTCATTACTTGGTGTATCTCTTTCTTTAATCATCATTATATAGACAAATATCCCAAACTGGTTTTCCCCGAGGGGTTTTTATCCAGGGTCATGTTGACCAAAAATACCTATGTACAAAAATGCATGTGTTAGTCTTTTATATCTTTTCATTTTGAGATGTAAAGATCTTTAGGTGTGTTGTACTTATTTTAGTATGCATGTGCTAACTTCTGGTTACTAAAACTACATTCTAGAGCACCTAAAATTGGAAGTGCAGCCGTAACAAATCAACAAGAAGTTCCTGGACTATTGGCTATCCTAAAATAGAAGAAAACACTTTACATAACATTTGAAACTTAGAACCTAACTGTGATCAAAGACAGACCCAGTAGGCATGCTTGATAGGGCCTGAAAATCTTCATAAGACTTTCATTATCAGCCTTATGGATTTGGACATCCTTCTGAAAAATTTTAATGGTCTCTGCCATACTCATGTTTTCATTCATTTCTTCTCCATGTCCATTAGAGTTTGTTCCTTCAATGCCCAAACGGAAATCCATCCCTCTTCTATCATCTTCCTGACTGTAATTCCTCTGTGCCTCTTCCATTCCTATGGACTCTGCACTGATCTGATCTAATCTAGTTGTTGTTAATTCTGAAAAATGTGCAACCATCGAAACTTATCAGGCTAACTAATTCAACAATTCATGGAAAAAAAATATGAACCATTTTGGTTCAATATATACATCAGAATTATCTCTTATGATTTCCTGGTGTTATCACCATGAAAATTTTTAGATAAGACCCAAGTCTTGAGATACATCGGGGTGAAAGGCAGTTTGCCGAAACCAGTTTTGCCAAAGTCTCGATGTCACGTGCTTCAATACATCAAAACCACCACTCGTGGAATGGGCGATGGCTAGACCGATCAGCCCATTTCACTCATTTGGTACTTCAAAGCCATATGATGTCAAGTGAACGTTGCCATATAGCGAAATCAAAATCTAATCATTTGAAATGGATTAACCGCGCATGACAAACCAATGTATTTATACATAAGTTTGTTTGTGATTCATGATTGGGACTTTATAAATACCAATTCTCAAGTATGGAGGCATCATCTTATCCATAAACGGAGTAATCTTCAAATTTGTTCGACCTTATGATTTGTGTAAAAACATTTCGGTGTCCACGAAATTGAGGTACATGGACAAAGCTATGTCCAGTGAGACTGGTTCTTCTGGAAACATGGTAGATTTTCCTTCGAGTAAGGAGGATAAAGTAATTGCGTAGATAATAGCGACTAAATTTTACACAGAACCTACCATAGACTCGAAAATAGAAGTCAGGATAAATCCTATTATGAGGGATCTAGTCATCAATAGGGGAGATGTTAAGAAGAAACGGAACAAAAGACAAAAGAAAGAAACCATAGCTGAAATGGCTGAAAGTGATGGAGAGGATCAACTGGTCTAGTTAGATACTTTAAAGGAGGAGATCGCTAAGTTGAAATGAGTCCTTGAATAAAAGTATATTTCAGCAATTTTTTTTTTTTTTTGGTCAGATGGTAGCAGAGGTAAGGGGCCCCAGAGATGATAGGCATGTTCTTAAATGGTCCCTTTACCATAGGATAACTATTAGTTTAAATCATTCCCTTTTTGTAACTTTGGGATTAAAATGATTATATAAATGCAGAAGTAGATTTTGGATTGTTTATTACAAGATTCTAACTGGTGGTGATATGATTCTTGTTTTCTTTCATAGTATGTGTTTCTTGTAAGCTTATATTTCACTTCCATCTGTCTGAATCGGAGGAATATAAAAATCAGAATTCGTTTATGAGATGATCTCATCTTAGCAACCTAGACTATATTCATTTCTTCTCAAACAAACTCTGAATTCATTTTAAATAATGCTCTGATGCAGTTGAGTGTTTCTTTTTCCTCTAATACCATGCAAATTTTCTATTAAACTCATACTCATCACCTTAATTATCATTCCAAACGACTTCGTGCGCACAAAAATTCAACCTGTACACCCATATTTATCGTGCACAACAACAACACAAGGTAAATCGTGCTTTTGCGCACCTATATCCACTATGCATTTCTTCTCTGTAGCGCCAATAAATTGCACACACTACTTTTGCGTTGCACGCCTATATCCACTGCTCACAATTTTGGTTCTTGCATTGATACTTGTTGTGCACGGTTTTGTATCGTGGACTGATATTCCACATGCATTTCTCTCTGAGCATTTCTCCATCCCAAATTTAAATATGCCCCAACCATGCACAATAATCTACGTGCACCATTGAATACACTATCGCGAGACAACTTATACTCATACTGCGCGTGCACCAACCAAACTCCTCTATGTTTTGCAATACTGTGCACATTATTATGTGTGCTCACCCTGCAATGCTAAATTCAGCACGCACATCTGCACACAATATTCTTTCGCACGGTGCCACAATTTACTGCGGACACCTGCACGCCAACATTTTCCGTGCGGTGCCAAAATTTTCCATGCACGCTCTGTGACTTGAAATTTTGTCACTTCAAAATTAATATTCTATGAATAATCGCTTCCATTGAAACTTTTTGTCCCATCCAGGCTCAGTGTTGGAAATGAAGCTTTGATACCATACTGTAACGTCCTCAGTCACCCATGGTCAGGCCACACTACACGAGTGAACACTTTCGTTCTCTCACTGTGGAACATACTGTAACATAGCCAGTATTCAACTAAGCTATGCCACATAAATTTTCTCTTCAAACTGCATGAAATTATAGCATATACATACAACACTCTTGCGAAATATTTACATATAAACGTAAACAAACAATTACATACTATAAATATATGATATCATACTGAAATAACAGTAAACAAAGACATGTAGCATATACAAGGAAATACCCATAAACATACAGACAGTTATAATCACACATATGATAAACTGTAACATAAGCACGTAAATAACAATGAAACATGTAAATTTATCACACGATTGGTACTTATCTTGGAAAGATTGTCACCAACTGCATGCAGACCGTCCACGAACCTCCCAGCCTTAGACTACACTATTCATCACTCTCAACAGTGAGTCACCCCCGATTTGGGACTAACCTCCACCTAGGTAAAGGGATTCCTAACCAGGATAAAGGCTCATAGACAACAGAAAAGACTCTATCTCAGGTGATCACTCAACTAACAGCTTACAACCTCTCATTCCCCACATGCATGTCCCACCCAAGGAAGTGTGCCCCTTCTTTGCTCAATAGTCCTTCGGCTGCCCCACTTCCCTTCCAAGGCTTCAGCAAGAGGTCGGATAGGAAGTCTCGGAGCACTTTATTTGTAGTTTAGCACTTTTAGGAAATCAATTCTCAGCAATTCTCTCGCTCAAAGAATTTCTCACAGGCTTGACAACCCGCCTCTTCAATTTCCCACGGGCCTGACAACCCACCTCTTCAATTTCCCACGGGCCTGAAAACCCACTTCTTTGATCTCGCTCCCAAGCTAACCAAGTATACCAACATGAAATGGTTATGGAAACAGGCTCAGATATAGTGAAATGAAATGTCTAAAGGATAACTAACTGGGTGAGTGAAAATGCTCATGGAATCATTGACTGAATGAATTAATTATGGAAGGAATCCTAGAAGAGATGATCGTAAGAATCATGGTGAAGGTGTGAAAATGTGATTAGTCCCCACAATATGTATGCATGTCCCTAAATTGACACTTTTCATGTTGGAAGCTACTTTGGTCCACTTGTCCCCAACTTTAGAACTTAGGATAAAATAATTATCCATAATTTATGTTTTAAGAAATATTAAAATAATATTCCTTTTTGGCTTAAGCTCTCTAGCTTATCCCTTTCCCTTAACTTTCGGCCCTCCCTTTCCCTAACTAGTAGAGTTCAGTCCCCCATCACTTTTATCGTGGTCGGTCTGTGTGCAGCGATGTATTTTATACTAATCATGAGACATATACAAAATAGGCGCACTGGCCTAATTCCAAAACATAAGCATCCCATCTTATATTAACTGGCTCACCAGCCTATAACACATATCATATACACAAGGCTCGCTGACCTTCATACTGTGTGCACTTTAGTTACTACGCGTGGTATCCAGGAATGTGCACACTACATCATTTTACTACGCAGTACATGTGTGCACTAAGCCATAAAAGGTGCATTACAAAATGATTTCAAAATAGCTCACCAACTTAATTACACTTACATTACATTTACAATTGGGTTCGGTCGAGGGATATTATACATAGTATGGCCACTACACTCACCATTTCCCCACGCTACCTCAGTTTTGGTAGACGCTAACAGTCGTATGTCAAATCTTTCAGCAAGACCCCTCTCCACCCACGCGATCCAGTACTCATCTCACTGACATCCACTATGTCATGACCTCAGTCAATGAACGGATGAGGTTTCCTTTCTCTCTTTGTGAATCACTTGATCATTTCACGTACTAGTGTCCTACGACTATTGAATACAGGCATCATCAAATGGCCCTTATTTGAAATCCTTCAACCACCTCACTTCCCATGATGCAAGTGATTCCCACTATTCCATCTCCAGATACCTTCCACATCATCTCCCCTAAACCTGAGTCACTTCCCACCCCTCCATGGTTCATGGATAGATTGTGTGAGGATTTTCCCCCAAACCCCCCCAGTTCTTCGGTTCATTTCCCCCAAGAAATGTTACCCCCAACCATAGTCTACAACCCATAGTGTCTCGACATTTTGTTTATGACAAGCATGCCATTGCACCATAGTTATGATACCCCCTCTATGTCTTCACCACCTAAATAAAATCACACGGTGACAACCACCAATGTTACTTCCCCGGATCCCCTATAGTCTCTCATTTTCCACTGCGACGAAGATATCCTAGAGGAACTAACTACACCTGATTGACCATGGAATGCACTCCATTACAAAGCACTCTTTCTCTCACATGAAGCCTTTGACCCTCCTAGCCAAGCCTCCATACCTATAATCAAAACCAAGGATTTTATCCCGTCAGGGCATATATATTGGTTCAATAACCCTATCCCTGCTCCTGATGCTTTTAAAGAAGGCAACATGGCCAATATTTCCCCCACTGTCAAAATTGACATTTCCATCAAACCAAGAATCATAGAAGAAATCACCATTGGTGTTACATGCTCCCCTGAGGAACTCACAGCTTACAAAGCTCTCTTTCAGGAATACCAGGATATTTTTTCCTAGTCATATATAGAGATTCCCGACCTCGATCCTTCTATCATCGAAAATCACATCGACACATGGCCAGATGTTACCCATGTACATCAAAATAAATTCCCACTGCACCCACCCAAAGCAACAGCTATCAAAGCCAAAATTGACAAACTACACGTCGTCGGGTTCATATACCCCATCGCATACACGTCATGGGTCTCCAACCCTGTCCCCATTAACAAAATAAGGGCAATATTCACATCTATACCAACTTTCATGATCTCAATCACGCTTGTCCCAAAGAAAACTTCCCAACACCATTCATTGACCAAATTATCGATGACTGTGTCAGCCACGAGGCCTTGTCCTTCATGGACGGGTTCTCTGGCTACAATGAAATCCAGATTCACTCAGCAGATCAATATAAGACCACATTCACAACCCCATGGGGTACTTTTTCTTATCGTTTCATTTCTTTCAAACTCAAAAATGCAGGTGCGAAATTCCAACGGGCCATGACTTATGTTTTCCATGATCTCGCTCACATCATTATCACTTACTTGGATGACCTCACCACTCGATCCAAGAAATGAAATCAACATCTAGATGACTTACGAGTTTTCTTTCAACGGTGTCACCAGTATAATATCCGCTTGAACCGTCTCAAGTGTTTATTTTGCATCACCACCGGATGCCTCCTTGGGTTCATCGTCTCCCAACACAACGTCATTATGGACCCCCTCAAGGTCCAAGCCATTACAGAAATTCCACCACCTCAGAATTTACACCAACTGCAGAGCCTACAACGCAAAGCCAACTTTTTACAATGCTTTGTCCCAGATTATGCCACTCATGCACATGGTTTCCTTCACCTGCTGCATCATGATATCCCATTTCGATGGGATGAACATGCCTAAACTGTGTTTGATGATTTAAAAGCGGTGCTCTCCAATGCCCATTTGATTAATCCACCCGACTATGATTGTGACTCCATCCTCTACTTGTCGGCCTGAGCCATATCAGTAGTAGGAGTTCTTTTCCAACTAGGGGATGATCACCGCAAGAATGTTAATTACTACATTAGTAAAAACCTTTCAGGGCCACACTTAAAGTACAATCATGAAGAGAAAATCGCCCTCATATTTGTACTCGCATTCCAGAAACTGCATCATTATATCTTGCTTCGCACTACCAAAGTCGTGGAATATTCCAACCCCATGCAGTACTTTCTTATCCAACAACAAATTAATGGTAAATTTTCCCGATGGATCCTCATTTTTCAGGAATACGACCTAGAGTTTTCAACTCCCAAAAGAAAGAAATCACTCGTTCTCACAAAAATCATCACGATGTTTCCCTCAGATGCTACTAGTTCACTCGTCAACATGGATTTTCCTGACGAACACCCCTTCTACATCCCCTCGGATGACCCCTGGTACAACGACCTTCTTGTCTACCTTCGGACCCAAAATTTTGGATCTCACCTCTCCAGAGACGATCATCGACGCATTCACCATCAGTCCCCTCAATATATCCTTATTGGTGACATATTATATCGACATGGGGTTGACACCATACTCCGTCAATGTTTGAACATCAAAGAAGTCGACAGAGTCTTGAATGATTCCAACAACAATGCCTGCGGTGGCCACCTCTCAGGGATGTCCATCGCCTAGAAAATCATTCGAGCATGCTAATTCTAGCCCACATTGTTTCATGACTTCATCCACACTGTGAAGCAATGTGACAAATGCCAGCTTTATGCCAACAAAATCTGAGCGCCAATCGCTCTTCTACATCCAATCATCACTGTCGGCCCATTTTGCAAATGGGGCATAGACTTCATGACTTTCAATCCTCCATCTAGAAATGGACACAAGTACATCATCGTGGCAGTAGATTACTTTACCAAATCGGTTGAACAAATGCCTACCTTCAACAATACCATTGACAATGCAGTGCATGTTTTCTTCAACCACGTCATTACCTGCTTCATAGCCCCACTACAGTTAGTCTTTGATCACAGTAAACATTTTGAGAATGAGATATTCATTGAACTCTCCTCAAATTTAGGATTCTCCCACAATTTTTCCTCCCCATACTACCCTCGGTCTAATGGATAGGTTGAGGCTATTAACAAAGTCCTCAAAACCATGTTGCAGCGCACTGTTAACAAACATCAGACCAACTAGCATCATATGTTGTTTTCAACATTATGGGCTTATCGCACGACAGTTAAAACTTCCACTGGTTTTACACCATTTCATCTCATCCATGGGGTCGAAGCCACTCTCCCCATCGAGTGAGAAAATCCCATGTTGTACACCTCCATCGAGTTATTCCCTGACACTTCTCCAATGGAGCAGCGCTTGTTTAACTTAGATTCATTGAATGAAGACCGTCGATCTTCATTACAGAATAATGAGGCAGCTAAAAAATAGTCGAAATCCTCCTTTGACCACCATGTCAACCTTCTCTCATTTAACGAAGGGTACATCATCCTATCCTACAATATTGCACACAATACCCTCGTTCATGGGAAATTCGAGTCATTATGGCATGGACCCTACATCATCCAACACTTCTTCACTAAATACGCATACATCCTAGCCTCTCCAGAAGGATATCCTCTCAAATAACCCATCAACGGGTTGTACTTAAATAAATTTTACACTTGAGCATATGTTACAAGGGAAAAACTCTCTATGGCCAAGGGTAAACCACAACAGACAAGTATGACTGCAGAAATCAACTCAATTCCAACATATGCTATATAAACTAATGTGAAATACAAGGAAGAGGCCTACCTTGATCCAACGTTTGATGATGTTCCACCGTTGATCACTTTGACCTAAAGCTTTATACATGCAAGAAGTTCTCAATAAACAAGAAAAGAAAGTATATAGTTATTATATAAAAGGAGTTAGCACATCAGATAGCATAATCCATTAATAGACATTATAAACATGCCCATGGATAATAATCATATATTTGCAAGATAACAATAGGATGGGAAAGGAGTATTTCTATTAATAATTGATCAGCAGAAGTGTCAACATTACAGACTTCCATGTCGACATGGTTCAAAACCAAGAAACCAAGTTCCTTCCAATTGGGTCTCCACCACTCAATCCTCCACCAAAGGAAAGCTCATGAGAAAGAGGCAAAGAGGTCCTCTCAACAATAAGGGAAGAGCTTGGGGGTTGAACACTGTGTTCAGACTTGAGGGACAAAGGGATGCAGACTCAATATGAAGTAATTTCTCCAGAGTAACTTTTCTCTCAAAGTTGAATGCTTTCTCCTTCTTTTCCATAGTTTGAAATTGTGCTCTTATAGCCTCCAAAATGCAATTGAAGGGGCGAGTTGGAACGTTTCCAATATATGGAAGGTCAAGGATCAGAGATATTTTGTCATGACATGGAAACCCAACCTCATTTTGTATTTTCTAGCACAAATCTCGATATACATGAGTTGTAGTGGAGCAGCAAGCGTATACGCATCTTGCATAGCAGTTAGGGAGCGTATATGTGGAAAAATGTATATATTTTTAGCTCTGGATTCATCAAAAAGGTATAAAAAGTATGCATAGAGAAATGAAAAAAGGCCCTTTGTGCAAGATAACAATGGTGAGGAAAATATTTCTATAACAGATGCCCCCTAATGTGTGATGTCAGAGGAGTATATGCAATGATTGAAATACATTATAAATAATCCAGGAGTGGAGTGGTAGAGAACCAGATAGACGAACTCAATTGCTCATTACATTATGTACTGACTTTGCATACATGACTGCCAAGAATACAATGCAGATCCATGTGGAAAATATACCAAACATGTGCTCATGGCTATGAATAGGCAAATACAAATGCGGTTATATGCCAAAAGTTGTCATAGTCACGAACAAGACCCATTGAAACCAGTCTAAAAAATCAATCTGAAGATATTTGTATGCCATGGAGTACAATTTGATCTCCCATGATCACTGAAGTCAAATAGGTATTGGTCTAATGAAATGGAAGTAACAACTCAAGAAAGTTGTGGCCACATAGTGATGTCTTCAAGTCTTCTACATTATCTGCGAATGGTGCAAGTCTACATCATGTGAATAAATGAGTTGAGGTCAAACACAATGAGACATCGTTTGATTACTGGTCATTGAAGTATATCGTTAACAAACGCAAGACAACCTACCGATAATGAAAGTAGGTATCAAGGCACCGAGTACATCTCTACAAATGTGAATAAAGGAGTTGGTGTCAAACACTTGAGAGATCCATTGATCAGGAGACATTGATGTATTCCCATCTGTCAATAGTGAGAGATCCTCCCACTAATGACTGCAAGCCTCAAGGTACTCATAAAAATCTAGGTCCCATATCCAGAATAAATGATCTGAAGTCGATGGAAAGAGACCCGCTAAAAGGAGAGAATTGAGGCATCTCTCATTAGTCATCACGTGGAACAAAGCATGAGCTTCATGATTTGGTGGAGATCGAACGACAAACATGTTCATGAACCAACAACCTTGTGTGTCTTTCGCATGTGCCAAATGCAAGCGGTACATGAAAAGGACCCTCTGAATAGAATCCAATGATGAAAAACTACTAACAAAGGTGAGGAAACCACCAATAAGGCTAATGGCATCCAAGACACTACACAAATCCAAACGTGTGAATAGATGTCCCGCCTTCAAACACAAGGGAAACCACCCAGTCAACGAACAATGATGAAATGTTGATTGTTGGGTTCAAGGTGACCTACCAATGATGAAAGTAGGGCCAGGGTGCATGATAAGACCAAAGTATCATGTGATTCTGAGACAAACTGAGTGTATGGCCGACATGCAAAGTCAAGATTTTTGAGGAGTAGTTGAAACAGGTTGATATACTTCCTTTGAACAAGAGCATGAGACATATGGTGGACTCCGGCAACATGGACTCAATGATGTGACAATTAGATGCAGGAGGCATCAATAACGTTCTCTATAGGGACTAGAAGAGTAACCAGTCGATAGAGAAAACTTTGTAGAGAGATCAGCTTCCTAAGGCCATGCTAAACCCAAAATTATGATGACACAAGGACTCGATAACTTTGTGCTTTGTTTAAAGGGGACATGACTACTTCCAATTACAATATAGTATTCCCTTCCCGCCTATCTTTTTTTTTTTCATAACAAATGAATGCTATTATACAAAGGAGGGAACGAGTGTCGCAAGTAAGAAAAACTAGTTCCAGCAATGGAACGTACCTATGCTCAATGCAAGAAAATGAAAGTGGGAGATGGACACTTGGGCTGATGTTCCCTTCAGGGTATAGGGTGTCAAATTGCGAAGGATAAAAACAAGGGTCTACTTGGTTGAGGATGCAAACTGCTTAGGCAACGGTTTATGATGCAAAGCAAGAACTGGCTAAAGGCTCAATACATCAAGCAAGGGCATGAGATGCAATCACAACTTAACGCCAAAAAATGTCATTTTTATATCTTTTAGTCTATTTGGTGTGAAAAAGGGGTAAATTTGTGCCAAATAGACATATATTCAAATACAATTTACGAATGTGAAAAAGACAAGTTCACTCGGAAATATTTTCTATTTTTGATAGTGAGTCAGAAAAGAGCTTAACTAGGACTCATGATATTTCAAATCCAATTTTAATGAGTGTGAAAGGGACAAATCACTCAGCTATCTTTTCAGTTTTTGGATGAGTCAAAAAAGAGCTTAACTAAGACTCGTTATTAGGAGTCTAATCAACATGTAAAGGGGGAGGCCAAGGTTCTCATCCCGGCCTTCTGCCGAAATTCAGTATCTTGCAGATAGTTGACAAGAGCTTGGGAAAACCCAAGGCTTTCCAAGTCAAGGAGGAGAAGGTGATAACGGAGGATACAATATCCGTGATGGTTCGAATAATTTCTCTTAATGGAAAATACATAAGTGGGGGAATGGGATGTCCCATCAGGTCATCCCAATCGAAAGGCAACTCATCAGGACTTGGAGAGATAGCATTTGGGGGAAGAATAAATCTCTCTCATTCAGAAGGGGGAGGATTTGAAATGTTGATTACATGACTGAAAGGTGCATCATTCTCTTTAGGGAGAGTAGGGTTTACTAGAGATTTCACTAGTGTGGCCACTTCTTCAATTATAGGCTAAAGAGGATGCATAGTAACGGGGCAAAAAGATGCTTCACCCTTAACAAAGGGGGTGAGGTCAGGAGAAGATGGGATCGGTGGAACCACTAAGACAATCAAGGGAGAAGTGGTATGAAGAGAAATCACAGATGCCTTAGAATCTGAAGGGCTCTTGGGTGAGCCCCATGCTTCTGGTATCTCAGCAGTAATCAGACACAAACGAGTAAGGTAACTTCCTTTGCAAGTCCTGCAAAAGAATTTAGGTTTATGTCTGAGGCATTTGGGCTTGTCGATGTAACTAGCAGGGGAAAGAGAGTCATCTCATGTATGATGAATAGAAGCGGGAGACGTGACATGACTATGATTCAGGGAAAAAAGAATGGTGTCCCTAACATAATTGGTAGAGGTTGGGGGAAAGTTGCTGACATAGTTTGTAGAAGAAGTCGAACCATCTCCGACATGACTGGTAGAGGTTGGTGAAGGAGAACCAGTATGAATGATAGTGACTGGGATAGAAATAGATGGTGGCATTTTATTCCACGGTCCGGGGAAAGATTGATTCTGAAAAATTGCAAGCCAGGGAGGATCTTGGTATACCTCTTGCCCTAGCCCAGAAAGGTGTTGGTTCATGCAAAAATGGTCCAAAGAGGTTTGGACGAGCATCATCACTGAGGCCTTTGAAGAGACCGAGGTAGGATAAGGATTATTCGAGAGAGGATAAATTTTTCTCCCTTGTGAAGGGGTCTCATAAAGAGGGTATCCCAAACGGTAAGAATGGTTCTCTCCATATGAAAGACTTGGTGGTAATTGAGGACCTGTCATAGAAAAATTGTTCGAAGGAACTGACATTGCGGATGAAAGATACATGGGTGGGGGGTAATAAGTGGGATAGGCACCCATCTAAGTATTGTCTCTTGAAATAGCATAGCTAGTATTGGATCCATAGGGGGGAAGTTTCCAACCTCCCATGGGGACACGACTCATATAAAACGAATAAGTAGGCATCAGATCCATGGTGCCCCCAGGTCCAATGCTAGGATTTATATATGTGGGCCAGGGAGAGGGTTGCACGGGGGAAGGCATATCAATAGAAAAATGCCTAGAGACCCAAGGTGTGGACTAAGCATTGTAGTTATGCATACCATTGTAAAAAATAGAAGGATTCATCCCTATGAAATTAGCAGGTGTCATGGGGTGGGTAGCATTGAATGAGGGAGAAAAAGAAACTCCACTATCCATAATGATGAAACCCAAAATATACACCTAAGTTCGACTAGTATTCAAAGAGCATAGCAAAAAAGTCAAACTACCAATATGCATGCAAACAGGATAAAGTGGTTGAGTGGCCTCCCTTGCTAAAGAAGGTATGTCTCGTCCAAGAGGGACCTGAGACTCCTCGCTAAAGTTTGGAGGTAACATAATCATGTATAAGGGCCCTCATGGGCTTAACAACTAGTCGGTCAGATCCCCCCGAAGAGATAATCCTCCATAAAGGTTGTGTGTTGTCCGAACCTTATCTGACTTAGGGTACAAGCAGATAAACCCCTGCAAGTAACCTATGAGATACCTAGGTCAAGAAACTAATAAACCACTATATAACCAATGCACAGGCGAGCAGTCATAAGTCTGGATCACTATATGTGCAAGGTATCAAAGCCTAAAACCTTGAAAGCACCGCCTCTCACAGAGGTATGGGCACTAGCAAGATCCCCAAATATGAATAAATCCATAGAAATATCTCTGATGCTAGGTGAGTATCTAGAGGTTATCCCTTCAACTAACTTCGTGCTACCTCATGATTAACTCTAGTGTGAGCGGAGCCTCCTGATCTTACCGATTATACAATGGACTTCTCAACTCCCTATCTCAGACACATATGTTTATTTAATTTCCTTGGAGAATTTTACTCACAAAATCCTAATCTAGTTTGTGCACCCTAAAAATAAAATCATGACTAATCAATTTTAGTTTAAAGCGTAAATTTTATTGGCCGTGGTTACTCAAAAAGGTATGGAAGTGAAACTCATGGTGTTATGACTCTGCCAGAAAATAAATATGGATATAATGCAAAGTCTATCTTTAATTTTTGAATGAATGATATGCTAATAAAAACAATGCAGTCTTCAATTTCAAATCTGCAATTCATAAGTAAAATACGAACTTTCGCTAAATGTGCTAAGCTAATGATAACAATTCAAAGACAAAAATGTCGACCAATGCAAAATGCCTATTTTTTTGTATTTTCAATATTCTAAAAAGAAAATGCATGGACTGATAAGAAACTTGACAGATGAATTCTACTGTATATAAAAGAAGTAACTCAAGAAGAATACCAGGTAGCCAAGAAAACAACCCAAAAGCCAAGGACAAATTAAAAATATAAAACAAAGAGAAAGACTACGCCCAAGAATTCAACTCCAAATAGGTTCCCTGTCATCCCAGATAATCTCAACAGACACTATAGAGACCTAAGAAGGCTCAACAATCTTTAAATCCTACTCAACAGTCACTCAACCAAGAAAACAAGCAATGGGAAGTGGTATACATGACTGTTCAGGAGAATGGAGTGTATATACACTTCTTGCAGTGAGACAACAAGCGTGTATACACGATTGTCAAGGAAAAAAGGGCGTATATGCTTTAAAACAAGGCCAAGTAAGGGTAAAAGGTTGAAAACTCAGAATTAGAGTGAACAGGATCTGTTAAGAAGTGATACGACAAGAAACACAAAGGAAAAAGAGAAATGTAAGAAGAAAAAGTACTTCAACCCTTAGAAGGAAGATTTATCCCCATTACGGTCACCATTTTGTCATGACATGGTAACCCAACCTCATTTTGTATTTTCTAGCACAAATCCTAATATATGCGATCTGTACTGGAGCAGCAAGCATATACGCATCTTCCATAGAAGTTAGGGAGCGTATATTTGGAAAAATGTATATTTTTTAGCTCTGGATTCATCAAAAAGGGATAAAAAGTTTGCATAGTGAAATGGAAAATGACCCTCTGTGCAAGATAGCAATGGTGAGGCAAATCTTGCTATAATAGCGTAGTCATTCTACACTAGGATTTTTCTTTTTTGTACACATTTGTAGAGTTTTTAGTCACCTTTTTTCACTCCTTGCCTTATGTCTGATCTACCATTAATGTTATTGAAAAATTTCTCCTCCATTGGCCTACCACATCGGTTATGTTGACAGAGCTAGCCGTTGGACTTAGAATCTTGCTTCGGTCGCTTGGGCCCTCTACACCCCCTCACATGCACTGCTTCAGTCTAGCGGCATATGTTTGGGCTCAACAACCAACAACCAAGTAGAATACTCAGCCTTCATTAGTCTCCTTCATGAGACCAGTCACCGCCACATTGTTCACCTTAGTGTCCTACTCGATTCCCAACTTGTCGTCCTACAACTCAACAATGTGTACCATGTCCATGATCCTTGCCTCTTCTAAAAATACCTGCAAGTTAGACTCTTATCTCGACATTTTGATTCAATTAAATTTACACATATTCCATGACAATTCAATCAAATAGAAGATAATATGGATAAACTAGCGTTAAATTGGCATATATCACATCAAGACATCATCACACATACATAAATCCTGAAAAGTCTATCATAGCATATAGATCAAGCATTATAAAAAGAATCATGTCATCACAAGTGAACATCACAAAGCTCAAAAAAATGTATATCCATATATATATATAATGATCAATGTATCATCAATGTTTACAAAAACATACATGTACATCACCCGTAGGCAGGGGAGCACCCTCATCCTTGTAGGTACAAAATAGGTGTCACACTACCCTATAAAAAATGGGCTCACATGCCTAGATAAATACAAATATAGTACAACATATCACTCATGGTGCCTCCAGAGCACCACCACCAAGTCCTATATCTGCAAGAGGTTCCCCCCTAGTTGGGGGTCCTCCTAGTCCAGGAGGCAGTCATCCAATCATCATTGCCCCCACTATAGCTGCTCTACAACTCGGAAAGGCCACCCACACACTTCTCTAGGAATTTCTCTTCCTATATGTGGGACCACATACCCTCAGGTATACCCTATAATATCACCTCCAACCAACAGCGAAAATCCTCTAAATCCCTACCAGTCTCTCCCTAAGGCGCATGTGATGGCCCTGCACCGGGGTCGTCAAATATGCTTCTCCTACTAGTTCTCGCATCATCAGTTGGCCTCGCACCAACCTCTTCCCTTCGACGTCTCTTTCCCACCCGTGGCTCTCCCTGTGGTGATCTCATCAGCCCCTAATGAGCCGACTCTCTGACCAACTCAACCTCTCGGCCTCGCGGCCCCACATATGCACACACAATAAACAAACGATAGCATCATCATCCATATATACATAAAACATATTCTATACTATCAAAACCACAAAACATAAAGTCCATAAACATACCTCTATGGTCCCAATCCTCTCCAAGAGGTAAAACCATATTTGGGTCCTGCCGAAAGTCCATCCCACCATATGCAAACTCTAGTATGATATGTGGCATATGGCACCACACACATGCCATATCAGCCGTAAAATAATGGCCACCCTCCCCACCTCCATGTCATACCAAAATCGATGCCCACTGCATCATTCATGGTTCTCTTGCATCAACCAGCGACAAAAACCCTCTAGGGTGCAACATGGGCACCCTCTCCAAAAACCATGCCACCAAAATCGACCCAAAGACAAACTCACCAGAGTCAATAGCCCAACACCGGTTAAGCTGCCCCATCATCTTGGCATGCAAAATCAAGCCCCATGAAAAAATCTCTCCACCCAATTCTCTCTACATAATCCTCAGCATACCACCACTGATCCATTGAGTCTCCAAGGATTTGTAGATCCTCACAATCATCATTGTGATGAAATGATGCATGAGTTCATCCATCGCCTCAATCTGAACGACCGAACCTGACATAAAGTTCAACTCCGAACAGTACCTCCTTGCCAAGTCTTCCAAGTGTACATCCCCTGGCAACTGGGGATCAATAGGTAGGGTCATCCCCCGAAAAGGGAGACCAGTCAAGAAATATACATCCTCCATCATAGAGAATTATAGTTTCTCCCCCTACACGATGAAGCACTGCAGCTCAGTGCTCCACATAGAAATCAGATACTACAGTAGGTACTCTTGTGCCCGTATCAATGGGAAGTCGAAGAAATTTAGTAGCCCACGGGCTGCAAAAGGTCCCCAAATGCCCTAATCATCTCTCATCGCCTCCCTGAGGTGCTCCCAGTCCCTCTCCCTCTAGTGGACTGGCATCCTAAACTTATCACCTACATTCAAACAAACAACACTTGATCAACCATCACTATTCATAAACAAAAACTTCCAGAAATACAAGTTTTTTCAAAACCCCCCAGCTTTGCCTCATGTGCATGGTTGTCACCCCCCATAGGCATGCACATATGTGTGCCTGTTCTTTGCACAATTGTGCATCAATGCGCAGCTGTCAAAGAAACATATGTGCATCAATGTGCACCTATCACAACCACAGGTGCGCATTCATGCGCACCTGTTCGCTACATAGTTGTGCATTAGTGCGAAGTTGTAGGAGAAATAGTTGTGCACAACGCACAACTATACTTCGAATGGGTGCACATCCAATCTGCACCTATTTTCCTCACTCATGCACCCCCATGCATGACTTTCTTCAACACAGTCATGCACCTCGGCGTGGGTATCCTTTGATTGCCCGCGCACTTGGGGTCCTACCGTTACAGAAACCCATAGTACGGCCATCCCTATGACCCTGGCTAGAAAAGAAACCCTGACTACTATGCAGGAGGATGAGACCACTAACGTGGCTCTCGTAAATCCTGGATCGATTGGTTTGAACTCTTGTAATCTCTAAATCTCCTCTAAAAACCTCTTGTTAACTCACTATGGCAGCAGGTACAAATGAGGTGGCATTGTGGGCCCCACAACTATATATAGTCCCTTTTGCCAAACTTCCATGCTCAATTACAGGAGCTCAGAGCATTCTTTTTTCGATCTATCTTCAACCATGAGATTAGGATCTCGCCACCTACATAGTCACATTCCCCAGGTCACCATCCATCCTCGGCCCTGAGGGATCATTTTTTTTTCACATCATGCCCAGGTACGCATGCTCATGTTCAAAATTATCAAATAGTTGTTATATGTTTTTTATCTTCAGATATTGTTCATGTAGGTTATTTTGTTTTCATGTGTGCAGGTACTTGGTCATCACAACTTAGCGCAACCCCTTCAGGTATATGATCGACACTGGCATGTAATCATTCCCCCTAAATATCAATTACATCTCCCAAGTCATGCCCCTTGACATTTTCTTGTAGGATCCTCACATCTGGCTCTGCATTACTATCACCTCCACTGCATTTCAACACTGTCACCTGGTAGCACTCTCCCCTACATGAGTTGTCCCATTCATAGTCTCCTTGGCACTTTGACAGTCATGCTTCTTTCACCCCTTAGAAATGGGAGTCTTGATAATCTTACACATGTTCGAGAATCAACCACATAATCCTCCTCATTATGATAGCTTTCCCAAATGGACTCCCAGGAGATCTCCTCACAGTTTTCATTTGACCACACTCCCACGGTATCATTAACCCTCCATCTCATCCACAATCAGTTTTCCCATCTACAAATTTCCCTCCATTCATTTACCTCATACAGAAACCCACCCATGGGGTCCCCACCCTCCACCAGTTATCCACGCAACTTGCACCCTCACAGGCCAAGCCATATTGCACTGGGGCACCCGTTTCTGTATATGTACACTCAGCCCAAATTATTCTTTATTCATTTGGTCATTGTAAAAATCCTTTTGTTTGTAGAATTTACATAGCTTTTTTGTTGCCCTTGGTGACCTTCTTTTTTCTGACAAAGAAACCCATGTCTCCCTTGGTTGGGGAATTCATTACCTTCTACTCATGTTGACATCGTCAATAAACCTCGAGTATCCCACAGTCCATATACCTATGATCTTGGAGTTTTTCCACTTTGTCACACCTCTAGCACAATTTTACCCACGTCTAGTCATCCCCCTAACGCTAGATCTAGTTTCACAGTTTCTTCCACTCATACTTCACATATATCCCCAACCAAGGGTAGTCTAGAGTCTCATCACATCTTGACTTCATCTATGTTCCTTATCAGTTCTTGATCTCATCCA
>ML806632.1:87095-115172 GCA_009831015.1 Picea engelmannii
AGTGATTAGAACATCACAGTGCATATTGGACCTTGATATCTCCATGTGATATCCCTTTGATTTCTTATTGATAATTACCCAATGGTTTTGTTATTTATATCCTTAATATATAACCATGTTCCTCATAATAAGGAACATATTGTTCACATATAACCTCATCAAATCCACAATGTCTAGTCAACTCGACAAGGATGCTCAACCCGACCAACTATCCATCCAAATCATAGTCAATTGTTGGGATGGTTGATCCACTATCCATCTATCTACAAATTTTGGTTGATTTTCTAACTGCCAACCATGCCAAGTATTCAACCAACTAATGTATAGATCCGGTTGATCACTGGATTAACTATATCTAGATGTTGGTTGACCTCCCGACCAACTAAATCTAGGAGAAGTGTGATGGACCATTAATGCTTGATGTTCCAACAACACTTGCACTATCTGTGAGACATTATCTTGGTTTAGGAATATTTTTTCCTAGTGGAATCATAGCCCCATATTGGGGGTGGCCTATTTTTTAAAGAGATAGAACAATAATGTCTATGGTTGGAAGGAATATCTAAGGTCTGCATAAATGGTGCTTTTATAAATTATAAGTGTTATCTTCATATGTGCTTTCTATAATTTTCTATAATTTTTGTATATATATGTTTAATTTATGCTATTAGTTTTATTAATATGCCACACATTATATTTCTATTTTTTTATGTTGTTATGCATGAGATTGTATGCTATTTGGAATACATAATTGTATTGTATGAAAGGAATATTATTATATGGTATTAGAGATACTAACTTATGGAAAAGAAGAGCCAAGATGAAAATGATGTTGAATTGTACAATGTGTATAGGGTAGAAAATGTATTAATGTGGATCAACATGGATATGGGAACATTATATTATGGTTTTCAAGATGGAATTATGTAAATGTCAACATGTAGGATGGATAGACATTTATGTTTTTGTATCAAAATGTAGTTAATGGAAAATTGTGAAATTCAAAAGTACCACATACGTTTAATAATGGGTAGAGGGTAATAGGTACACTACACTATATTCTTCTTTGGAATACCACCATGATAAAAAAACACCAATCCATTTCAATATGTCTTGACCCAATGATTCAACAACATGAAGTAAAATAAGTGGATTGTGATATTGCAAGAGTTTGATCTAGACTTTGCATCTACTGAATTAATGAAGTGTCTAGTATTTATAGAGTTAATGTTAGAGTTCCCCAACAATGGTTAGGATCATATTGAAATTGATTCATTTCTTTATGAACACCTTTTCCTAATCACATCTAATGACCCTTGTTATGAATACATTTCAATATATATCTAGACTCAAGGGTTGCCCCATAGATTCTATAATTCCAAATGGTGTCATGTTCACCATCACAGAAAGAAACACCTCATCATAGGTACAAATTTGAATCATCGAGGGGTTGATAAAATGTTGCATCACTACTTGATTCACAAAGAAGTAGAAATGGTTTTCAAATATTCTCATAGGGGAGCCTATGGTAGTCATCTCTCTGGGTATGCAACAACTCAAAATATTTTATGTGTGGTATAATTTTATCCCTTAAGATTTAAATATTGTGTTTAAATCGTAAATAAATGTCATCAATGACATGTTTTTTCAAGAAAAATGTGCACACACCTAGCTCTAGTCTATCTTGTCATCACCATTATCATTTGCACCAAGTGTGGGGTTCAATTTATGACATGCAATCTCTCTTCAGTGCAAGGAAATGCGTATATAATTGTGGTTGTATACTACTTTAAAAAGTTGGTTGAGGACATGCCAACATTCTTAAATGATGGTGAGGTGACAAAAAGTTTCATATTGAAGCATGTCATTTCCAAATTTGGCGTACCTAGGGATATTTTCATTAACCGTGGCAGTCATTTCCAAAACAAAATGATGACCAAATGAGAAACCGAGTTAGGGTTCCATTAGAAACATTCGTCGACTTACTATTTGTAGGACAATGGCCAAATAGAGGCAGTTAATAATTCTTTGAATTCCATTCTCTAGCGAATGGTTAATGAGAATAAATACTACAAGCAATTTATGATTTTGATATCACTTTGGGCATACCAAATATCAATGAATATTTCCACCAGTTTTAGACAATTCCAACTTGTTCAAGGAGTGGAATTAGTTCTACTAGTTGAGTGTGATAATACTTCTATCAATATAGTCATTGAGGCCCTCCCTGGCACTACTACCTTAGAAGAATTCTTTATTTATCTAGAACATCTTAATGAGAAGCACATAGATGCAACCATGGTGAGTGAAGCTCATAAAAAAGGTGTTAAGGCCCAATATGATAAGTATTTTTTCCCTTAATTCTTCTTCAAAGGAGACTTGGTTTTTATATATGACCAAGAAAAATATTCCTTGGGGGTAGGAAAATTTAATCTAATGTTGCATGATCCTTGCATTGTGAGGTCTGTCCTAAGTAAGGGAGCTTACAAGTTAGAGTATTACGAAGGAAACATGTGGGATGATCTCCACAATGAGATCTATCTCAAGGGATACTATACTTAAGAAATAATGCCTAGGTGTCTCCCATTGTAATTGTTTTACATCAATAGTCCATTTCTTTAGTTAGATTTATATTCCTTTTTCCATTCTTTTATTACCATTCTTTTTTATTTCTTGGTATATATTTTTAGATACATGTGTGTTCATGAGGCTTGTAGATGGTGTTATTTTCCACACTTGGAACATTTCTTCCACTGCTTGGGTGGCATAATCTCCCACATGCAAACTTCTAAAGTTAAGAGGTGCTTGTCTAGGGCCTACAATGAATAACATGTCTAAGTACAACACCATAATCAAATTTCTATCGAAAACCATTTCACATGGAATTTGACACTTAGTAGTTAACCTAGATTCACAGTTGGTGATCGCAGTTGAATAACATGTACTATGTCCATGACCCTACACTTCTCCATAATTTTTAGTGCTTCTGACTTCTTAATCACTCTTTTGAATTTATTACATATATTCATGTTCCAATAGTTTTAAATTTCATATCTGATGAAATGGATAAATATATATTATATTGGAATCTATCACATTAACTAAAACTAAACCATGCATGTACATAACATAATAAAGAAGAACATCATTTTTGTGAATATATGTATAATTAAGAAAACATGTAAATATTGTATTAATGTTTCATCAAGTATAAAATGAGTTATATGGTATACAAAAATGGACATTATATGATATATCCCATGCTAATAGATATGTATATAGCTATATTATACAAAAAATATATAAAATGATATATATACCTCAAGCTCTAGATTGATGTGTGTCTCATAGTGGCAGATGATGGTAGTCATCACCCAATGAAATAATTGCACCCATGCTCGTAGTTCCCACACTACCTATCACTAACATTTTTCTAGGATATACTCAACATGCACCATGGGTGTTATGACTCAAGGGGGGCATATATGGGGTTACATGTATATCATATGACCCTAATGGGAGGACATGTATGGGTATAAATGTACATGTAATGTGTAAATGTGTATGTAATAGGGTCAGCCTAATAGTAAAGGGAGCTTATGTGTAGTGCATGAATAGGTATATATATTGATCATGTATTCATTATTGAGGACATGCGAATTCTGATGTATGAATATATTTGGATATTTGGAGGAGGTTATCCTATTCTTCAAGGAGTTATTGTGTAAGGAGTCTCTCTTATCTATATTGAAGTTGTTATCCATGCTCATATTGGTGTATGTGGTGTGTACTTATGGTTTATTATGATATCTTAAGTATTTAGAACACAAAATTTGGTATTAGAGCGTCGATATTGAGATTTTTCTTTTTCAATAAAGTCATCTTGGCATTTTTCGCTATAACATTTTTCTATGAAGTTTCATATTGTGAAAGTTTGTGGAGACTGAGGTGAAATATCGTAGTATAAGTGGTCCAAATTTCAGGTTTTGGGTCGTTATACTTAATAGATATAGCCTATGGAAGATAGGGTTGTTAACTCATCCTACTTTAATTTTTAAACAAGTCATTTTGGGACGTTTGCTATAAAAAAAAAATTGCGAAGTTTTAGACAGAAAATTGGAGGACACTAAGAAAACATAGTGAATTTATCTTGGTTAAAATTTTTTTTAAATATTGAAACATATGAATAAACATATAACAATACAAAATAATGGAACTTTAGTAAACTATCCTCCTATCCATACAACAACATATAGTCACAATAAGAAAGAGACAGGAGAAAAGGGGAGAGTACACTAGATATATGTGGTAAAACCCCAAAATGGGGAAACATCCATAGGAAGTTATTTTCTTCTTTCCTATATTACACTTGAGAGCACCTCCAAAAATGATTTACCCTTTACAAAGATATCACTTTTCATTGTGTCTCATAGGTATCTCTTACATATATTATATACAAAGAGATATGGAGGAATTACATTGCAGTAATACATGTGGGATAAATGTAATTTCACCTCTTTATATAATGAATGATAACAAGAGCGTTTTACTCTGTGATGAATGTAGGATAACTCTCATTTACATAATATTACGACTTACTAGACATTATTAACTTCCAAAGTAACACATTCCAACACTCCCCCTTGACGACAACTTCCTGCATTCTAAACAACATTTGAAGATGCACAAATTTCAGTCATGGATTTGGTGAAGATATATTCTAATTTTTGTTCGTGGAAAAATAATTGAAAAAAATAATGCCATCCACAATAAGATCTCGAATGTAATGAGTATCAAGATCAATGTATTTGGTTTTAGAGTGATACACTAGATTATATGCAAGTTTAATTACACTTTGATTCTCACATCTTACCTGTATATATTATTTTTGAACCAGTCCAAGATCTATAAGAACATGTAGTAACAAAACTTCTTCTTTAGTTTCTTCCTTATATTCCATGTACTCTACTTCAAAAGAAGAAAGAGGAAGAGTTCTCAAATTCTTACTGGGCCATGAAATCAAACCTAAGCTATGATGAAAGAAGTACCCTGCAATAGACCATCTATTTGAACTATCACCTTCCCAATCATGATCTGTATATCCAAGAAGAGAAATTGTAACCATGCTCGAATAGAAAACACCATAATTCAGTGTCCCTTGTAAATATATGAGAATTATCTTTGCTTCTTGCCAATGAATTTCATGAGGATTTTGCATAAACATTGATACCATACTAAAACCTAAAGAGAGATAATTCCTTCTATGTTTCAAATATATCAAACTTCCCATAAGTTTAGGTTAAAGAGTAGCATTAATGATAGGATAGTACAATCAACAATTAATTCTACACCAAACTAAAATGATGTTGGCGAAGGATTGCAATCACTCATATGGAATCGAGAAAGTAAATCTATCACATACTTAGGCTATGCAATAAATATACCATCAGACATATTCCAAATCTAAAGACCCAAAAAATAGTGCAAGATGCCTAAATATGTGATTTGAAATTGACTCTTAAGATTATTCTTCAATTCTTATAGAGATGCAAGATGGCTGCCAGTACTGATAAAATAATACACATTTAATAAAACAATGAGGAAATCATCACCAAAGTGGTTTACATACAAATTCATATTAGATATATATCATTTGAAACCATTCTTTAGGAAATAAGTATCAGTATTCGCATACCAAGTTCTAGGTTCCTTCTTAAGAGCATATAAAGACTTGTTTAATTTGCACACCAAACTTGAAGTTTCAATGGTGATAAAACCAAGTGGTTGTTGCATATAAAATTATTCATGAAGATCACCATTCAAAAACACACTCTTGACATCCATTTCATGCATTTCCCATCTATAAGATGCAACAAGAGAAAGAATAGTTCTTATAGTGTTAATTTTAGCAACTGGAGAAAAAAATTCATTATAATCATTACCTTCCTGTTGAGAAAAAACTTTTTCTAGTAACCAGGATTTATATTTTGTAATTTTTCCTTCTACAGTAAATTTTTTTTTATATATCCATTTAAAACCAACAAAATTATTTCCAAGAGGAAGGGGAACAATATTTAAAGTCTTTTTCTTCATTAGTGAGTAATACTCTGCAGTCATAGTAGTTTCCCATTCAAGTATTTCCTTAAATTGAGAATAGGAATAAGGATCATCTGTGGCCCAAACTTGATTCATAAGAGTGAATTTAGATATAGTTTGATGAGTATTGGAAGAAATACCAATCTCATAACCTACGGATTAAGGAGTTTTCTAGGCCCAAAAAGGAAGAGGGATAGTGGCACGGACCACTCTATTATCTTCAGAACATTCAAGAGGATATATTGAATAGGTAGGTGAACTAGGATCAATATGAGGAATGTAGATGGAAGAAGGGGTAATTGTGATGGGAGTAACAAGAGATGGAGGAAAATTCAAGGTATCATGAGGTTTATGACACTCAAGGGAAGGATAGACTTCATTTGATTGAACATATCGGCGAATGATAACACCTTGGGTAGATAGATAAATTAATCTGTAAGATTTATAATCCTCACTATAATCAATGAAAATATATTTACAAGAATTTCACTCTAATGTTTTCCATTTTCTAGTGGGAATATGAGCTCAACATTCACTACGAAATATATTAAAGTTACTTATATTAGGTTTTCTTCCATTCCATTTTTATTCAAGAGTAAAATGAAAAACTTCCTTAGTAGGAAATTGATTCAAAATTTAGATAGCACAACAAATTGCTTCATCCCAAAACCTTTTCAGTGATCCTTTAGAATAAAGCATACATCTAGTCATTTTAACCAAAATTCTAATTTTCCTTTCATCTACCCCATTTTTTTGAGGTGTATAAGGAATGATATTTTGAAATTGAATACCATGCTTAGATAAATATGAATTTAATTCCTTTTTAGTGAATTTTTAAGGTACCGGATCTATTATAATAGATAAAATAGAAATACTGCAGAGTATAACAACAAAACAACACAATAGATGAAATCACAACACAAAAATAATACCTTTGTTGATAGGAAACAATGTTCACTTGCCTCTTTGAGGGAGAAACCTCTAGAAAAGAAGATATCTATTAAAATAATTGTCAATAGAAATACTTTACATGACTCTTTATATTATTTATACTAATTCTATATTCTAAAGAACCTTCTAGCGAAAGATCTTTCTAGAAGCGAAAGCTTCTATTAGGTCTTCTTACATTGACATGTTCTCATTTATTAAATAGGTCATATAGACTAATGTCAGCCTTTATTACATGGAAAATATAGTATTCTACCTACATGAGGGGTGAGGGAGGTTAGGTCCCTAACATGCCCTCCCCCTTGAAAAAAATCCTTGTCCTCAAGGCCTGAGATGAGGAAATTGTTCCAGAATGGTAGTTGTCTCCCACATGGAATCTTTTGGGGTTGTATCTTTCCACTACACTAATACTTCTCTGATGGTGCACTGACAGAGAGAATGTTCACGCTGGTCCAAGACTTCTTGGTGATGTAGCCAAATGGAACCTTCTTCATCCAACTCTAGGAGATGGGTTTGCGTTTGGCACTTAGTTCCAATCACCTTGTTTAAACATGAGACATTAAAAATTGGATGGAGCTTAGAATCATTGGGTAGATATAATTGGTAATCGATAGGCCCCACACGCTTGAGAATGTTATAAAGACCACAAAATTTGGGAGAAATCTTTTGACAATGTTCAGATTTGAGGGATATTTGCTTATAAGGTTGGAGACAAAGAAACACTTGATCCCCTTCAACAAATTGATGCTCAAAATGACCTTGATTTGCTTCTTTCTTCATGCATTTTTGAGCTAGCACCAAATTGTCTTTCAGGGTGTGGAGAATGGCCTCATGTACGATAATATTTTTTTCAACCTCCTGAACCTTAAAGACACTTGGCATATATGAGATAAACGATGGTGTATTTTTTCCATATGCTACCTCAAAAGGAGTCATGCGAGTGGTTGTATGGTAAGATGTGTTGTACCATCATTCAGCTAGTGGTAACCACTGAGCCCACTAATGTGGGCGATCTGATGCAAAACACCTTAAATACGTTTCCAAAAAATTGTTCATAATTTCAATTTGGCCATCATTCTAGGGCTTATAAGCGATGTTGATATGTAATCGAGGCCATGTAGAATGAACAATTCTTCCCAAAAATTGTTGGTGAATGTAGGATCCCTATGAAAGACAATAGAATGTGGCATGTCATGAAGTTTGAAGATATTATCCATGAAAACTTAGGTCACTATGAAGGCGATGAAGGGATGTTGTAGAGCACATAAATGAGCATATTTGGAAAGATGATCAACCACCACTATGATAACTATTTTTTTGTCAGATTTAGGTATTCCCATAATGAAATCCATAGAGATATACCACAAAATAGAAGGGGGAATTGGAAGGGGTTGGAGTGTAATGGGGGCTTTGACTGTTTCTCCCTTGTTGTGTTGACATAAATTACATTCAGCCACAAAATTATGAACATCCTATTTCATACCATCCCCAAAAAAATAATGTTTGACCATTTATAGGTTTTGGTAAACCCTAAATGCCCAACGATGGGTGAAGCATGAATCTTTGAAAGCACCGTAGATTTAAGGTGTGGTTGGTTTCTTAAATATAGGTGGCCTTTGTATCAAAGATTATTATTATTCCAAGAGTACCCTGGAGAAGCTGGAGATTTTTCTTGTAATTGTTGGATTCAGAGAGATATTTTGGGATCTTGCAACCATTCCTGTTGAGAATCTTGGAGCCAAGTTGGTACAATGAAAGACAAAGAAAGGTATTCTTCATATTTTATGGAAAGAGCATCAAAAACCAAATTTTATTTTCCCTTCTTATAAATGACCTCATAATCATAGCCAAAGATCTCGGTGACCCAATTTTTTTGCTTTGGGGATGAAATTCTTTGTTCTAGAAAATACATGAGGCTCTCGTAATCAATTTTAATCTGGAAGTATTTCCCTAATAAATAAGGATGTTGAAGATCCACGGCATGCATAATATACAACATTTCCTTTTCATAGATGGATTGGCCCAAATGTCGTTTTGAAAGTTGTTTGTTGGTGAAAGGTAAGGTCGACCATCTTGCATGAGGTATGCCCCAATTTCTTTTCCAGAACCATCACATTCCAAGAAAAAAGTCTTGGTGAAGTCGAGAAGGGCTAGGATCAGAGTCATGAAAATAAATTCTTTCAAGGCCTAGAAGGATTGGTCAGTTGTTGGAGAACAAGTGAAGGATTTATTTTTAAGGAGAACCCTGAGAGGAGTTGCAATGTTTCCATAAGTATTAACAAACTTGTGATAGTAACTTGTTAATCCCATAAATACATGCAAGACATTAAGAGTTTTAGGGTGAGGCCAATCTTTCATAGCTTCAATTTTCTTCAGATCCACCCGTACACTCTCCTTTCCCACAATATGGACTAGGTACTCTACTTCTGAGGCTTCAAAGGAACATTTATATTGTCTTATGAGAATTTGGTGTTGAGAGAGTAGATCGAGAACTTGATCCACATGGGAAATATGGGATGGCCATGTTTTACAATAGATGATAATATCATCAAAGAAAACTAAGACAAAATGACAAAGAAAAGGACAAAAGACATTATTCATGAGGCTTTGGAAGGTGGAGGGGGAATTACTTAGTCCAAAGGGCATGACCAAGAAATCATACTAACCCTCATTAGTCCTAAAGGAAATATTGGGGATGTATTCTTCTTTCATGTGTATCTGATGGTAACCATAACGAAGATCAAGTTTAGTAAAGTACTAAGAACCACTCAGTTCATCCAAGAGATCATAAATGAAAATAATGGGAACTCATCCTTGATGATGAGTTTATTGAGGGAAAAAAAGTCATTAAATGCACCAAGGAAATTATTTATTGAGTACTATGACCAAAGGATAAGAATAAGGGTAGGTATTAGGGCGAATAACACCCGCTTGGAGCAACTCCTGCACTATTTTCTCAATTTCATTCTTTTGGGAAAAGACATGATGATAAAGGATAAGTTTAGGAGGAAGACTGCTAGGAACAAGGGGGATGGAATGATCATGAACACCACAAGAAAGAATAAGTCTTTGAGGAGTGGAAAAATAACTTGATGTTTGGAGAGGATAGATTGGAGGTCAAGATGCATAGAGGGTATCTCAACTGCTTGAATGGGATGGAGTTGGGAAATAATATCATAGTGAACTTTCTTAAGGATATTTCCCATGCGATGGGAACTGATGATATCAGGAGAACCAACTATGAGTCCTTGGAATTGATATTATTTTCCCTCCTATTGGAATTACATGGTTAATTCCTTAAATTCATGAGAATGGGGCCCAAAGTGTGTAACCATTCAACACCTAGCACAATGTCAAAACCGCCCATGTCAATGGCAAACAAATGAGATATCAGGAGGTACTATACAATTTGAAGACACGCATTTTGACAATGCCCATCACATTTCATGGACCCACCATTGGCTATCATGATTTGAAAATTATTGACGACACAAATATAGCAATTAGTTTCCTAGGAAATGCGACGGTGAATAAAATTATGGGTGTTGTGAATGTCAACAACGATGATGACTTTCTGATTCTTAATATAGCCAATGAGATTGAGGGAATGTGGAGTAGAGAAGCCAGTGATGACATGCAAGGAAATGAGTGGGTCAACTTTAGGTGGCTCACTAGGATCTTAGGTAGCATCGAGAAGGGAGGGCTCTTCAACAAGGGGAACTAGCACTTCTTCTGAAATGGCCATAAAAAAAATTTGTTCCTTACACTTGTGCCCCAAAATTTTTCTTTCATCACAATTAAATCAAAGAATATTGAGTTAGCGTTGAGCCATTTCATCCCTAGTTAATCTTTGGACCTTGAGGGGAGTGGAAGGGGGGGCAAGATTTGTGGGTTGAGGGTGAGGAACAAAAGAGGGTTTTTTGTTTTAGGAAAAAACAATGTGTTTGGACTCTTTTTCACGTTTAGTAGCTTCCAACCAAGCCTGAGGGTGAGCCATGAGAACCTGGGCTTGTATTTCATCCTTTAGGCCACTGATAAATCATTCTTGAAATAATGCATCTGTCATGCCCTCGGTTCGAAAGGCCAAATGATCAAAAACAGTTATAAAGTCTTTCACTATGCCTGATTGTTTCAACTTGGTCATGACCTAGATAGTGGGTGTCACCGTCAAAGAGTTCATAGAGATCAACAAAAAACTAGGTCCATGCAATATACCCCTGATGTGCACTTTTACACCATTGCCACCATTTTCAATGTTCAGGATCTAGATAGAGAACAACATACTGAAGTTTGGACAACTCATCAATAATGACATGAAGAGAAAAATAATGCTCCATTTGAGTGACCCAACCCATGGGATGGGAGACATAAAATTTATTGACCTCAACTCGGGAAAGACGAGAGTCGTGATTAAAGGAGTTGGATTGAAAATTTAGAGAATGAGAGGAATCAAAACCATCTAGTTGGTCCAATGAGGAAGGACCCTAGGTTCGGTTCAATAACTAGTTCACAACAAACTAGAGAGTGTTAAATTGGTTCATGAATTTGGCATCCATGGCATCAATTTTTTTATAGACTCAAGTCTCACATTTTTCAATGCAAGAATTGGTAGGGATAACATCAAATGTCACTTGTTAGAGGGAGTCCTTTGTTTGATTGATGGAATCTTGTAGGTATTGGTTTCTAGTGTTGGCCATTTGGATATGGGGATTGTTGGTAAGGGAAAATGAGTGGGTGGGACCATAGAAAAGGACTTCTAAGTGATAGGTACCACTATAATCAGGGTGGAAAGGGGAATATAATAGGAGAGGTGGAAAATACAGATGTTGGGAAGGGGTTGTGTCCACTGAAAAAAAGGCTTAAAAATGAAAGATATGACTACAATCAGGGATAAAATGGGAATCAAATGGGAAAGGTCCCAAATAATTGTGTTGGTGGGACCACTCTTATTTTTTTACTCTTGTGGATTTATACTCTGATCTGAAGAATATTGTAGTGTTGAAATGCACAAATTCTTAACAGGAAGAAATGTGTAGTAATTTCACCACTAGAATGAAGAAGGTAAGGTTGCACTGCAATAGATGTTGTCTATTCCATTTATGTTTCCATCCCAATGGTTATGGTATTCAGGGTTTCTGTATAAAAGGGTTTTCCCTATGATATATCTCTCTAATATATGTGCGGCTTCCAACAATAGTAATCGACCCAATATCTCAAGGCACCAACTAAGGAAGCTAGACCATACCCTTATCCATACTACCTGACTACCCAGGTACTAAAGAGAATCTTCCCGAGTGTTATTCTTAGTGGCACTATAGTAGTCAGGAAACCAATCGGTTTATCTATGGAGGGATTTAGGAGATCTAGGTCGATCCATATCCAGGTGTTGTCTGATTCACTAACACTCGAAGGGGACCAACAAAGGTTACAAGGGTGGCCAACAATGTGTGCTTGAGTACCACTTGTAGTTCATATGTTCATGCTTCCCCGACCATGGATTTATGTGCTCAATAATATATCTCTGTAGCTTTAAGACATTGAAATACATCTCTACCTTGAAAAAATAACCCACAATTTTATGTCAAGGAAAGCGCTTCGATTCCACTTATAAGGTACCAGATCTATTATAATAGTTGAAAACATAAATATTGCAGAGAATAACAATTGAACAACACAATAGATGAAACCACAACACCAAAATAATACATTTATTGATAGGAAACAATGTTCACTTGCCTCTTCGAGGGGGCAACCTCCAACAGAGAAGAACTCTATTACAATAATTCTCAAGACAAATACTTCTCATGCCTCTTCCTCTTATTTATACTAATTCTATCTTTTAAAAAACCTTCTATCTGAAGATATTTCTAGAAGCGAAAGATTCTATTAGGTCTTCTTACATTGACTTATTCACATTTATTAAATAAGCCTTATAGACTAACATTAACCCTTATTACATGGAAAATATATTATTGTACTTACATGAGGGGTTAGGGAGGTTAGGTCCCTAACATAATTCACCCCCATTATCAGTTCTCAGTGTCTTAATACTTTTACCATATTCATTTTCAACCATGTATTTAAATTCCTGAAATTTACCAAAGGTTTCACTTTTATGTTTAAAAACATAAACCCAAGATTTTCTACTATAATCATCAATAAAAGTAAGGAAATAGTGAGCATGAGATAAAGAAGGAGTTTCAAGAGGACTACATATACAACTGTGAATTAATTTCATGTTTTCTTTAGCACTCCAATATTTACCTTTCTCAAACATTTTCATATGATGTTTACCAAGTACATAACTTTCACAAACACATTTAGTGGAAGAAATGGAAGGTAAGCCAAATACCATTTTATATAAAATTTTCATTTTTCCATAATTCAAGTGACCTAATTTTTTATGCCATAATTTACTTTGTTCATCAACATGAAAAACATGGAATAAAAAGATTGATTTTTAATTGAATGAAATCCAATGAATTTATATAAACCATGATAATGATCAATCAGACCAGAAGAAACAATTTTTAAGTTATCTTTGATATCTTTAAGAACATAATTGTCTAGGCATGCCTCAAATTTATAACATTTTTAACATGCACAATAAATAGAAAGAAAATTCATGGGCATTCCTTGAACACGAAAACAATCTTCCAATGTACCATGAATAACTTTAGCATTACCAAAACCTACCACTGAAAGTTGTTTACCATCACAAATACAAACCTTTTGTGATGTGTGCTTATGAGTATCATAAGAAGAAAAGAATGAAGCAGTACCAGATGTATGGATAAAAGTACTAGAATCCATAATCCATTCTCCATAAGAAGAAGATTTACTTATGTGAGAAGAATAGGCACAAAGAGAAACCTACTCTTCAATGAAGGATTTCTTCTTGGCTTTAACAAGATCACATCTCCACTAAAAGAAAATATTTTTAGGGTGCTTCATTTTCCCACAATACGTATAAAGATTAACAACTTTATTTTTACTAGCATCATAACAAACATCATTAGAAGAGTGTTGGGAAGGTCCTTTAATATGTGATTTAGGATTTTTATCAAAAGAATTGTTAAGTTTATTTTTGTTATGTGCCATTAGATAATTATAAGAAGTTAATTGACATGAAGAAATCAACCTTTCTTGATCATTAATAAAACCTTTCAAAAATATTCAAATCTAGATTTCATATATCCATTATAATTTTAATTTCTCTATTCCTAGTGTGGATGAACATATCAAAAGAAGAAGACAATTTTTGTTCTACAAGAATTACTAGGGATGTATCATTTTTCTTGTAATATTTTCCACAATTATTTAATTTTTCATTGATGGTTTTTAATTAATAAAGAAATGATTCTATCCTTCAAAAATATTTGGGATCTAACTCATGGATTTTATTTTCAAGGTATTAAACATATACATCATCAAATTTATCAAATAAATAAGCTATAGTTTTTCCATACCTCAACCAGGCTACCATCAGCCTCAATATATACCTGAAGACTATCTAAAACCGTTTGACCAATGATTCCTCTTGATTGATCGCATAATTATGCCCATATAAACACATATTTAGCATTGGTAGGTTTATTATGTTCACCATTAAATAATATCCATAGATTCTTACTTCTGAATATATCAACCATTTTTATTATCGAGGGAATATACTTAGGACCAAGTAACAAAGGAATATAAGCTACTTCGAAAGTCATTAGGATAAAAAAAACAAATGAAAACAAGAAAATAAAGAGATTATAAGAGGAAATAAACTAAAATATTGCATGCCTCATAAACTTACCCTATATTTTAGAAAAGACATAACCCAAGTGAAATCTTGACTATATAGTTCATGAGGAAGGAAAGTAATAGCCGTACGAAATTGGGTATATGCATAGAGTGTTGGCCAGTTGGTTGTCATTGATGTCAACCCTTATATATTGTTGTCAAACTTTGGGGAGGTCCAAATATGTTGGACAGTTGATTGAAATTTGTATGATCGATATCGATGATGAGTTATTTGGGTGCATTTGATGTAGTATACATGTAGCCTCATAGGTGTGGTTATAGGGCCCAAAGTTGGTTGATAAATATGGACATGAAGGGTAGTGAAATTGCAAGTAATACACTGATATATGGATATTTCTTGTCATGTCATTTATGGTGATATGTGGTACTCCACGTGGTTCCTAACGGTTAGGGAGATTTGACCTTGTGAATTTGGAATCCCCGAAGAATGGTCAAGAATTCCTAGTTGGTTACAAGCCAATGAATGAAAGGGTAAAGTGGTGGTAACAAGAAATCTCTAGAAGCCCTAAGTTTAAGGGAAGAGGTTACCTAGAAAAATTTTAAATACCCCTCAAGGAATCATTCAAAAATACACTCACACACTTACAATTGAATATCTATCTTGTGAATGTTATGGTCTAGTATTGTGATATTTTGGCTAGTTTGTGATGGAATTTTTCTAAAGGAGCAAAGGAAGGTCAAAGATGAAAATCTCAGATTTGCAACAAACATGAGTAACCCTAGTTTCTAAGGTATCTGTGGGTTACAAATAAGAAGGGTGCATATGTACGTGGGCTATAGTGGAGAAAAGCATGGATACCTATGGGTAGTAGACGAGAAAGTCATGGATCTGTGAAAATCTCATGAAAGATTGAGTAAATGTTGGTGCAAAGTCCCTGAAGTCTGAATGAGAATTACAAGTCCATTTTATGGAGTTTAAATATAGCAACAAGTAACAAGTATGATTATGTGTAAGTATTAAGGGTTACATGCTTATTTATGGTATGGTACATGTTGATGATACATGATGGTTTGGTACCTCTTGGTGAGGTTATGGTATATTATTTAGTAGCACATCTTGAATATATTGGTATCTTGGTATTATGGCTATCTTGGTTATGATTGAGGCACTTCATTAATCATATATTATGATATAGTACATGGTTGATCTATGAGGTGATACTTGGTTGATGTACTTGGTATAGTACATGGTTAATGTACTTGATGTGGTACATGGTTGATGGCATGATACAGGTTTGATGCATGATATGGTATATGGTTGATGCATGGTTTGGTACAGGTATTGATGTACATGATTGGTGTACATGGTTGATGTGCATGATAGGACATGGTATGGTACAAGTGTTAATGATATAGGTGTTGATGGTGTACAGGCGTTGGTGCATGGTTGATGCACTTGTTGTGGTACAGGTTGTGGTACACGATTGATGCTTTGTATAGTATAGGTTAATGGTTTGGTACATGATTTGATACATGGTTGAGACACATATCTTGCGATGGTATGTTGGTGATATTGGTACATGATTGGTAGAGGCATGTGTTAGTGATGTTGGAAATCTAGTTGAGAGGTTTCCTTGGTATATGATCCATCTGAGAGGATATGGTTGAGTATTGTTGACAGTGACATGCTAGATACAGTGACAGATTGAAAAGTTACATGCTGATGTGATAGTGACAGTGTGTAAGTGACAGTGACAGTGACCATGACAGTGGCAATGATTGTGGTGGTGATAGTTGGTCTACACTTGGCAAGACATGGCAAGGAAAGGATGTTGTAGCCTCCTTCTATTTGGTTCCATATAACTTAGGGATTTGGATAGTTCTTAAGGTTGCAGCCTAAGAATTAGGTGTTTCTAGCCTCCTTCTGGTTGGAGTCTAAGAATTAGAGGTTTCTAGCCACCTTCTGGTTGGAGCCAAATAATTAAGAGAGTCATGGATTTCTTCAAGTTGGTTCCTGCAAATAAAGGGGTTTGGTGCCTCCTTCCAATTGGTTCTGAAGAATTTAGAATTTGGTTCTTCCTATGAATGTATTCTTGATATATATAAGAAAGCATTATGTGGTTTTCTCTCATTCGGGTTTCCATGTAAATTCGGGTGTACTATGTACTTGACGTGATGTTGTTGATGTGATGTTTCTTATGTTTATATTCTCATGATATATTGATGATATATTTATGATATACTACTTATAAATTTGAAATATATATATTGGGGTTAAAAGTGGTAAAATTTCTCATACTGATTCACCCACCCCCCTCTCAGTATTCCAACATAGAGAGGGGAAACAATGACCAAAAATGCTCAGATCACATCCAAAATTTTAGTTTGGACCCTTACATAGATATATCAGCCCCAAAATGATAAAATTGAGCCCTTAATAAGTAGCTCATCCCTCTAAACACGTAAATCACTATGATCTAAGAAAACACATAGTTGTACGCCCTGCGTGGAGCGAAACAATTGCCTAACAATGAATAAAAATCCACCCAAAAAGAAAATCACCCCCATTTCTATTCAAATTGGGAAAATATATTAGGGACTTAACCTACCTAACCCATCATGTAGGTAGAATAATATATTTTATGTGTAATAAAGTCTGAAATTAGTTAATAAGGCCTATTTAATAATGTAAACAAGTCCAATGTAAGATGACTTAATAAAAGCTTATGCTTCTAGAAAGATATTCCTGTAGAATGTTCTCTAAAAGATGAAATTAATATAAATGGGAGTAGAAGTCATGAGAAAGTATCATCTTAAGAATTATTTTAATATAGCTCTACTATGTTGGACATTTCCTCCTTAAAGAACAAAGTGAATATTGATTTCATTCAATAAAGGTATTATTGCTAGTGTTGTTATTCTCATTAATTTGTTGTTCCACTGGTATTTATTGTAATATTTATGTTTCTTCTTATTATATTACATATGGTACCTTACAAGTGGGATAAGATCTCTTTCCTCTATATAAAATGTGGAAATTTTATTTTTAGGGTAGAGACGTGTACATTCATCATCTCTAAAGAATAGAGATGAGTCATGCAATGGGTAAAATTGTGTCTAAGGAAGACTACATGAAGGAAATAAAGAGGGTTTCATGAGATTACTCGAAACAAATGATTCACCTTGTTGGAAACCTTTGTAACATGTGTTGGTACCCTTTCGAGTAGTACTAAAACATACCAAATTTGTACATGGCCATTACTCCCACGTACCATCAAGTATATTGGGAGTCCCATAGGTTCCCTGAAACCATATCTAGATTAGTCGATCAGACGATTGGTTGTTATAATGACACCAAGAAAAACACTCAGGAAGATACTCTCTAGTACCTGGGTAATTAGGTAATAAGATGACTTAGACAAAATTTGTTACAATGTCCTCCATGTGGATCCTAAAATATATTAATGGTGGCAAATACATAAAAGTTCATGCCAAGGGTATGTTTCTTGGACACATTTTATGGCCAAAATTTATCAAATATGCTTTCACACCGACACACACCACTTGGGCCATTTCAACAATGTGAAATAGTCTAATACCATGGAAGACTTTATCATTGCATTTAAGAACATGGATTTCAGAACAATGAGCATGTATGATGCCTTGTTTAGGGAATGATTTATTGGTTGGATAAATAATTAAATCTGAGAATGGGTCCTCATGGCTCACCCATAGACTTGGTTGGAAGCTACTCAACATTCCAAGGAAGAAAAACAATTTTTCTTTTCCTTGAACCAAAAAACCTATTTTCTTCCTCGCCCTCAACCTACAAATCCTTCCTGTCATTCCACTCCTCTCAAAATCCAGAAATCAACTTGAGAAGAGATTTTTGAACTCCAACTCAAAGGTCTTTGTTACAATTGTTATGACAAATATTTTTGGGGGGAACAAGTGTAAGGAAAATAATATTTTTATGGCCATTTCTGAGGATGAAACGAATGAGGATTTTGAAGTTTCCCCAATGGAAGAACTATCCCCAAAAAATGAACCTAATGCACCCTATGATCCACTAGAAGTTGAATTGTTGATTTTGTTACATGCCCTCATTGGCTTCTCTTCTCCCCAAACCCTCAAGATGATTGGCTATATTAAGCACAAGAAGGTCATAATCATCATTGGCACTGGCATCACCCATAATTTTATTCATTAATTCATTTACAAAGAAATCAATTGTTAAATTTATGTACTCAATGATTTTAAAATCATGATTGCCAATGGAATTTTCATGAAATGCAATGGGAATTGTGAAAATGTATGCCTACAAATTGGTTATTACCACTTGAAATCTCATATGTTTTCTATCGACATGTGTGGGGTTATAACATTGTGCTGAGTGATGAGTGGTTATGAATTTTTGGCCCCATACTCATGGAAATTAAGTACCTAACCATTAAATTCCAACGGGAGGTACAACAGTATAAATTCCAAGAAAACACAATAGGTTCACCTGATATCATCAGTTCCCACCGAATGGAAAAATTACTCAAAAAGTTAATCTGGCATTATTTCCCAACTCCACTACATTCATGTTGTTGAGACACCCTATGTTCACCCTAACCTCCAATATATACTCTCTCAACAAAAATTAAAACTCCCCATGGAATTTCCCCTTCCATTAGTTCCCATGATCATTCAATTCCTTGAGTACCCGAAAATATTCCTCCTAATTTTCACCCTTATCGTCATCCCTTTTCCCAAAAAAATGAAATTGATAAAATTGTCCAAGAATTACTAGAAGTAGGTGTTATCTATTCTAGTACCATCCTCTATTCTTATTAAATCATCATGGTACTCAAGAAAGAAGGAACTTGGAACATGTGTCCTGATTTTCTTGCTCTCATCAAACTCACAATCAAAGAAAAATTCCCCATTTCTGTCATTGATGAACGTTTGAATGAATTTAATGGTGCGTAATACTTTACAAAACTTTATTGTTGTTCTCGCTATGACTAGATACATATGAAAGATGAAGAAATCCCCAAGACCTCCTTTAGAACTCATGAGGGTCATTGTCAGTTCTTGTTCATGCCCTTTGACCTGTGTAATTCCCCCTCCACTTTTCAAAGTCTAATGAATCATGTATTTTGTCCTTTCCTCCATCATTTTGTCTTAGTTTTACATGATGATATTCTCATCTATAGTAAAACTTGGAAATCCCATATCTCCCATGTAGATCAAGTTCTCCATTTATTGTCTAAGAACAAATGTTTTTTCAAACAATATTGTTATAGTCCAAAATTCCTTATCTATGCATACAAGACATTGGCCCTTCCATTTGCATACTTAGCCAAAATACTGTTGAGGCTTTCTTTTAAAAAACCCTTTTTGGATAATGTTTGTGCCCTGCTACACTAATATCCCGCGTACACACATGTGATGCATGCTATTTATCCCATGTACACATGTGTGTTGCATGCTAGTTAGCCCGCATTTACCTCCAAAATTTGCAAAAAATATAAAATTGCACAGAATTCAGTGGATTTTATGAGCTATGGAGGGTTTCCTAACCATTTTACCCCTTATAGCCTGTCCCAAACTAAATAACCATACTTTCCTCATATAAAAAAAGGTCTTAGGGAGTCTTTTATGGAAAGAAGAAAGAGAATAAGAAAAATCTACCAAAATCCCTTCCCCTTCTTAGCCCAAGATTTGCATCCTATTTTGAGTCTTAGCCTCAGCCTTCCCCTCCATCCTTTCTCCTTATTCAACCCTTCCACCCTCCCTTGGTGATATGTTGGTTGTGAGAAGATAATGTGGGATTGATGCACTTGGAGCTACGATAGAGGAGCTCAGACTTGGTTTGTGGAGCAATTGCCAACAAAGGTTGCAATGCTTTTTATCTTGAAATTGAATAAAAGAGTTCATCATTGTCCCAAAACCCCATGTTTACATGATTTTGTTAATTTGTGCATTTATATATATGTCTAAACTTTTAAAGTGATATGTAGAGATTTCATATGTTGTTGCATTGTATTCCTAACCTTTTACATGTCATCTTTTGGAAGAGACTCGTGATCTAGGAGGCAGTAACAAGCGAAAGAGGTCAACACCAACTGAAAGGACTAAAGGTGCACCCATTAACTCTATTTCATTTCTCCCTCGTAACTTTTTTAGATGGTTTTGGAGTATCTTAAGGATAGAACAATCTTTTAAGGGAGTTAACGTCTTCCTTTACCTTAGACCCAGTATAGGTGGATTTTCCCTGTAGCAGAATTGGTGACTCCATTGGGGACTCTCTTTAGGGTCTTAGTGGGATATCTTGGTTTGATTTGATTTCCAGTGTCTTTCTTATTTTTCTAAGTGTTCTGAGTTATTTTGAATCTCTGGTCACCTTCCAGGTGCCTACCGACTTCCCTTGCCCAAGTTTTTTGTCCAAATTTTTTCCCTTTTTAAAATTTGCAGAGGTGTACATGCCTTGCTCTCTGTACAACATGTGTACATACACGTCATGAATTATACACACCCCACATACATACCCAGGATGTCCATGCATAACATGCATCTTTGTTGTTTACATTTTTTTTTCAAAATATTTTCCTTTTCCTACAAGAAACGTGTGGTTCCCAGGTCGTCCTAAGTTCCAAAAGCTTCTATTTTGGGGGATTTATACATTTTTCAAGCTCATATTGTTTATGAAATAAAAAAAAATCATCTTGTCTCTCTGTGTTCCCAAGCATTTTTGCCTTATTTTTCACATCTTTTATTGGAAGGAAATAAAAAAAAAAACTAGTTTCGTAGCATCGTGTATTCTGCAGTTTCTTTTAGCATCTTTTGTTAGTTTTTCTTTGATTGAAAGAAAATAAAAGTAAAAAAAACTAATTTTTTAGGTCTCTTTCTTTTCATTTGCTTTGCATTGTGTTTTGAAAAAGAAAAATAAATTAGCATAGGTTTGTGCTTTTCTTCTCATCTTGAAAGAATTTCAAAAGAAAAACAATAAAGAAAATCCTTTCATTTGCTCTTTTGTTTCACTGAAAAGTTTCAATGTGCATTTTGCATTAAAAGGAGAAAATATTGTATCTTTAGATTCAAAGGATTGTTCATGCTTTTTCTTCCTTGAAACTCTTTTCATTTGAAGGATTAGTGTAAAGTTTTATTTTCCAGTGTTCTTATAAGTTTTGTTTTTTGCAATATTCTCAAACAATATAAGTTGCATTTACATTCCTTGAGTAAGAAAATCCTATAAAACAAATGTGCTAATCTAAAATATATTAGCAACACTTTTTTTAGGGTTAACCAATAGCTTAGGCTAGGGCCTTGGCTTAGGTGTGGAGAGGTAAACTCTCCAAGTCCAACCAAAATGTAACTTAGGTTTCTATACTAGGGTGTGAAAAATCCACCTTATAATTATTCAATCTCGAAAGCTCCTCTCACACAGGAGTCAAACACGAGGCTATGTGGAGGACGATGGCATAGATATCCACTCCTGATCCCGGCAAAGCGTTTGGGAGAGTGTGTATTGGGGGTGAATCATGTAGCGTTATTGGACCGACTTCTGTTAGACCTATGAGACACTTGGATTCATCCAAGGTACTCTAAGAGTGATTCTAGCCACGTTGTGTTTCATGCCTCAGGAGGATCTTCGGTCTTAGTTACCCTACCCATACACTCACCCAAATGTTGAATTTACCGCCCACCCCAATTGTTGATTACAGGTTGGTTTCCTAGTTTATATTATATAGGTTGACACACAGATGACTGTGAGGGTTGTGTTGAAATGTACACTTGACATTGAGAGGTGATTAAAAAACATATATTTATTTCAATTTCTCAACCAATATATAAAAGAATAAATATGTTATTTATTTATTTAACTTGAATGAATGCATAAGATCAATCTTCATCTTCAAACAATTATGAGAGACCCATCTCTATGTTACAAGACCCAACTTGTAGTTCTCAAATCCAAGTGAGAAATGAGGAATCCAACCCTCATAACAAGTCCCATGTTGTTGATCTCGGATCCAACTGAGATGTGAGGAATCCAATCCTCAAACAATACCAATCTTGTAAACATGCACCAACCTGATATAATGAACCTTCATTCAATCCATTATATATAAATATGTATACTTCAACAAATCCAACTACATCCTTTGTCCACCTTACTTATTTTTTAATATAATCTTCCAATTGGTATGAACTTGAATGTTTATGTATTTTGACAATGAATCATTGCACCGTTTCATTAATTTTAATAATAATAACTTATATTATTATTATTATTATTATTATTATTATTATTATTAATAGTTTGTTAAAGACTTCAAATCCTCTGTAAATTGTTTCGTCATTTTAACCCATCACTAATTATTGCAAATAGACCCTTCCTTCAAACCATTATTTTCAAATAATCGTGGGCTCATTACTCTTCATTTTTGCTTCCTTCATTATTATTCATATACTATTGTGATAGATATTTTCGAATTAGTTAGAGTGATTTTCATAAATCGATCATTGATATGGATCGATTTCATTTTTTAACTCGGTTCCATGTCTCTGCAAATATTGCAGAAATTGAATTATGTGGAGGCGCTTCCTTCAAACCATTTACATGTAACCATAAGGGAAAAACCACAAGCTTATTAATTTAAGAGATGTTCACAACACTTCACGACTTATGTGCTCGTAACCCATGATCGGGGGCTGGAATCTAGTCCTCTGGACTTTGGCCTTCAAGCATTTTCTCTTTCATCTAGTCTTCCAAAGTTTTGACCTCTCACAGGGATTGATCCAATGGTTAGAATGAATCCTGGAACCACATCAACGATCTACCTTCAATCCTTACTTATCCTTCCACCTCTTAATCCAATGGATCTTAAATAATCAAATATTGATATGGAAAACCATTATTTACTTCGGGACTTCCAACCTATGCAATATTTAAACCTTCCAGGGTGCATTTCATCGAAGTATATCGGACAATCGATATGTGTTCTTCCATAGTTAGACAATCATGGCTTGTCCAAAGGTTTCAAATAAATCGACATCCATGACTTGATATATAATTGAATGGATGGTTCTCATTCAATTTGGGAATTTGACGCTTCAGGACTCTGGTCTTTGTAGTCATTCAACTCTTCTAGAGTAATTTTCACCAAAGTACTTATCAACACTTTTTTCTTGATAACCTCCAAAATTCCAAGAGCTAAGACCTAGTGCTTAACCATTCCAAGAGTGTGATCTAAAAATCATTATTCATCCTAGAGGATATTAGATCAACGGTATATGTTGACTTTGGCCTTCAGCGCTTCGAGTAGTTGATGGTTTCCCCCGAAGGAAAAACTCCCATAGTGACGTGACTTGGTGATGTCACTGTTGACTTGGCATTGGTCGAGTGGCTTCCACGTGTCACTTAGATTCATGACTTATGTAACATAAATTTTCAACTGGACCTTGAAACTTGTCACCATCGGATTGTGCCATGTGTCTTTTCTAACGTGGTCTTACTGACATGGATCTCCTAACGTGGAACATGTACTCCTCCTGTTCATAAGTTCATATGAATCCTTGGTCCAATGACTGTGCTTAGCTATTAGATCAATGGTCCATATTTATTTCAGTCTTCAGTTCTTTGGGTTATTCGTTCCCAATTCTCAATTCTCCTGAAGTGAGATTCCCCGAATAAACCTCGATCAACTTGAATTCATCTAACGATCCATCTTTGTTGCGAAAAGTTTGACATGATCCAACAGTTGTCGATATTTCGTCTATTAGGAATATCATGGATCCTTGATCCAAGGATTGGGATTAGTTCTAGATCAATGGTATAGATTCATTTTGGCCTTCGGGACTTTGGGTTATTCATTCCCAATTCTCAATTCTCCTGAAGTGAGATTCCCCAAATAAACCTCGAGCAAGTTGACTTCATCTAACGATCCATCTTTGACATGAAAATATTAACACGATCCAACGGTTGTCGGGATTTCGGCTATTAGGAATCTCGCAAATATTTGATCCAACGACTCTGATTAGTTATATATTAATGGCCTAGATTCATTTTTTCCTTTCGGACTTTGGTTTATTCATTCCCAATTATCAATTCTCCTAGATTGAGATTCCCTGATTAAACCTCGATTAAATTGACTTCATATGACGGTCCTGGTTTGTCCCAAAATCTACATCAATGGAAAAGATTCTCCCTCAATTCTTTTGTAGTTTTATTGTGGGGATCTTAATCATGATCATGATCCTACAATATGCTTTCCCTTCTAAGATTTTTGGTAGATTCCTCTTCCTGTTATTCATAACAAATCATCATCCCTATAATGCACTTTCCCTTCTGAGTGTTTTGGTTTTGTACTTGGATTCTAACTTATAGAGATCATTGATCTATTAGGAATTTGATCCCAATGATGTTTTTGAATTGCGTTGATCTTGTGAAATCTAATACACTACCTCTCATGATATTTAGGTAGTTTCCTCTATATGTTTTTCATAACAATTCATCATCACATTATAATGACATCAATGATAATATGTCCAACAATATCCCCCTTTGTCATTGAGGGAAACACACCAACTTCATACAAAAACTCCCCCTGTGATGGTGCTTCTCTCCTCTGAAGTTACTCTCACCCTTTGACATCAATGGCAAAGGGTTTCTCCCCCTATGATTAATATGTTTTTGTCTGTATCCTACTGACCAAAATTTGAACTCGGGTAACTCCCCCTGCAATCATGTTGTGCCTTCCATAAATGAATGACTCCCCCTATCAATATGCTCTCTCTTCCTTTGAAATTAATGAAAAATATTGAGGGTCTCTAATCTAGATGGATATCGGTGGCCACCCACCTTTTCCAGCTAGCTCAAAACAGGTTTCTGACAATTTTGGCAATTTACTGTTTTTAGCAGTTTTAACTTCCGGGGCCATTTTGAGGGCCCAAATGAAGGTTTTTCAGGATCGGGCTCCTCAATGATAGTTGCAGGAATGATTGATCCCCCAAAATGAATCTCCTCGACAATACCTTTCCAATGGGTTATCACACGCCTAAAACAGAGATCGTATGCAAACGTTACGACCCCAGGAAGTTGATGTACTAACTTACCCAAACGGGGCCCACATGACTTTTGGCGCTTCATCTCCTAGGGTTAGGTTTTTGGATATCTATGGTTTTTGGAATTCTTTCTTATTGTAAAAAGGCCTTCAGAGCCTCATTATAACCTTCTTCTTGCGAATGCGCACTGTCGTCACATCTCTTCTCAGAGATGAGCTGCCACCATTCCAACAAGCTTGTTTCCACTGCATTTTACAGTTTCAGCTTATTTCATTATTGAATAGAAAACCAGTTTTACTGTATCTCTGTTATTTTGTGTGAAGCACCTATTAATAATCTGTATTCATTTCGTTCTACTCATAAAATCCAGATCACTCTCACTATTTTTCTTCCCCTGTGAATTTACTAACTACTTATCTTAGTCCATTGGGATATTTGTGTTAAAATAAGTAGTATTTTTGATAGAAACTTGTAGTGATACCCATTTGTAGTGATCAAGTCTTTCAAACCTTAATCTAATTACTTTCTTATTTGATAACCAAAATACCCCCCCAATTTTTTTACTGACTTTCCTTTGTCAAATAGAATAAGAGTATGAATTTTACTGATCTTTTTGATCTGCTTCTTATTCTTCTTTGATGTTTCACAGGAATATCAATTGAGGATTGATTCCAATTTGTTTAATACCAATTTTGTTATCTTTGTTGAATGATACCCCTTGAACTTCTCTACTACTTTTTCTCTTCTCCCCTTTTTACAAAAGTGACAAAAATGGTATTTTCTTTCTCCTTCAGAGGTCATAATCCCCCTAAGGTGATTATCCACTTTGTCAATTTTCTCCTTCTTGTATTCTACAACTAACCCTACCAATGATTTCTCTTTTGACCACTAATATTTAGATAGTCAATATTTTCCATATGTTATTTTCAAAAACTCTTGGCATAATCCTTTGATTTTGTAGAAACCAATTTAAACTTCTTTTTTTATTTTCTTTCTTTAGCTAACAAATTATGACATCATCATAATTTGATATTGTCCCATATTCTTCTATAGGCACTTCCCTTTCTTGAGCTTGATCTATTTCATATTGAATTTCACATTTTTTATTAGGACCTTCACCCATCATTTTCTTATTATTAATTTCTTCATTTTCAGGTGTAATATCACATTTCCTGCTTTCTCATTTAGATTTTTTTCTCCATATCTCTCTATGAAATATTCTTCCTTTTGTACCTTCTCTTTCTAATTGAGTTTTTGGAGATTTTTCATCTCCTTTCTTCTTCCAACTTTTATTAGGTTTTCTCACTGACTTGAATTATTTATTTAAGGATTGACTTTTTGAACTCATACAGCTTTAGTATTTGTGCCCAAATATGTCACAGTTGGAACATCTCATTGTATGGAAAAATTTTGTTGTGTGCCCAACAAAATTGCATCTCCAACATCTAATTGAGTTTTTGGATTTTCCTGCATATCCTTTCTCTAGTTTCTTGCAGTCCATTTCCTTATGGAAAAAGTTATGATAAGAAAAAAAATAGCCATTGAAGGTATTTCCATTCTTGAATTTATTTTGGCTCGAGAGATCTGCCTTTTGATTTTCTTCTTCATTTTTACTTCTATACTTTCCTTCCTTAACAATTTCATGGCTTGTAATTGGTTTGTGATTTCACCATTTCCTTTTGAGAAGGATGATCATCTCTCATGTTTGTAAATGGTGCTCCACTTGTCACTGTCTTCTTTCTTATTGTATCCAAGACCAATTTTTTCATTAGTCGATCTTTGACTATTACAAATCTTATCTAGGATAGCTGAGCTATTTTGTAAATTGACATTTTTATTTGTCTTTTCATTCATCTTTTTGAGATTTACTATTTCTAATTTCAACATGTGACATAATTCTTCCCTTTTGGATGATTGCATCCTCTGGGTTTCTTCATTTTTATTGGCCTCCTTGATTTGAATATTTATATTTTAATTATTGTATTCATTTATCTTCTTAAGGTTGATCATTGCTGATTTCAAATTGTGACATGTCTCTTCCTTTTTAGTCAACTGAATCTTCAGGGTTTCTTCCACTTTCTTAGCATGTTCAAGTTGATTCTTTATATTGATGACTATTTCTTTTGTCTCATCCAACAATTCTTTTCATTTAATATTTTTGTCATATGTATTCAATTCTTCCATATCTTTTGTTAGATAAAAAACTTTAGTTTTCAATATTTTAAT
>ML806633.1:0-28091 GCA_009831015.1 Picea engelmannii
TGGCCACCCACCTTTTCCAACTGGCTCAAAACATTTTTCTGGCAATTTTGGTAATTTACTATTTTTAGCAGTTTTTAACTTCCAAGGCCATTTTGAGGGCCTAAATGAAGGTTTTTTGGGATCAATATTCTCAATGATATCCAAATGCTTTGATTAAGCCTCCAAAATGAATCTCATCGGTGATACCTTTCCAACGAGCTATTGTGCACCCCAAACAGAGATCGTATGCCAAAGTTATGCCCCCATGAAGTTGATACATGATATTAACCAAAACGGGGTCCACAAAACTGTTGGTTTTTCATCTTCCAGGGTTAGGGTTTTGGATTTTATTTATGATAAAAATTCCTTTGGAGCCTCATTGTAAAATCATATTCTTGCGAATGCGAGTAGCGAACACATCTCTTCTCAGAGATAAGCTGCCACCATTCTAGCGAGTCTTTCACTTTGTATTTTTACAGTCTTTGTACATTTTCTCTCATTAATAGAAAATTGTGTATTATTGTATATCTGTGTTTATGGTTTCATCTCTGATACATTTATGTTATATTATTGTGTATATGATGTATCTATGTACATTTCTTTATTATATCTTCGCTCTCATTTCGTGCCAAGCTTGGTTGCTAACTATTTTGGGAATTTGAGTGTCATTCCAAGACTTGCCCTTGTGGATTTATAGCCCTGGCTTGGGGGTGACCTGTTGTTGAGACTTGGAAAAAAAATGTATAAGGTTGGGTGGGAATTCCTTGGTCTACAACTAGTTGATTATTTATTAAATAAAATATATGTGCTCATTGTCATGGTTATCTCTATCTATATATTTATTTCCACTGTTTATTATTATTATCTCTGAGATATGATTTGTTTGTCTATTCCTGATTATTGGTTATTGTTTTGCATGACATTAATATTTCAATTTGCAGTTAGCAAGAATATTTATTATTGCATGTGTTTCTTTCATGTTTATTTACTAACTATTTGTCATCAAAATTTTGAATTAGACTAAGAGGGAGAAACTAGAGGTGCCCGGGTAGTGGGTATGACTTAGATAATAGAATAGAGAAAACATTTTTTTTTGGGTTTGTTGATCTGGGTGCATTACAACCTTAGGGTTTAGACTCTATCTCCCAGTTTCAATTAGATCATCCTTTAATCTTGGATGTTTTTGAGACTCCATAATCTTATAATGGTAAAGGAACTGCTATAGAAGCAACTCTTATGGTGAAAGTGATTGATAAAACCCTTTTTTCCAAATCTCTCAAGTGTTATACTAACCCTACTAACTCCAACCTTAGAAAACTCACTATATTATTTGTTGTTGATATAATATTTTTCTAATGCCATCTAAAACTACACTAAATATATGCATACACTCATCTAAAGGTGGCATAACTTGTTCCAAAATTCCTTCTAGCAATTGTATGATGTTGTGCTTGATGAATGCTTACTTTTCATGTTAAATTGCTACATTTGTGAGCAATATTTGTTGTTTTGTTGCAAATCATTCATTGTTGTTATAAAACTGGTTTGTTGCAATTTGGAACAACCATAGCTACTTAACCTGTCTAGTGTATAAAAGAGGTCATTATTGTATACTTTAGCTTGAAAATTGTTATGTATGTGCAACAAAGTGTTCTTGTTCCAGTAATACACAACAAACTACATCACAACCTCTCTTTCCTTCCTTGACCTAGACCAACTAATCAATGATCAATATAGGAGATGGTAATCTTTCCTACTAAAATTTCTATTTGATCCCTTTAGGTCACCAGGAAATACTCACTTGTGGTGGACCTCCTCCACCACTAAAATGAGGGAATATCTTACTAAGGTGACAATGGAAGTTTCTTCCATAATTATGCAAGATTTGGGGATATTGTGGTGGGATTTTCACAAGTAAAAATCTTGCAATAATAGGAACCTTGAGTTTTTATTCCCTATACCTTGCTCTCATCATTGCTCCAATTTCCCATAACCCCTTGGAAATGTCCCATTCAACCCTTTGACTTGATTTTATACCAAATTGTTGAAACTTTGTCCCACAAGAGTATGACTTTTTAAATTCCAATAGTTGTCTCCAATTACCAAACTAAAGAGCCATCTATTTCATAACTCAATTATACAATATTTTTTGAAGACTAGGTGTGCGACAAGAGAACATGTATATGTTTGCAAAGGTTAGACTCTGATAGAATTTCTTATGGACATATAAGTGTACATAGGTAAATTCTATAGCTCTATTTCCAATAACCCATCATTTGAAAATTGTAAGTGTATGCTGGTTGGAACTCGTAGTTTGATTTGCATGCAAAAGTGGCTTTAAAACAATCAATTGTTTCAATTCCTACTCACTAACTTCATATCCATTTCAACCACCCCTTCCAAGGAGTTCTTATTTGTTGTACATTTTCATATTAGGAACTCTGGTTGTGCATTCTAATACATGTCTAATTAATACTTTTTCCTACATTATACTATGTCACAATAATCATAATATTTTCCATGCACTCCATTCAAAGAATCGCTTTTCATTTTTCCCCAATCACATTTCATGGCCTCTAAACTACACTAGTTGTGAGTCTTGAGGTAACTACAACTCTGATAAGTGTTCTATATATTTTTGGGGACCTCTTACTAACCAATTGTAAAATATTATCTATGAAAGTCTGGTATCTTTAAAATTTAATTTTCTAAACCTATACCTCTACATTGTGAAGTTGCATATTTGCATCATTCTAAGATAAACTTCTGCAAGTGATACCTTACAACATACATCTCCAAGTTGGTGTTGTATTATCACTTGTGATTACCAATTCTGATTGAAAAAATGACAAGTTTGGTCCTATCACCATTTACACCAGCCTGCAATTAAAAGTCACCCATTCAATTGTAAACTCCAGACCATTTGTGTACATAAGTTTCCATTTTGAAAACCATAAAGCCCAGGATTTGGATTAGATCCATTCTAATAAAATTTTACCATTCCACAACAATTTTGTTTCTTTAAATATTAGGAACATAAAAATTCACAACAACTAACATTCTTGTAAAGCTACAATAACCATTTTTAAGTTACATTTTTCAAACAGTGTCCTTATTTTGAAAAATTGTGAAAAGTGGAGTTGTGAGTCTCTGGGGGCTTGTCAAAAATATTGGTTATTTTTACAAGTTAAAATCTACCCCATTATGCTGTGAATATATAAAGCCATTACAATCAACAAGCTTCCAATTATTTTTTTACATACCTTATCTGTTTAAAAACATAAACACCTTGTCTATGTTTAAAAATGTGAGTACTTTGTCTCTATTTAAAAATGTGGATATCAACATCTTGGTAGGGGAAGTGTGATCATTGTGTTATGATCATTTCATTTTACACCATAAAACCAAATCTAGGTCATCCATTTGAATTCTTTTTTGTGTGAAAATTCTTTTTTCATTACTTGAATATATAATTATCCCTCATCATACACGAATAAGGCCCAATGGAGATCATGATAATGGAGTTTGTGCCCATAATTATACACTATAAATAATTTACCTCACTCCCATCACTCCATAATAAGTAATCATTACCAAAACGTGTTGTGCCGAGAGGCGCATTCTACATCCCAATATTATGTCTATGTGTGATTACATGCCTTAATTTAATGTGGAGCTGACATGTGTTACTCTTAAATCATAATAAAAAAAACTAAGTAAATGAAAATTGTATATATCGGCGCTAACCTTTTGTGAAATGAAACACACACACACACACACACACACACACACACACATATTCAAATTAAATTAAACTAACCTAATTAAACCAATATTAACAAGACTAATTCACAAGGACTAAAACTAAAGAGTCTACTGCACCTAGAGAGATTTGATCCCTCTTAGTGCTTCATAGAACTGATGTTAATATGGGTCTATGCTTGTTGTTATTGTCCTCCGACAAAAAAAGTACACATTCTAGAGATACCATATAAACTAAGGATACAAATGCACATTTTTGGAGCTACCATATCATCCAAGGATGTGACTGCACATTCTTCAACCATCATACTGACTGAGAACATGATTGCATGACTACATATTAAAATAGGGTGTGCTTACTTAAAATAGGGTGTGTTTACTTATGTTGGTGAGTTATATATTGGTCAATCACGAATCAAAACTTCATTTCCACATCTTTCATTCCTGTAAAGCATTGGCATAAAACTAAAAATGATCATAGAAATTACATTAGCATGATCAATCAAAACTTATGCTGGTAACAGATTCTACATAGATTCTTGTTGAAAGGGTGCACATGATTGTTTTATAGGGTTGTTATATAATAGAGTCAATGTATCATAGTAGTATGGGTTGAATTTTGAATAGAGCCAAGCCAGACAATGTTGATGTCTTGTTGATTGACCCCGAGGTACTAGTCATTTTTCTCAGAGCTAGTTGGCTCAATTTCTTCAAGCGATTTCAAGTTCATGATACCCAATTAACACTAGAATTTTCAAGAACATTTGAGGATGATCATGATGAGTTTATAGGTCTCAAAATTGAAATCACAGAGGCCTCCATTACTAGAGCAACTGGATTTCCCAGAAATGGAGAAAGATGGTATAATAATATCAAGCTTCCACCAGGAAGTTGGTGTAAGACACCCACCCCCCTAATCATTACTTAGGCTGATGGGGTGTTAAAATTTCCTCCTTAACTACTCAATTAATTTATATCCATGGACCCTATATATGAACTCTTCTCATCGATAGCTTTTCAACAACTGTAATATTGTTCAAATTCGAGTGCTAGATCAAAAGCTACGGCCTTCCAGAGTTTCTTAAGCCTTCATTTTCCAAAGGCCACCTCATCGCCATGTGGCATCCACATGGCTATATGTGTCACCTAATATATCAAGGGCTCATCCAATCAAATGATGAAACTTTTCCCCTTCTCAATGGTTCAGTTGATGTCTTCCCAATTCCATTAACACATATTCTCCCTCATTGTCGTCAGGGTTTCCTTTCCCACGAGATATCATTTACCCATATCAAATTGGTTCTGAAAAAAATCTCTCTTATAGGAACCACCTTGGATCTAATGACTCACTAAAATTTTGAATCAACGACTCAGATCATCTAGGTGCCTTTAACATGCACTACAATTAATGTATGCCTTCCCACTTTTGTTAATGGACTAATGGGGGTCCATGATAGACTATGGTCAAGATCTTATCTTGCCTAATCGTTGATCGATGAACAAATTATGTGGATCACCGCTTGAAAGGCTAATGGCCCCATTGACCATGTTGTCATTGGTACTTCCTTGGGCCTTCCACTCGATTACCAACTCCTAAGTCATGATGATGATGAATCTGGAATCAACGCCTCAAACCTCACTAAGGTATCCTATGATATATCAATGTCTCTCATTACACATTTCCCAATTTGTCGATCAATGATCCATATATGTCATCCTACATATTCGACGATTAAGATTATGATCGGTGCCATAAAGATTTCTAGGCCTCCTGGGACCACCCATTTCTCGTCAACCATTCAACACGTGACACCTATCACCCTAGGGACATGATGGCTTCCACACTGGAACTTTTACTTCAACACAATGTTATTATGACATTACTAACCCTTTTTCCTTTCTTAGGAGGGGTCCACAATGGTCTATGGCTGAGATTTAATCTTTACTAAAAATCGATCGATGGTTCTCTTTCATCACCCAGTGTTTGTTGTCATTGGCACTACCTGGTTGTCGACACTCCAAGTCAGTCCTGTCCTCAATAAATCCAATGATGATTTTTTCTTCAGAAACACTTTTCCTTCCCTCTCTCCAGACCTTCGGTCACCCTCCTTCGACGAATGACTAGATCTAGCCACCTCTAAATCCAACGATCAATATTTTAAGTGAAGCCCCAAGGGTCTCCACTCCCAACGAGACTACTCACATCCACTCGACCAATCAACGATTGACACATGACACTCCCATAGAAATGTTGGTTGGCATGCTGGCACACCATGTTAAATGACGTCACATCCACCTTGGTCACTTAATATGGGACTTAAGGCAATCTATGGGTAAGATTAAATCTTGCTTCTTTTCCAATCAACAATCCTTGATAACTCTTTAATATTCTTTGTGGTAAGCACCTTGATCCTTAACTCAAATTTAGAAACTAATTATGCTCTGATAATGATGCCATCAACATCAATGATCTAGGTCTTCCGAAATCATTTCTAGTGGATCAAATGTTTTCATTTCTTATCAAGATATCATTGTCATTGGTGCTTGTTGGAGTCGGCATCCCACTTTTCCAACTGTAATACCCCAAGTACAAGCCCCTAATTTTTAATCAAGAATTGTAAACATGTTTCATAGGCTGGTGATCCAAGTAATATTAATCTAGGAGACTTGTGTTATAGTTGGGACAGAGAGCCTAGGATGCTAAGGCCATGAGCCTATTTTGTATATGTAAATATTCAAAACATTAATATAAAAGCATCACTACATGTAGACCGACCACGATGAAAGAGTATGGGGGAATAGGCTCCACTAGGTTGGGTAAGGGAGGGAGCTGAGAGGATGGAAAATGGGCTAAGCTTAAGAGCGTAAATCCCAGAGAATAATATATATTATTATTCTAAATGCTATGAGGAGGATATGAATTTATCCTAATTTCCTTTGGGGAAAGATAACGACTTCCAAATGGAGAGGAATGCGCTTCATGAGCACCATGTGTCATCTCAGGCACATGCAAATATATGTGGGGATTTCGACTATTTGGGGGATCCTTTTTCCATTCCTTCCAGTCATGCACAAAGCTAGTCGGAGGCAGTAAAACTGTGAACGCCATTGTTGAACCCTTGACCATCCCAAACCTATGCAACAAGCCTGAACTGGTATCCTTATTGAACTTGTAACCCGTTAAGCTAACCCATTTTTCCTATGAAGCATAGCATAATTGGACCGTGCCTGAACCATATCACTTCCCTAGCCATTTTTCTTTCGTGACCCGCATTTTCCCTGGACTGGTGTGTCTTGTTGTCATTACCATAACCATATCTTTTTTGCTACTCTATCTATCCATATGAATTGGAGATGGACAGAAGAAGCAGGTTGTTAGGCCTATAGTTTGAAGAGGTGAGTTGTCAGGACCCGTTGACTGCCTACAACAACCCCCTTCTTTTTCTTTAATCAAAATCTAGGGTCCCTCTAAATTTTACTTGGATTCTTCGTTTGTTTCTCTTTTACTTGATTGGATTGGTATTGATTTTCTTCGTTTTGAGGTTGGTTTGAATTTCACGAAATTCAAATGCCATTTCATTTTTCTTTCTACAGAGTTTTGATGTTGATGGACGAGCTTCATAATTTGGGAGTTTGTTATTATCTCTTCCTTATTGAATTTATCTTCTATGAGAATGGCTTGGTTGAAGACATGGATTAATAACAATGATTTTACAGGAAGAAAGCTTATTGAGACACATCTTTTCTATGACATTTTTTCACATCTGATCAAATTTGAATGAAGGAGAGAGGAGCATAGAAATCTTAATTATTTAAATGAAATCACTAATTTTTATCAACTATTTACTTTCGTTTAAATTGTAATTATGTTTTCGTCTTTTTCTCATTAGCAAGTTTGACTATTCTAAATAATGGGTTCAATACTTTATCAAATAATATCTTTGTTGGTTTCTCATTTTCACAAAATCATTTGGTAGGTTTAATTAATTAATTATTTTGTCATTTTGCATCTCATTTCAAAACAAAAAAATAAAAAAAGAATAATCTATCATTTGTTTGATTTTGTGGAAACCAGAAATTAATATTTTTCTCCTCTCCATCAACTTGAAGCTTCTATAATTTTAAGATCATATTTGAAAGGAAAATATAAACAATATTTGTTTACAACTTATAGTTAGTTTTTAGTTTAAATTCATTTTAATTTTGTTGTTCTAGATTTGTTTTATTCACAATTTTTATATTTAGGTTATTAAATTGGTTTATTTTTGTTTCACAGGTTTCTATTATAAGATATTTGGTATGAATATGATCATGGCTTGATTTTATTATCTAAATACATTCAAGATAATTGATCCAAAAATAACATTCAATTGCTATAAATAATTTATGAGCAACAACAGATAAGATTTGGAAATGCGTTCAAGAACAAATAAATGATTTTGCAACACTGATTGTAGCCAAACTGTGAGGAATCTCAAGAAATGGATGAAAACCCATCTGTAGAATGGATCCATTTAGCTTACACATGATATTTTTCCCAAACAAACGCGCTATTTGAGTGAATTTTGTTTCTTTGCGAGGAAAATTCTAGGTGGTGGAAATTGTTAGTGACACGCAGAATGTTCATTCATTGCATAAATATATGAAAAAGTTCAAAGCCAAAGGGGATTGAAGAAATTTAGAGGAGGATTTTTATCCTTTCTTTTGTATATTATTTATTTTGTAAACTTTTTCTTTTCAAAAGTAGTAATGGATGGTTGGAATTTTTGGGAGAATGGACCAGTATTTTCGAAGAAGAATATGAAATTCCAAATTGCTTAATGACTTTTGTCCTATGAGTAAAATGGTTTTGTTTTTCATTATAATATATTGATTATGGTTCATATTCTTTGAGTAATTGATTATGCATTGATTTAAATTAGCTTTAGTTTGTTTTATCAATACATGGTTAATTGCTATCATTATGTATTATTTTTTTCAATCTTCAAGAGTCTATTATCCCAATTATCTTGATCTTGGTGATTGTATTATTTTGATACAAATCTTGTATTATATTGAGTTTATTCATGTAATTCATATTTGTAAATATATAATTGTTTAATTGAGATTTTTCTTATTGTCGATTAATCTATTATATCTTCACTAAGGATCATGATTTGAAAGTTGTTCTTTCTGCATTTTAAATAAGATTTAAATTGGTAGTCAAAGTGATTTTTATCCTGACACTGTCACAATATTGGAATTATACTACCTTCTACTATATATTTCTCTTAAGAGATAGGTTGTTGGAGAAATGTTATATAGGAAGGCACAACCAAAAGTTCTCTTTAAATACTGGTCAGTCATAGGTTAATGATTTTATATTTGTTTTGATTTATATTTTGTGAATGTAAATTAACATTTAAGCTGAAATAATTTGTTTGTTTAAGTTAAAACATTATTATTTACATTCATTTATTTTCTTTTTTTAATTTCAAGGTTAAAATTATATTAGTAGTATGTTCTAGATCTATTTATTTTTTCCTGAGATTCGGTTCTCTTGTACAACCTTAGTTTACAAAGTTTCTCGTAAATCTTGCACCTGTTTATTTGTATATGCTGTATATAAAAGTGAGAATAGTGAATGTATATAGTAGATCTTTGTTAATGCATATTTAGTTATTTTATTTTTGTAGTTTAGATTAGATCCCTTTATCGGCTAACAAAGTTCTTAAAACCGTTAGGGGTAGTTATTCCAAATGGCTTTGGTAATTTAGACAACCTCAGACTGGACTATTCCCTTCCAGCTGACGGTGTGTCATAAACGCCCGTGGGTAGATGAAGCAAGTTTTCAGGACCGTGAACAACTCTCTCCAAGTGAGAGAGTTTGTTGGGGAAGTGATTTATCCTGGAGGGAGTCTAGTAGCAGCTACAAATCTCTAATAATTCTTGTCTAGCCTGTTGTTGAATCCTTGGAAGGGAGGTGGAGTAGCTGATGGAATGTGTGACAGTGAAGGTCTATACTCTTTGGGTGGGACAAACATGTGGGGAATGAGAGTCTGTGAGTGGTGGGTGTAAGTAGCTCCTTGAAGCAAATCCTTCAAGAAGACTGGTGCAACCTCCTGTTGTCCTTTCCTAGCCTAGGAATCCCTTTCTCGGTGGAGTTTAGTCCCAGCTCGGGGGTGACCCACTGCTGAGAGTGATGAGAAATGTGGTTTAAGGCTTGGAGGCTCATGGAAGGTCTGCATGCATTCGATGTACTACAATTAAGAGATACATATCAATTATGTGCTTAATGGTTAAATGATATATTTTAGTGTATGTCTATGATTCTTATAATAATATCATGTGTTTCGTCGCATGCATTTTTTCATGTTATATCTGTTTATTTCTATTAAATTTATATGTGATTTATTCCACAAAGAGCTCTGTCTTCCATTTCCCAGCAGGTCTATGTCTAGGCAGGGAAAATTTAATTACCTATAACATAGCTTGATACCGTGTGTGTTTGAGGTAGCATTGTCCCCAACGAGTGCAGGTTGGAGGATGTTACAAATTGGTATTAGAGCACTTCAGTTTTGGAGTAGTGGAAGTGTCCCCGGTGAGGGTGGCTGGGGGACGTTACAAATTGGTATCAGAGTAGTTCAATTTTGGAGTAGTGGCGTTGGCCTGGGCGAGGTTGGACGGGGGACATTACAAATTGGTATCATGAGAGCCAAGGTTTCAACACTGAGCCAGGATGGGTCGTACAAGTGGTTATAAAAGAAATTCCATATAAATTGTTGTCCAAAGGGATAAAATTAATATACAAAGTTCCAAGAGGCCGCTAAGAGAGCTCCTGGGTGGTATTGGAAAGATCGGGAGGAATATCGGTTTGATAAACCCCAGTAGGTGTGGTATTTGGCCAGAAAGTTAAACTTGATCCGTTGGAATAGTTCAGGAAGGGAAAGACAACTCACATCCATTGGATCTAGAGAAGATGTGTGGACGATAAGCATCGAATTCCTTCAGACTTCACCCCTCCGACCCTTTTAAAAATATAACAGAAGAATACTACCGAAGTCTCGAAGTCTGAAACTAATTTGGACCATCTATTCCAAGGGATACGTGTCCAAATATTAATAAGGTTTGGAGTTTCAGCACACCGGAAGAAATGGTTTGTGGTTGCGCGGGGGGAAGAGATCCCTGAAGTCCTGGAGCATCGAAGTGATGTGGCAGTGATGTAACCTGGGGGTGATGTGGACCTAACTAGGTCCACCACATGTCACTTGTTTCTATGGTTTTGACAGGCACATAGGATCAATTGGAACTTGACACATGTCACGTGACGGTGGGGCCACATGTCACCACTTTTATTGGTGACAATTGTACTTCATGGGACCCAGAAGGTTAAACAGTTCAAGAGTTCGATGTTCAGAGAAAATTTTTGGAAGAACTTTCGGACCTCTGAAGTCCCTAAGTTATGAAGTGATGTGGCAAAATGATGGCACAGGGGGGCATGATGCGGACTGCCTCTAGGCATGCCACATATCAACGATTTTTGTACTTTTCATAGGATCTTAGATACAATAGAGACCCAAAACGTGTCGCTCAGTTGTGGGACCACATGTCACCACATGGATTCATGAAAACAGAGCGAAGGGGACCCCAGAGGGTTATGAAGTTTGAGAGTTTAGCGGTCCAGGGTTTGATGTGCCGAAGGATAATCCGTCAGAGCCCGAAGTTCCTAAGTGACATGGACAGTTGATGTCAACAAGGGTGACATGGACACACTAGACATTTTCCACGTGTCCACTCCATAAATCTTCCAGGTGGCACACTGGTAAGTGGATGCTGCTGAGACTCTGGGAGTTCATCAATCTAGGCATTGGGGGAAAAAATATGTAAGTTGTACGAAGCTCTGAAGCAGTGAAACCTCGAAGCTCTGAAAATGTAATGCGCAAGGGTTTGTTGGTTCAACGTTCAGGAGAAGGGAGGCATGAAGTAACAAGAGCTTCTGAAGCCAAGTTTCTAGAGCCTTGAATCTCTCAAGGATCCGGATAAGCTCCTTTATGATATCACCGGGTCATAGTCATGGTCACATGTGCTCGGGGGCTAAATAAAAGTGGCTAGTTTTTGAAAATTATGTTTGAAACATAGAAGGGATTAGAGAAGGAGCTTGTGAGGTACCTGATTGAACAAACCTTCATCCAAATAAGTAATGAAAAGGCTTTGAAGCTGAAGAGAGGATCTACATGGATCCAAGGGCCAATTCAACTCTGATAATTAAGAACAACTGGACATAGATCACCTTCGAGGAAGCGCCATTTCTCAAATAGTCAAAAATTCCTTCTCAAAATTCAGAATTGAGAAAGGGAGCAATTGTTGGAAAGGTATGGAACAATAGAGGACAACTATTCACCCATAAATTGTTTATGGATAGTAAAATTTCTCATAAAATCAACAGAAGGAATTATGATATTTTATAAACAATAATTGTACATATTTTCATGGTTTTGTTCAGACATTTATCGTAACAAGAGTTTTGTTGGTTGCACACTTTTGCAGAGTTTTCTGCTGCCAAAATAGAAAAAAATATTCCTGGAGTGAAGAGAATGGAGGATGCACGAGAGGCTTTCAGTCAGGAAGCTGAGGTTATAGGAATGAATTTCCATCTGGGAATTGAAGGAACAAATTCCAATGGAAATGGAGAAGGAAAGGATGAAGACATCAATCTGGTGGAGACCATCAGAAAATTGCAGATAGATGTCTAGATCCATAAATATTATAATGAAATGATTATGAAGGCCAAATAGAAACAAAAAGACTTCAACTTGAAGTTAATGAAAATCCTTGACAAAATTGAGAAGAATTTAGATAAAGAGAGTGGCTCCACCAAATCATGAAGCCACAAGACCCCTGAGGAAAAAGAAATATCAAGGAGTGGTAGCAGACATCACCATCACTCCCAAAATAATTCCCATAGGAGAGCACACAATAGCTCAAGTCCATCCCCTGTCAGAAAACATAGGAGGTCGGAGGTGGATGAGTTGAAAGGAGAAATGAATAAGATCAAACCTCCTACTTTTGATGGAGAGCACAAGAAGGATGAAGATGTTGAGACATGGTTGCTAGGCATGAGGAAGTACTTCCAATTGCATAACTATTCTTCTCATGTAGAGGGAATAATTTCCATCTATCAATTGAAAGGAAAGGAATCGATGTGGTGGGATCAACTTGTGCAAGTACAACACCTCTGAGATAAAAATGTAACTTGGAAGGAATTCAAGAGACATTTTGAGAGGAAATACCTGACCAAGAGGTATTATGATAAAAAGATGAAATAGTTATTTGAACTCAAGATGGGTAGCATGACCATGGATGAGTATGAAAGGAGATTCCTAGAATTTCTGAAGTATGTCTCCTTCATCAAAGATGAGACAATTAGGATCCAGATATATCTGAGTGGACTACCATCCTTCATCAGTGACAAGATTCATTATGATGATCCTAAAACTTTGGAAGAAACCGTAAGAAGAGCTAAGTGCTTGTATGATCAACAAAAAGGAAATCCTACCTTCCATAAGTCTTGGGAGGATAAGAAGAAGTTTATCAGAGATCTGAGGAATAAGGGGAGAAAGCCTCCATTGTTCAGAAATAATCCTGAGGGATAGCCATCTTTTAGAGAGCCCAAGATGGCTGACGCAGGTCAGAAAAGGCCAAGGTATCCACCGATGCAATGTTTGGGTTGTAAAGGAGATCATAAGTATAGGGATTGTCCTCACAAAGATGAAAAAGTGAGAGTTGTCCATAATTTCCAGCAAACAGAAACAGTCGAGGACATGGGTAGAAGCATGCCAAGGATATATGAAGCCCTGGATAACAATCAAGTAGAGTTTCAATGACACATGATTGAAGTATAAGGTATGATCAATAACCATGTATTTATTGTTTTAATTGATTCAGGGGCCAGTCATAGCTACATAGATCCTAAGGTAGTGGAAATATTGAAATTGTCAATATGCAAGCATGAGAAATATTGGTTGGTGCAGCTGGCTACAAGAGCCAAGAGAAAGGTTGTTGATTTTGTTAAGTCATGTCCATTGGGCATGAATAGGCTGAATACCAAGGCATATTTTAACATCTTGCCTTTGGGTTCATATGATTGTCTTATTGGTATGGATTGGTTGGACCAACAACATGCCATATTAGATTGCCATAACAAGGCATTCACTTTCCTAGATGAGTAAGGAAACTCAAGAGCAGTCCAAGGAATTCCTAGGGCGGTCACTATCCGAGAAATATCAGCAATGCAGCTGAAGAAGTGTTATAGGAGGTGCTGCCAAGTGTTTGCAGTTCATATGGAGGAAACACCTAAGGATAGGGTTTCATATCTAGAAGATAAAGCATTCCTAAAATAGTTTGAGGATGTGTTAAGTAGATACCAAGACTACCCCAAAGAGAGATATTGATTTCTCTATAAATTTGTTGTCTGGAGCAACTCTAGTGTCAAAGCATCCCTACAAAATTAGTACTCCAAAGATGAAGAAGTTGCAAATGTAGCTTGAAGAGATACTGAAGAAGGGGTACATATGCCCAAGTGTGTCACCTTGGGGTTCCCCAGTGTTATTTTTGAAGAAATATGGGACCTTGAGATTGTGTATTGATTTCAGACAATTAAATAAACTAACTGTGAAGAACAAGTATCCTTTGCCAAGGATTGATGATCTCTTCGACCCGTTGAAGGATGCAAGGATATTTTCAAAGATTAATCTCAGGTCAGGATACCATCAGGTAAGGATTAAAGATGAAGACATCAACAAAGCTTCCTTCAGAACAAGGTATGGTCATTATGAGTTTACAATGGTTCCATTTGGGTTATCAAATTCACGAACTGTTTTCATGTGTTCGATGACTGGTGTTTCCGAGAGTACTCAGACAAGTTTTTCATTGTGTTTTTGGATGACATCCTTGTATATTCCAAGAAACAAGAAGAACATGAGCCTCACTTGAGGATGGTGTTGCAAATGTTAAGAGAACACCAGTTGTATTCCAAATTGAGCAAGTTCTCATTTTATCAGAACCAAATTCATTATTTGGGGCATATCATATCCAAATAGGGGATAGCGGTGGATCCTGAAAAGATAGAGGCCATTAGAGGATGGCCAACACCCAAGAATGTGATAGAAGTCATATCCTTCATGGGTCTAGTTGGCTACTATAGAAGATTCATTGTATGTTTTTCAAGGATTTCTTAGCCAATCACTTTCTTGCAAAGGAAAGGGGTGAAGTTTCAATGGAAATTAGAATGTGAAAAGAGATTCCAACAATTAAAACACTTTTTAACCAGTGCTATGATTATGAGAATTGAAAATCCTAATGAGAACTTCATGGTTTGCATAGATGCATGCAAAGAGAGACTTGGAGGAATCCTCAATCAGAATGGTTTGGTAGTATGTTTTGAATCTAGAAAGTTGGGGGAGCATGAAAGGCTATATGCCACTCATGATTTGGGGTTGACATCCATAGTAAATGCCTTAAATAAGTGGAGGCACTACCTCATGGGAAATAAATTTGAACTGAGCATAGACCATAATGGTCAGAGGTATTGTTTTGATCAACCAACTTTAAATTTCACACAAAGCAGATGGTTGGAATTCCTCTGTGAGAATGACTTTGATATCAAACACATCAAAGGAAGGGAGAACAAGGTGGTTGATACACTCAACAAGAGAGTGCATGAGTTACATGCTACAACCATTAGCATGTACCAAATAGATCTTAAAGGTAAAATTTCTGAAGCTGCAAAAGTAGATTTGCAGTACGTGGAGATGGTAACAAAATTGCAATAGATAGTCGAAGATTACAAATTGGGATATGATAGAATTATCCTGTATAGGAACATAATTTTTATAACCAATTCTCTAGAATTGAAAAGTATGATCTTGAAGGAGATTTATAATGTTCCTTATGTTGGACACCTAGGATATCAAAAAACAGTGGCAACAGTTAGGAACCAATACTATTGGCCAGGTATGAAGAAAGAAATCGTTGAGTACATTGCTAAATGTATGGAGTGTCAAAGGGTCAAGGATGAGCAGAGACACCCAGTTGGGTTTCTGCATCCATTACCCATTTCTAAGTGGAAGTGGGAAGTGGTGACAATGGATTTAATCACCAAATTTCCAAGGACAAGAAAACATCGCAATTCTATCATGGTAGTGGTGTAAAAGCTTACCAAGGCTGCCCATTTTATTCCATTGAAGACTACTCACAAAGAAACCAATGTTGATGATATCTATATGAGGGTAGTGGCTTGATTGCATGGTATTCCCAAGACAATTATGTCTGATAGAGACCCAAAATTCAATTCAAAATTTTGGAAGGGATTATTCAAGGGGTTCAGAACCAATCTGAACTTCAGTACAACCTATCATCCTGAGTCGGATGGGAAGACAGAGAGGGTAAACCAAGTAATAGAATATATGTTAGGAATGTATGTGATGGACAAACCATCAAAGTGGGAAGACTATATACACTTGTTATACTTTGTTTACAACAATGGGTACGAAGCATCTATGAAGATGAGCCCACTTGAAGAACTTTATGGAAGAAAGTGCAATAGTCCTATAAGATGGGACAATCCAACTGATAGGGTAGTGATTGAGACAAAATTGCTCAGAGAAATGGAAGAGAAATTGTTGAGGATTAAACAAAATTTAAAGGCTTCCCAAGAAAGGAATAAAAGTTATGTTGACAAGGGTAGAATTCATAGGGAGTTTAAAGTGGGTGATAATGTATTCTTGAAGGTTAAGGCCAACAAAAGTTCACTGAAGTTGGGAAACTTTTCCAAGTTGGCAACTAGATATTGTGGACCATTTGAAATCCTAGAAAGGATTGGTACAATAGCTTATATGATTGCATTGCCTGCATCTATGTATATTCATAATGTATTCCATGTATCATTGCTCAATAAATATATACCTGATGTTAATCATGTAATTGATTGGAATGTGATTCAGGTGGAGCAAGAAGGCGCTATCCAAGTGAATTTGGTATGCATTATGGACTGAGAAATTCAAACAGCCACGGAATCGAGCCATAGGGCTTGTAAAGGTCCAATGGACCTGGTACAGTCCCAAGGACACTACTTGGGAGCATGAGGATGCAATGCAGGCATAATACCTGCATCGTTTTGAATATTTTGAAAATCTTGTTGATATGGTGTAAAATAACTACACCGAGGACAATAAAAAAATAAGGGGAGGGGATTGTAATACCCCAAGGCCGAGCGCCTAATTTTTAATCAGGAATTGTAAATATGTTTCATAGGCTGGTGAGACAAGCAATGTTAATCTAGGAGGCTTATGTGATAGTTGGGAGAGAGAGCCTAGGATGTTAAGGCTAGGAGCATGTTTTGTATATGTAAATATTCAAAACATTAATATAAAATAATCAATGCATGTAGACCGACCACGATGAAAGAGTATGGGGGACAATGATCCACTAGGATGGGCAAGGGAGGGAGCCGAGAGGATGGAAAAAGGTGTTAATATTAAGATCTTAAATCCCAGAGAATAATATATATTATTATTCTAAATGTTGTGAGGAGGATATGAATTTATCCTAAGTTCCTTTGGGGAAGGGGAATGACTTCCAAATGGAGAGAAACATGCTTCATGAGACCCATGTGTCATCTCAGGCACATGCATATATATATGTGGGGATTTTGACTATTTGGGGTGGTGATATTATGGTAGCTGCGGGAGGTATTTACCTCCACATGTAACCCTAATGAGAATAGAATATTCCAGGAAGCAAGAAGAAACCCTAAAGCATTGAACATAACCCTAGAAGACAAGTCGGCTCAAGGAAATATTTAATATTAAGTATTTATCTTCTAGAATGAGAAGTTGGCCCAGACATCTTTGGAAAAATAGTATAAATACAGGTAGACAGATCTAATTTGACACACAGCTCGAAATTACAACAGTGAAGAAGTGCGCACTACAGAAACTGGGCAAGTGCGTAATTCTGGGGAGTAGTTGCAAATGAAACTACTGCAATATGTATTCTCGGTTTAATCTTGAAATTTCTATTGGTTATGGTTGGAATTTCTAATCAGTCTTGGTTATGTTTTCTTGGTGCATTAGCCTTGTTTGGATATTGGTTTTCTTCCGTAATCATTCTCTGTCAAGGTTAAGGTGCTCAGGGGTGGCTTCGACCTATGGCTGGGTGAAAATATTGTTGTATTATCTATGGTTAAATGAGCACATATATTATTTTATAACATGGGGGATCCTTTTTCCTTTCCTTCCACTCATGAATGCAGCTAATAGAAGGCAATAAAATCATGAATGCCATTGTTGAACCCTTTACCATCGCGAACCTATGCAATGAGCCTGAACTGGTATCCTTGTTGAACCTGTAACCCATAAAGCTAACTCGTTTTTCCTGTGAAGCATAGTATAATTGTGTTGTTCTTGAACCATATCGCGCCCTTATCCATTTTTATGTTGTGACCCCCATTTTCCCTGGACTGGTGTGGCTTGCTGTCATTAGAAGAACCATATCCATTTTTCTACTGTATCTATCCATATGACTTGGATATGGATAGAAGAATTAGATTGTCAGTCCTATAGTTTGAAGAGGTGGGTTATCAGGTCCGTGGGTAGAAGAAACAAGTTGTCAAGCCTGTGAGAAACTCTCTCCAGGTGAGTGATTTTGATGGGGAAGTGATTTCTCCTGGAGGGAGCCCAGTAGCATCTACAGATCTCTGAGAATTCCTGTCCATCTTGTTGCTGAAGCCTTCTAAAGGAGATGGAGCAACTAATGGACTGTGTGACAGTGAAGGTGTATATTCCTGGGGTGGGACAGACATGTGGGGAATGAGAGTCTATGAGCGGTGGGCGTAATTGGTGCCTTAGAGGAAATCCTTCCCGTAGACTGGTGCAACTTCTTGTTTTCCTTTCCTAACCTAGGAATCCCTTTCCCAATGGAGTTTAGTCCCAGCTTGGGGGTGACCCAATGCTCAAATTGATGAGCAACGTGGTCCAAGGATGGAAGATTCATGGAAGGTATGCACACATTCAATGCACCACAATTAAGAGATAAGTATCACTTATGTGTGTAATGGTTAAATGATGTATTTTAGTGTATGTATATGATTCTTATAATAATATCATGTGTTTCGCTACGTGTATGTTTTCATGTTATCTCTGTTTATTTCTGTTAAATTTATATGTGATTTATTCCGCAAAGAGATTTGTCTGCCATTGCCCAACAGGTCTATGTCTGGGCATGGACAATTTTAATTATTTATAATAGAGATTGAGACTCTATGTGTCTGAGGTAAAGTTGTCCCTAGTGAGTGCGGGCTAGGGGACGTTACACCAACCTCCTACATTCCAATGACGATATGTTTGGTATCGACGATCCATATCTTGTTGAGGATACCCTTTCCAAATCGATGGTATTTGTTCCACCACAGGTTTTTTTTCATTGTCAGACTTTGCACAAGTCCTGACATTTGGTCATTCCCAATGGCGATGCCTATATTGAAGAAGGGATGATATTTACTCACCCAACCAAATAAATGACTAAAATCACCCCGACTCAAACAAAGGGATTTCTACAGGATAATTCTCTTATTTGAGACTTACTAGGCCTTACTAAGGATAAATTTCTAAGGTCTTACTATGCCTTTAGGATATCTCTCCCTGTTTCAAAAACCAATAAGGAATTTCCTCTTCGCCACTGTTATGGTTAAGGTATAGTCTCTTTAAGGAGGAAGAATACAACACTTCATTCCTCTCGGACCTCTCCCCCATCTCTTATAGATCTGGTCCCCTTACATCAGGAAACCTTTCTACCACCACATTCATCTGACTATGTGTCATGAAATCATAGGCTTGTGTTTATATTCTTTAATATAGAGTAGTACAAGGTGTTCGTACTTAGTGTACAAATCATATGTACAACTTTATTATTATTTCAAGCACATAGACTTACAATAGTACTGGAATTCATTCCTTCAACTAACATAACCATTCCTGAGTATAATCACAGGATACAACCATCCATACAATTTCCTTTTTACTTCAAGTTCAAGAACTTGCCAAGAAAATAAGCATTAACATTATTAACCGGGCATACAGATTTCACATCATAGCTACAAACCTAATTCAATAGGTTTGATCCAATTAAATAGATTATACAAATACTTATATATTCACAAGTGTATCCAACCAAATGACTATGGGTGTTTGCCTTTCCACCCAACGATAGGCTCTGTGTTCTTATTTTTATTGGTAGCAGGCCACCCCCGTGCTAAGCCATGATACCACCATGATATTTTCTCATTATTGAATCATCACGTCAAGTTAATAAATCAAGAGGTTAGTCTACTCTACTCCACTGGTATCAAAAAATGTTTCCCTTTCTCCCCAACTGAGCTCAGGACCTCCTCGAGGTTTATTAGATGCCCTTTTCCCTCTAGTGTTGGTTTCCTTCCAGCATCATCGAGTCCATGGCCCTTTTTTCTCAAGTCTAGATTTCAGGTCTTCTCTTCTCCATCTCAGAACTCCCCCACGAGTTATTCCTCTCTATCCCCTTGTGTTTGTGCATAGTTGTTTTCCTCTTTCTTTGCATTCTCTCTCCTACCAAATATCCACACCCCTTCTCCTCTCTTATGCGTCCTCATTTGTGCATCCCTTGCACATAATCACTTGGGAAGGTTCTTGACCCGTCCCCTCGTTTCCTTCTATCAAAATCAAACTCGTGGGTCAATCTCAATGATCGTGAGACAGTACACAATGGTACCTATTGTTGGTAGCTACTATTGTCTTATATATATATTTCCATACATGTATTCATTGGGGTGGTTAGTTGTTCAACTACCCACCCCTTCCCATTAATTGATTTTTCCTTGAAATTAGGATAAAAGGAAATAACCTATTATTTCCAAGTCAAATATCTCAGGAAGGAGATTGGGTCATCTTATCATGATGAACCCCCTCTCTAGGTTTCCTCTCTCTTCCTCTAGTGGTATCATTGCTAATACATTCAAGGCTTCACCCCCACAGTCAATTGTTAGCATTTTCAATTAAACAATAATAGATTTACATTGTTTTCATGACATGGTATGGAAATAATTAAACACGATTAATTACATGATAGGGGAAATAGGGGTATGAAAATTCCCTCCCTCCTAAAGGAACACCATCCTCAATGTTCTTTGCATCTCAAAAACACCTTCCATACCTTCATATTTCAACTGTTTCAACAAATTTTTCCTCTTCTTGGTCTGGTCCTTTCCCAGACTCTTGGACTTTAGCACATGCCTACAATAATTTCAAACAACAAGCATATTAATCCTAAATTTATGCAAAAACATTTTGTTTCTATTCATAATTCAAGAAGAAGAAATTACATATAAACATAATACTTGTCAGTGCAATTCATGGATCTGCATCCATATGGCTGTCACATTTACTTGACTCATTGTTTTTCATTGACATACCCATTGTTCTCATGATCCCAATAAATAATTTAGAAGACTTATACAAGTCTCCCCTTCCTTGCGGTCACTCACCCTCCAGGCTCAGGATCAGGAATCCCCTTCTCTGTTATATAGTCCCCCAGGTGATAAATCTTTTCTGTTAAGGATTTATCACACAAAAATAGTTTCTGAGACTTCATCAAGTCCTACAATCAAAGCATCCCACTGACTTTCTCTACTGAGGAATCCTTCCAAATCGTGTTACCACAACACGACATTTTTATGGCGATCATAGCATATCACAGGGTTCGAATGTAACAACAATATCCTTTTTCCATGCTTTCCATCTTGACAATCATCATATATCCTTCCAGGACATATTTTTCATCTCTCTTGTATCACATGCATACATTAAATCATGAGATGACATCATCAATTTATAAAAAAGTTCAAATATTTTACCCACAAATTTCTAATTCCGTATTCTTGTTTTTAGATATGTTCCACCCAAGAATCAGATTTGCAAGTAGGATACTTCCTTCTCATATAGGTTTGGATAAATGAGCATTGTTCTTCCTTATGGAATTACTTTTTCCACCATATCCAAGACCCTTCTTCCTACAATTCCATCTTCATATAACCAGTCAAATTGTTGGTTGTCATGCACACTGTATTTTCAAAGTTGTGGCTTCCAAACACTTTAAAAACTAGGCATACTAACAATCAAATTACTTCTATATATATTCAATAAAATAAAAGGAATTATATTTTCTTACACATACATCATCTAAGCATCCAATATTTTCAAAATGGAATCAAACATTAAATGGGTTTAATCAATGTGCCAATGTCCTTCACATACAATGCACCTTGCATTGATTTCATATTTTCATATTCTATGTTAGTTACTTTTACATGGTTCATTATAACTCATCCAACATATCACCACATGACTCTTTTATTTATATTCATTATTGTAGCAGGAATATATTTCCTTGCTTTGAAATGATCATACCCTCAAATCCAAATTATATATTATGCAATAAAAAATTCATATGACTACATCTAAGCATTTCTTTCTTTTGGGTGACCAGGGTGCCAATACTTATGACCACACAATTATCTCTTTACCATTCTACAAATCTGGTAGAATATTGGAGGATCCTTCTTCCATAATGGGCAGTCCTACACATTCCTTCTTTCATTCAACATGCATCTCCTCAATGCATTAAATCAACATGTTACTTATGAGCACTTTTGTTTCCAATCATTCTCGATTGACCAATGGATTCATGAAACTTTGTTCATGAATTTTCATGGAATGATTTTAAACATCCTTTGGCTGCCAGAGGTTCTACCCTCTATCATCTAGGTTCTATGCCTGAATATTACCCTGATTGGGTATCAATGTTATTCAACAGACCATCAAATCTAATGCATATCATCAAAACACAAATTATTTCTGTAGTATACCTAGGGCGGTAATATGGGGTACCTAGGGAGGTACCCAATGGGAATGTAGTTATGTGTTATTAGTGGAAGTCATTTAATATATGGGAATGTGGTCATTCAATGTAAGGTGGACTAGGTCCACTATATTAATAAAGGCTCACTATGGTAGTTGGATGTAATAAATGTGAGAAGGCTCTCTAGAAGGTTCCTAGGAGATAGAGAGAGCTATATAAAGAAGTATAGGCAATGTAATTGAACATATTGAAGAATATTGTGATTGTACAAGCAAGGATTGCTTGAGGAGTTTTATCCTTCCATAAGGATTAATATATGGTGTTTCCCTACCTCAAGGGTTTGGTAATAATAAAGTGTGGTTTCTTCTATCTTGCTTGTGGATATATTGTGTATTCAGTGTTTGTGGTGATTATATTGGTAGATCTATTCAGGTTTCTAACAAGTGGTATCAGAGCACTTTCCTTGGGCAGACATTGTGGGCAAATATTTTTTATTTTTGCAGATTTTTTTTTTGGAGAAGAAAAAAGAGGGCCGCAACATTATCGATTTTTTTAGTATATTTCCATGAAAAATTTGTAGAAAAGGGTTGTATATCTGAGTTCCTCTCAGAAAAACACTCAATTTAAAAAACAAAATTGTCCAAAACGGAGTCCGGGAAGTCAAGATATTGAAGTTTGAAAATCTGCAAATTTTCAGGGTTTTTTTCGGCGGACGGCGACGTGATTTTTTATTTTATTTTTGTAGAAGTTGGACGCCGAATTTTCCAAACCAAGTTACAGATCTGAGTTACTCTCACAATTTCACCCAATTTCAAAAAACAAATCAGTCGAAATGGAGTCCGGGAAGTGAAGTTATGAGCATTTTAACTTCAACAGTTTTTTAGGGTTTTTCCAGAAAAAGCCGCGATTTTCTGCCGAAACTTATTGGGTCTATTTTTTGGGTTTTTTCATGAAGGCTGCAAGACTGAAGAGTTAATAGGGTGTTCAAATGGCTATTTCTTCTCAAAACCTGAAAGAAATTTTTGAATCATTCAAAGCCCAATTGTTTCACAGATTGGATGACAAATTGGATGCATTTGTACATGGTCTCACAGACAACCTCACAAACAACCTCACAGACGGCCTCAATGATAGTTTTCGTAGTATTCAAGATTCATTGAATAACATGCAGGAGAGATTTCTTATGGAGGGCCTCAGGGATGAATATAATCAAGAAATATATGCTTAGTATGATTTTGAGGCAGATTGTGATGATTGGTATATGGATAGTTGTCATTTCTAGGATGACAACCACTTTCATATTTTATTTGATGAATCTACTCCACATTCTGTAGAGAACATCAATGTCCCACATCAGGAGCTAGTTACCAGCATTCAGTCTACATATTCTACAGTGGTATTATTCATTCCAGATTCTGCTACGACCATTTTCCACTATGTGGATGGATCTTCTTATTTGGATCCACATGATAGGTGTCAGTCTTTGGAGAATCATTTGGAGTTGGTTATTGGGTTCCAAAATCTTCCACGGGGAGTTCACATGAGCACTTGGACATGGGACCTAGGCTTACAATGGTGGTTGAACTACTTCAACATGGTGGATTTTCTTTCTACATGGGACCTTGGTTCTTCAGTCTTCTTCAACATTATGGTCCACAGTTATCCATGGGACCCTGGTATATGGTTGTACATCAAGCATTGAGGACAACGCTTTCATAAGGGGGATGGAATGTAAGGTAGCTAGAGAGGTAGTGGAGGGGCCCAGAGGGCCCATAGTGATAATAGTGGAGGTCATTCAATGTAAGGTGGACTATGTCCACTATATTATTAAATAAGGCCCACTATGGTAGTTAGATATAATAAATGGGTAATTAGATATAATAAATGTAAGAGGAATTTTTAGAAGGTTCTACTTCTAGAAGATTCCCCTTCTAGAATGTTCGTAAGTGATGGTATCACTATATAAAGGGGTTTAAGCAATGTAATGAGACATGAAGAGAAGTATTGTATTTGGAGTGATAGCTCAATAGGAGGATGCCCCCTCGAAGAGGCAAGTGAACAGGAGAGGATCCCTTCCATAATAGGATCCATTGTATGGTGTTGCCCTACCCTAAGGGTTTGATAGTAATAAAGGAGATTTTTCATATTGTTCTTGTATATCTGTTGTGGTTCTTTTGTATTCAGTCCTTGGTTCTTAACAAGTGGTTTCAGAGCAATGTGATGGTAGCACTATATAAAGGGGATCAAGCAATGTAATGAGACATGAAAAGAAGTATTGTATTTGGAGCAGTAGATCAATAGGAGGATGCCCCCTCGAAGAGGCAAGTGAACAGGAGAGGATCCCTTCCATAATAGGATCTATTGTATGGTGTTTCCCTACCTCAAGGGTTTGGTAATAATAAAGTGTGATTTATTCTATCTTTCTTGTGGATCTATTGTGTATTCTGTATTTGTGGTGATTATATTGGTAGATCTATTTAGGTTTCTAACAAGTGGTATTAGAGCACTTTTCTTGGGCAGACATTGTGGGGAAATATTTTTTATTTTTGCAGATTTTTGGGTAGGGCAACACCATACAATGGATCCTATTATGGAAGGAATCCTCTCCTGTTCACTTGCCTCTTCGAAGGAGCATCCTCCTATTGATCTACCACTCCAAATACAATACTTCTCTTCATGTCTCATTACATTGCTTAAACCCCTTTATATAGTGCTATCATCACCTAAGAACATTCTAGAGAGGAATCTTCTAGAAGTAGAACCTTCTAAGAAGTCCTCTTACATTTATTATATCTAATTACTCATTTATTATATCTAACTACCATAGTGGGCCTTATTTAATAATATAGTGGACCTAGTCCACCTTACATTGAATGACCTCCACTATTATCACTATGGTCCCTCTGCCCCCCCCCCACTACCTCTCTAACTATCTTACAATTTCATAAGGGATTCTTACCCAATCCCTTTCAAACCTCATACCACATAGGCATGAAGTATTTATACCTGTCTTGTTTTCCGACACCCCTTTCCAATTTTTAACCTCATCAGTGGTGCTCCATGGCGACTTCGATAGTCCCCTCCATTGATCTTTTCTATTAGAAAGTTGTTTGTATTCATCCTCTGCTTAAGGTTTTCCACCAATGGTAGTTGATCTTCCTCAACAACTCCAATCTTATCCTATACATAACATGCATTATGACATTCAAAATTTTCAGTTGTCTCTATAGTCACACAATTATCAACATTCTTATGTTGGTGACATCCACACATAACCAACATATCAGTTTTCGCATCCCAGAGAAACATAAAAGACAACCAGGAAGGAGTCAATGGATTTTCCCTCTTTCCGTCTTCTTTACAGAATCATAGATTTTCATCCTAACTAAATGTTTCCCAAGGCCTTCCTGACTTTTCATATCACAATTATTCATATTCATAAGTTTATCTTCCTTTTATGAGCTATACCTTCAAAGTACACAAATCTGCCAATTCAAACTAGAGTTTTAAAATGAATAAGTGTTCCTCTTTTTCTTATTCTTTTCTTATGTAATCTATCCCTTTCAGAATCATCCTACTCTATGTTAGCCAAGATAACCTTGACCTTTCCTAGGTTTAAACATAACACTTACAGTAGTAAGATTTAGTTCACAATTTAATTATGAACCAATGCATTCTACACATTTATCAAAGAGAAATTAGATTGATCAACATCCATTTGCATGTCTCTTATGCATCCATTATATTTTAGAATGTAATCTAGGATTATTATATAAATGAGATTTGTAGGCCACTGCCTAATTTTTTAGCAGTCATGAATGTTATGGATTTTTTCTCTTGATAGAGTCTTCACACAATTCCTTCACTTGATATTGTCTCACCATGTAACTCCCTTGTTGTATATCCATAATTTCTTGAAATGATCTCAATCCTGAGTCAACCTCATCTTCATGATCTCAGATTCTCACCCAATATTTGTTGGATTACTGAGAGGGGGGATGAATCAATAATAGAGCAATTTAATCCTTTTTCACCATAAAATGCAAGTGTTATATCAATGTAGCATTATCATCCAATAGTTTCAGAGTAAATAAATAATGAGCAATCACACACATACACAATACACTAGTGTTTTACGTGGAAACCCAAAGAGGACGAAAACCACAAAATGTTTTTTCTTATATGTATTTAAGAATTACATTCACTGGAAGCACCAAATTCCTTTGTTTTCTGACTGCAATTGGAAGAAAGTTCCAACCCCCTAGTTTCTCAAGCTAAAACCCGAGGAAATCTCCAACTCCTCAATTCTCTGGCTACAACCATAAGGAGGCTATAACCCCCTATTTTCTTCGGCTACAACTAGAAGGTGGCTACAACCACTTGTCCATACCCCGTCCAACCTCCATGATGTATAAATAGAATGATGGAACCACTGTCACGCTATCACTGTGAGATATACTACTGTAAACCTGTACCAATCAACCTCCACCAAACAAATTGTACCAATAACTTGAACCATGCATCAACCATGCATTAACCTATACCTCAACTTGTAATCAACCTGTACCATACAAAAGTGCATCAACCATGCACTAACCTGTACCAAACAACCTGTAATAAACCTGTACCATAAACAAGTGCATCAACCACGCTCCAACCTATACCAAACAACCTATAATCATACTGTACCATAAACAAGTGCATCAACCATGCACTAACTTGTACCTCAACCTGTACCATGAACAAGTGCATAAACCATGCACCAAACCTGTATGAATAAACTATCCAAACAACCTATCACAACAACTTGTCTCATCAATCTTATCAACCAAATCAGATCTACTCACCAAGATAAATCACCAAGACAACTCTCAAAGATGTGCATCAACCAAGCATAACACAACAAATCATAATCATCACCAAGATCAATATGTGTTTCTAATAATATACCAATGCAAGTATGCTACATCATCCATAAACCATGTGTCAACAATACTACTAACAAGTGCCTCCAACCATGTACCAAGTATGTACCAATCATGTATCAACTACTCATCAACTATGACTCATCAAGATGTACCTAACATCATCAAATATACACCTCATGTATGTTTCAACTCATCAACTACTTGTCTCGACCATGTACCCAACATGTACCTCAACCAAAATCCCTCATAAATTTCATCATCCAAATCTGATTTGTAACTCTAAAATAGACCTGGTGTATATGATCACATACCTGAAAAACGTCCTTAACTTTAACAACAAGAGACTAGCATTTTTTCAAACTTTACTTTAGTCTCACATGACTAATTTTGGATTAGTCAACAACCCTAACTTGCAATAATCATAACTATGTACCGGTAATGAAAAAAGATCTGAAAATGGTACAAAATTTTCTTCAGTGTATTTTATGCAATTCCTCC
>ML806633.1:28800-52325 GCA_009831015.1 Picea engelmannii
ATGGAATGACATGTACTATCCATATAGAATATTATGACCTACAAATATATCAAAACTCATACCATTAACCATCAAACAAACTTGGGTTCATTACCCAAACCTGGGTTCTCCAACTTCACATGGCCATAACTCTCTAACTGTGAGGAGTAATGTGACGTTCCACATACAACCAAAAATGGCATGACATATACTACCCATATAGAATAGTCTTACCTTAAAATATATTTAAATTCATACCATTATACATCAAACAAACTTGGGTCCATTCACCAAACCTTTGTGCTACCAGAATTCTCTATCAGACTTTCTCCAAGGGTTGACATCAATCTAAAATATCACTCTCCAAGGGTTGACATCAATCTAAAATATCACTCTCCAAGGGTTGACATCAATGACAACCAACAATCCATACCAACTTTCCATCAACCTAAGCCAACTGTCTGACAATATTCCATTAGGAATTATCATCATGTATTCTTATTATGCATTTATTTTTCACATGCACATCCATTTAAATCGTTTCACTTATGATTTTTCACAATCATTCACATACAATTTTCAAGGGAAAAATCATATTTCCTTCTACTCATAATCAACAATGCATTCCTTATCATTTACCCCTTTCGACGAGTTACACTAGTTATTTCTTAGGAAGGGAGCACACCCTACTTAAGATATTATCACATCAATACAACCTGACCCTCCAACATAGGGTTAGCCATGCACCCATGGAATTATTCAGTATAAAGAAGAACACTCCTTGCCTTACTGCTCTATTACTCAAGCAGTCATATCATGCCTTTAGTATACATACACTCATTCATCATACAGGTGCACCACTTACACATTTCTAAATCATTCATACACAATTCTCAAATCTATGACAACATTCTTTCTTATGAGAACTTGCAATAATTCATTTGACATATATCTCAGACGTAATCATAATTATTTTTCCCTATTCTCGTGGCAACAACCAACAAGAAATCACTCTTTTTCAACTATTATAAGATCATTTACAAATAAAAATACAACTCTGTAATTTACAACATTACCTAGGGCAGTAAAATTTCCAAATCCAACCTCCTTTATTCCTCTAAACCATTCTTTCTCAATAGGAATTTATCATGGAAATGCTTTCTTAGATTCCCTTTCACTAAGCCATGCCTATATGAATACCTTCCACCCTAGATGTTAATTTTGACCCATTGGTATTATGAAAATTCCCAAGCATTTTCTTTACCCTATTCTGGATCAGATCCTTCATTGGTATATTATAGATTTAATCTCATAAGATTGTATGCAAGAGTCATTATCATCATTTTATTCATGCTGCTAATTTTTTCGATGATACCAAATCATCCTCAATTAAAATTTTCATCAGTAGATCATACTTCACAACACACCATAGGCTATAATAGGTCTATTTGAATGTTACATACATGCTTAATGATTACCATATGCATTACAACATATCCACATATTTCATTTTCATGCATAAACAAGTACTCATGCCAATAGGCATGTACACATTTTTGTACAAGAATGAACTCATAAATTGGCTCATGTGTTCTTGTTATTTCACCTCTTTTATGAGGAATATCAATAGTTCAAAGGACTCCTTTTATTTGTTCTTAACTGGATTTTCCCAACAACACTTTCGAGGTACATGTAGTCCTTTCAATATTTCCATATTTCCCTTCAGGTTTTTACCAGACCACTAGGCAGACACTTCATCACTTTTCCAAGGTTTTTCATCTGCACAGGTTAGATATAAAACTCCTTTAAAACAACCGCAGGTCTCCCAATGCTCCTTGTGTTGTATGTAAGCGATGAGTCATGAACAGAGTTCGTCATATCATATGAATTGAGGTCAACCAATGTCTTGCTAAACACAAACTTCAAAAGTGCATAAGTAAAATAGTAAGAAATAAAAAACAAAAATGCACTCCGCAATCAACCTACCTAACAACAAAACATCATGAAAACACACCCAATTTCGTTTTTAATGAAAATATTTTTTTAAGGCTTGGCCATTCACCAAGAGGACGTCAAGTTCCCCCCTTATATTTTGCAACCGGTATGTGCCTACCCCAATTTTTGTGGCTACCTGAAAAGGTCAAAGCCATAGATTCTAAAACTTTGAATGTTTTCCCTTCATCTCATTTGCTCTGTCCCATTTTAGGACTAAGTCTCCTACTTCAAAATTCTTCTATTTGGCATTATGCTTATCAAAGCACCTTTTAACTATATGTTGATGAGATATGAACTTCGATTTTGATATCTCCCTTTCTTCTTCCAGCATGAGGAGGGTATCAATTATTTGTTGTATAACTGATGAGGATTGTTCTCTAGAATCCTAACCAAGATGAAGATATGGAAGATATAGCCCATTCGGGAGAATGGATTCCTTTTCGTATACTAGACAGTATGGGGAATTACCTATAGCTTCCTTGGGTGTTACTCTATCATTCCATAAGGCATTGTGTAGTGAACTGTGTCAATTCCTCTGGTTGTCTGCAACTATTTTCTTTAATATCCTCACTAGGTTCTTATTGGTTGTTTCTGCCACTTCGTTCCCCTGTGGATAGTAGTTTGTAGAGTATCTGATTATGATTCCTTTGTCCATAGAAAACTCTGTTAACAGGGTGGAAGAAAAGTAAGAGGAATTATCAAAAACAAGGACGAAAGGCATACCAAACCTTGTGATCAGTTGTTGTTCTATGAATTGGATCACCACATTTTCATTTATATGAGTCAGAGGGATGGCCTCTGCCCATTTCATGAAATAGTCTGTGGTAGTCAGTATGTATATATGTTGTTTTGGATAAATCGGTGTAATTTCTCCTATAATATCTAACCCCCATTGCTCGAATGTCCTGGAGATGGCCACATGTTGCAGTGGGACAATTGATCTCTTTTCCCTCCCTACACTTATTTGACAAGTTTTACAATTTCTATCATATGTGTGAGCATCCCTGAATAGAGTTGGCCAATAATAGCCAACTCTCAGTATTTTGTGGGTGGTGGTGTTTCCTGCGAAATGTCCACCTGCAAGACCATCATGGAGCTCCTTCAGAAACTTGTTTGCATCTTCACATTCAAGACATATTAAAAGTACCCCATCATAATTAACACAAAAGAGTATTGAATTTATGAGGCGATATTGGGTTGATTTTAACCTGAGGACTCTCCTTTCCCTAGGATTTAGGTTTTCTAGGCAAGTTCGATGATGCAGGAGATAATTCAGTTTCTCATACCAAGACTCTTGCCCCAGAGAGACATATGAAGCTTCACCACACCATAATTCCAATTCATTCTCCCATCTGGGGTCTTCATTTACTTGGTCCTGGGCTTCAACTGGCAGTTTACATAATCCTTGTTCCTTAACTAGTTTAGCAGGTTTTATATCTAGATCAAATTCTTGGACTACTGCCATCTAGTTTCCTCTTCTTTCATGTTAGAAAAATAGGACCGCGGAGAAATTAAATAAAACAAATGTGGAAATAAAATATAGAAGATACACAATATAATAGACACATAAATACATGGTTCACCCAGTGTGGGCTACGTCCACCAAAGAAATTGTCGGGTCCTTCTTTTATTATTATCCAACAATCGAAGGGCTACAACCTACAACAAACCCGTTGTAACTTCCTCTTCTTTCTTTCACAGTATCCTATCTCATAATACAATATTCGCTCTCATACCTAGACGTAATACATTTTCCTCATAAGAGAGGGTTGTCATCTAGAGAAAAAAACCATAACATAACTTCTACCGTTAGATCTGCAACCTTATAATGAATGGTCCATATTTACAATGAAATTACAATATACTTTAATAAGGAAATTTTTCCTTCAGGGCCTTGCTTGCCCCCAGACCCTGTAGAGGGGGTAACCCTCATCTGCTCTCCCCAGCGTGGAAGAGTGTAAATTCGTCTATGGTTTAAAGTCTTCATGGGGTATAAACACAGCTGAAAATAAATACCTCTGAATTAGGAAGATAATCAGGCTCCACAACCAACATTTCCCCCATCTTTCGTTGAGTGAATAGGGATCAAACTGTGGGATAAGACACAATGAATTTGGTATGGTTCTTCAAGATGTAAGATCTGAAGTGTTTCACTGCCTTGTATACTGCATAATCCTACTTGTCTATAGCAGGTTAATTTAGTTCTCCCCCTTGGATATTAGTGCTCATAAATGAGATCGGGGCCTCACTGTTGTCATCATCCTTTTGAATTAATATTGCAGCTAACGATTAGTCGGAGGAAAAAGTATAGAGGAAGAAACCTTTGTTAAATTCGAGACTTCGAAAAACTGGAGCTTGAGATATTGCAGCCTTAATATTGCTGAAATCACTTTTTCGTTCATCATCCCACTTAAATTCAACATCTTCCTGGAACATTTTTTGTAAGGGTTTGATAGTTTCAGTGAAATCGGGGGTGAATTTCCTCACAAAATTGATTTTCCCAAAGAAGGAATGCATAGTATTTTTGTTGTGGGGTAATGGAAGCTAAGCTATAGCCCTAATTCATTCTGGGTCTATGAGAATTCCTTCTTGAGATATAATATGACCTAGAAGTTTACCTTCCTCGACACCAAAGATAGTTTTCTTAAGTTTTAAGGATATATCATATTTCCTACACCTTTCGAAAATCTGAGTTAAGTGTTGGATGTGATATTATTTGTTATTCAAATAAACGGTCACTTCATCCAAATAAAATACTACACATTTGTTGATTAGTCCCCAAAATGCTACGTCCATGGCCCTTTGGAAGGTTTCCCCTACATTAATTAACCCAAAGGGCATGCGTTTATAAGAAAAGGTTCCCCACTTGGTTCAGAAGGTAGTTTTCAAACGGTCTTCCTCTAAAACTTCAACTAGGTTGTAACCTTAAAAACCATATAGCAGGGATAAAATCTCAGAACCAGACACGGTATGTAGGCGTTGATCCATCGGTGGGACTAGGTAGTTTTCCTTTTCTGAAGCTATGTTGAGGTTTCTGAAATCTACACATAGGCAGATCTCCCTAGACTTTTTCCTCATAGGAACCAAATTTTCTACCCATGCCGAGTGTCTAACCTGGAAGATGATATTAGCATATAGTAATTTCTTTAAATCCTAACACATGAGAGGCTCCAGGGATGGGTGGTACTTCTGAAGCTTCTGTTGGAAGCGTTTCACTCCAGGAATTAACGTGATTGTGTATTGAATGATACGAGTATCATAAGTTTTCAGATCTCGATAGGACCATGCAAAGACATATTGATATTGTATGAAAAGTTTGAGATATGATTTCCTTTATTCTTTAGATACTATCCTGCCGATATTTATATTCTTGGGGTCTTCTGGGGTTCCTAGAATTATAGTCTCATACATCGGACATGAACTCCCCGTCTTTGTGTTCGTTGACCCTTTGAATCTTTCCCTTAAGTCAAAAAGGTTTTCTAAATTGGCTACTCCCTTCGGTATCGTGCGACACCTTGGTTTTTCAGTCAATTGATCTGCTTCAGATTTATATACATGAGGGTCGGGGTCTACCAATTTCTCCTGAAATACTTCATCATCAATAGCCAGATCTTTAAAATTATCCTTATTGGTTAAACTTTTTATGATCTATTCATCTCCTTCAAAGACCTTCCAATTAGAAATATTGTTGGGCACCGATGGTTTGTAGAGTAGCTCCACAATGAACTGGGAAGCTTCATAGTCTTCTAGAGGTGATAGCCTTGAGTCAGTGGTGGCCAAAGATTCAGTGAGAGTGTTCTTTGTTCTGGGGATCATTGTAATGCTAAAGGCCTCAAAATGTTCTATTAGTCTGTGCATTTCGTGTTGATAATTCCTCAGTTGGGGAGAGTTGCAATGTCTAGTGTTTCTTACTTGTCAAATGGTGATTTTAGATTCTCCAAACACCTTTAGCTCTTTGACATTTAGGTCGATGGATTTATTTATCCCTTGTACTAGAGATTCATACTCGACGGTGTTGTTTGTGCAATCGAACTCTAGTCTATAGGATAGGAAATTGCGTTTACCTTTTGGATCAATGAGGATACACCCTGCCCCTGAACCCTCTTGCAATTTAGATCCATCAAAGTATAAGGTCCAAACTTGTGATTGTAAACCATCTGTTTCTTTTTGCCTACCACTTTCCTCCTTTCCTCCTATCTACTTCATGGTTTTGAACAGAGGTTCTTGACAAAAGAGGATTTATTCTGCCGTCGTCGGAAAATTTTCTTTAAAAGTAATTTCGGAGTTATGAGTGAGAGGAATGTCACATGAGAGGGGGGAGAAATTACTGAAATCAGAGTCACAGGAATAATTGCCTAGCATGGGGAAATATGCCAATGAGGGTTCGTTGAGAGTTTTTAAGTCGGTGATAGTATGTTTTAGATATATTTCCCTATCGATCCTAATCATATTCGTGTGTCCCATTAATGGAAACCTAAGGTGAGCCTAGTCTGTACTAAAGTACCCATTTAACTTCTCGGACCATTCTCATCTAAGTAACAATCCATAAGCTTCTGAGATATCTACTACAATGATGTCAATCACCTGAACAAATTTAGGGTGTGTCTCCATTCTGATCATTACATCTTTGAGCTCTCCCATAACCGTCACGTGAGTTCTCTCTAATTGTATCACATGTTTATCACTTTTGAGAGGGGTTTCATTTAGTTTCTTTCATATAGATAGTGGAATAAAATTAGAGGATTCTCATTAGTCAACCAAACAATTATGGAGGTTTTTGTTGAAGACTTCAAATGTCAAAAGGAATGATGGGACAAAAGGATGTCCCTTCTTATCTTCAGAGTAGGAATTCACAGTTGGTTTATTTCTTAGATTTGAGAGGGATGGATTTTCTCCTTGGTCATTGCTTGTTGTAGGATTTTCTACTGACTTCAATGCTTGTACTAGAAAGTCCTTCTACTGAGGGATTCTACACATGTCCATGATTGATATATTTACCTTCAAATTTTTCCAATCTTCTACTATGTTGTAGTCTAGCTTAGGCGATTATTGTGTATGGATGTTTATAGGATTTCTTTGACAGACAAAAGGTGCTTTAGGGTGATCGAACACAAGCTTTTCTCCTGAAGTTTGAGCCATAGTTGTTACACATTATTTTGGTCACCCTAATGATGATTACATAAACATGTGTTTTGGTTCCCAATGTAATCTTTTGCCTGAGAAAGGTAACCTCTTTCCACCCTTGCAACATGCATTTTTGGAAGGCCGCCGCGGGCTACTTCCTTTACACAGTATGGAAATCCCTGATTTCTGCATGCTGCACTATATCCAGCCTGTGGGATTTCTACATGCTGCCATATAGGTAGGTCGTAGAGGTGCTTTACAACTAAAAGAGGAAAGAAGTTCTAGTATCTTCTAGAAGTGGAATCTTCTGGAAATATGAGGTGGCGTCCATATGGTTACGATCCTACTGAATTCTATGATTTGATGGGATCATCCTCATCTCTTTAACCACTTCAGCTTCTCCTATATAATGATAGGATTCTCATGGAAAAGGTTAGAGGTTAAAGAATAAAGAAGCATAGATATTGAAGGAAGAATAGGTTGAAGACTATGTGAAGAATCCTATTTCAAGTGATGCTTGAGGTCTCCATTCATTCATCATGCTTTTGTGAGGAGTCTTCATGCAAATGTCGGAATAGATGTATGTGTGTGTCAGAACAAAGGTCCAATGAAAGGGAACTTGTGACATCAAGGTGATTCGGTTGCATATTCTAACTTTCATTAATATAATAAGGTGGCATGTCTCTTTCCCATAAAATTATTGATATTTTATTACATGACTCCTTGATCACATGTTTAGGTTGTCATTGAATTTCACTATTGTTGCTTTCACGTTGGTTGATTTGTGCTATTGCATATCTGATCCCATAGTAACATCGGAGTAAGGCAAAATCAACAAATACATAAGGAAGTGATTCATAAGGTATGCTATCTATTCCTTCTTTGGTAGTTAAAATCAATGATTGAAACCTAGAGAAAGCATTGTGTTCCGTCTTGTTTTATTCTAGATCTAGGTGGATCTAGGGGGATTAGTTCATGTCCACATCTACCGATTTACCCGTTAACAAAATTGGCGACTCCACTGGGGAAGTACAACTTGATTGTGGTTTTTTGTTGGCCATTTTCTCATAGCCTATTTTTTACATTCTGTTTCAATCTCTGAGTCTGTGGGAGATCCAATTAGACTCACTAGATTTAAAATTTTCCTGAGACCCTTTGTCCTTTTTGAAAATTTTTCTTTTTTGTGAAAGATTTTCGCACTGTGCCTTATAGGTAGATCATGGAAACCTTCTATTTACACACCCTAGTGGTCTGTTTCAGTGCAGGATTTTCACGACCTCCATGATTATTAGCTTGCAGAAACCACTCATTTCTGTACTGTGTTATACTGCCTACCCGCAGTGGCGTTTGATTTTTTTTTGCATTGTGTCTTGACCTCTACTGTTGCCCAGTTTTTTCTTCAGTCAGCTGAAAAAGGTTTTTAATACTAGTTCTTGACTGCTTCTGATTGTTCAACCTGATCTTGATTGATTTCAGAGATCGAACGCCTCTTTTTTTTTTTTTATCTTTTTTCGATCTTTGTTTTTATCGACAAGGATATAATCTCTGGACTTGCATCTAAGTGCTTGCTCGATCAAAAATTTTGTTTTGGGCTTGGATTTGTAAGTTGGCTGTGTCTTCTGGATTTCTTAATGATCGGAAAACCATTTTCTTGTTCATATTTGAAGAGACATTTTATTGTCAATTTTTATTTTTATCTCCATTGAAAGATCGATTTGGGTGTTTGTTGAGTGTTTTATTTTCATTGGTTTCTTATCCTTTCTTAGTTCCGTCCCTGTTTTTGGTTTCTAAAAAAAATAAAAAAATATTAAAGTCTTTTTAGTTTTTTAAGCAATCATTTATTCAGAAAATATTGGCATTTGAAATATTGAAAGAGAATGAATAGTGAAATTACATTGTTAATTATTGTTTGGTACTACATTCAAAAAAGGGAACTGTACATCGCAGTTTGCGTTGTTCCAGAAAAAGTCTTTCTCCCTACTATAGATAGAATTCATCGAACAAAAGTTTGCATCATTCATTTCTATTTACATGTTATTGGGTCAAAGTCTCACATAACATTGGTTTCATTCCCGTCTCCCTCTTGAGTAACAACAACCTTTAATAATATTGCGAAACTCTAAAATTCAACTAGTAAATTTTTCTAGGTCTCTTTTACACCAACATTAGCCAGGCTAGGGCTTTGGAGTAGGCAGTGAGACACACTCTCCAAAGTACAAAACACACAATAGTATTTTGTGATAGGGAGTGTCCAAATCCATTTGCAACATTTTTTCCTGGGAAGCCCTTATCACACAAGGGTCAAACCTGAGGTTGCATTGAGATTGGTAGAGTCACTCACCCTGCTTTGTTGGTCACAGTGTAGAGATTGCACGTATTATGGGGGTCGCTTGAAGGTATACCCACAATGATGAGTGGAAGACTCTCAAGTTGATTTCGGGCTCGATAACCTGCCCTTGCGTGTGGATTAGACTATCGACTGTTCCCATAGGCATCACTATTGTTTGTGGTAACTGTAGTAACCTATCTTCTTAGGGTCTTACACAAGGTGACTATGGAGGGGCAAGTCTCCACGGTACCTAGAATTGACGTTGACTAGACTCACTCAAGCTCCTTGGAGGGTATACCTACGATTATGTGTGGGAGATTTCACTAGGGTGTAAGTCCGTTAAGCAGGTCGTCAACGCAACTTTTCCACCCTCGCCCAACCCCTTCTTGTCTAGACATCATGACATTGGATTTCATCACCAACTAGTGACTTCAAGATAGGAAGGTCTTGTTTGCTTGGTTTTGATTCCTAGATTTTACTAGAACGTGTTTTTTGTTTACTTAGTTGGCCATAGATTTTATCCGTAGATTTTTTGGTTTTACCAACATAGACCCTCCCCATCGTTCGCGCAGGGTACAGGGACTTCCACTGAAAAACATGGAAAATTCTACCCCTATACCCCCTCACATGTTAAAGGGCTCTCCTCAACAGAGTGAAGTCCAGGATAACAATGTAACACAAGAGGAAGGTTTGACCTCTTTGGAAAGTTTATGAATTATTTCTAATTCTATGGAAGCTTTCTACAACCCTCCTGGATATGAAAGACGTTTTCTCCAGATGAATTATGTCGGGGCACTTGTTGTTGTTTCTTCTGGAACTCTAACCAGACCTTTTGGAGCCAACGATCCTTTATAGACTACTGACATAGTTATAATCCCACCTCGTATAGTACAATACCTTTATGGCTCAGGTGTAGGATCAGATATCGTCGCCATCCCTGAGATACCCGAGACATATGTTGTCCTCACAGTCTCCCTAGGTCATTTTTCCAGTACAACTGCCTATCTCTTTGCTGGCTCAGAAGCCCAGTCAGTTATCCCTAGTTCAACCATCCCTTTTCAAATGACCCACTCTACAATTCTTCCTCATGCTACGAATATTCCTTCCAAGAATATAGTGGTTAACCATGCTCCCATTGGTACACCATGTTCCGCTAGACCTACCCCTTCTCTTCCTCTTGGGTATCATGCTTTGAATCCTTCTGCTGCCATCCATACCTAGATTCCATCCAGAGTACCACTTGGGCATAATACCTCTGCTGGTTATGTTCCCACACCTTCCCAAGTTCTCTTTGGAGGGTCGTATCCACCTCTTCATGATATATCTGGCCCTAGTGGTTCCAATCCAATTGGTAGCACTCATCATCTATTCACTTCTAGTTACCATATTCCTGCTAGGGGGGAATATTATGACGGAGGGCAACCTCAATCCGAGGGTCATGCTCAAATTGGGATGCCTCCTCCTTATGGAGGACATTCTCAGGTTGGAACTTATAATTCACAATCTGGACCGAATGCATCAAACTTGTTGGCTCACCTTTGGAACCTTCAAGCTAACCCACGACCCTCTGGGGGAAAACCATCTCAAACCAGTGTTTCGGTACCCCCGAACTATGGTCAACCATATCCGGGTTCTTTGAATCCCACTTGGGGCCCAAATGTTCAGTCCAGTACTCCTTTCCAAGGGAACATCCCTAACCAACCCAACCCCACGGGCTACATGCCTCCACACCAACAACCAACTCTTCTTGGGTCTTCACATTATATGCAAAATTCTTACAGTAATACTGGTATACCGACGAGAATTCCTCCCCAAAGTCACCAGTACCCTCACATGAATAGACAGTTACCCTTTTTGGCCAATTTGGACCTCCCCGATCTGTATAGAATTTTGAATGACCTTATCGGTCACTCTCCTCATTGGCCTGTCATATCAGCCAAACTCCCATCTGACATTCCTAAGTTTGATGGTAAACTAGGAGAGGATTCGAACAATCATGTAATGACTTTCCACCTTTGGTGTTCATCCAAATCTTTGATGGATGATTCCATTCGGTTATGCCTTTTTCAATGAACTCTCACGGGTTCAGCCGCGAAGTGGTATATAGAATTACCATGAGGCTTCTTCACTAATTTCAACACCCTATCTATGGCTTTCCTCACTCACTACCAGTTGCCAATCCGTTATGAAATGAGAACTGAGATTTTGAGTTCTTTCAAGAAAAGTAAAGCCACTCATATCTCTGATCACATTCATGAGTGGAGACGAAGACGACATATAATCAAACTCAATCTTCTCGATTAGTTATTGGCAGAATGATTCACAAAATCCTTCATGAATGACATATCTAAAGACATTGCTAAGGGTGGAGTTGTCACAAAATAACATGCGATCGGTCGTGCCCAGTATCTCGATCTTGTTTATTCACAAACGGGTACTCTTTACGATCTACTTCCTGATGCACCTCGTCCTTCTACCATGACCACCTCAATGACCCCAACCGCTTCTCATGCCACTGATGGTGTGATAGGTACTTTCCATTCTCAACCTCAATCTGCACAGACCTCTCACACCACACCCAAATCCCATGCTTCTAATGTTCAAACTGCTTTGATGCCCACCCCTCCCATTGGTAAAACTTCAGAAGTGAACGTCGTTCAATCAACTCCTACTAGTAAGAATAAATCTAAAAAAGGGAAGAGTAGGAATAAGGAGGATAAGAATAACAACCTGTAATCCAATAAGACCAAGACACAACCTGTTGAAGATAAGGATAAATGAAAACCTCGCTATCCTTGCGTTATCTGTGGTGATGATCACTACACAAAGGATTGTCTGAGACATGCTGAGGTCACGAAGTTCCTCCAAGGGACCCCAAAACCTCTTACCCCTGTCGTCTTGTCTCAACCCTTCCCTTCTCAACAACAGGATCAATTGGTCATCCATGATCAACCTTCTTCCTCCACCACCTCCTATGTACTTATGTGTAATAGTGATTCAAAGAAGAATTACAGCAATGTTGATTCAAAGAAGAATGACAACACACTTACCACCCATGCCAAAGATTACCCTTCCTCCAAGGAGAAAGTTGATGATATACCACCTTCGTTGGTTCAACAATCTCCCTCAGCTCCACCTTCCAATGATCCTCTTCATCTCAAACATTTGAACCCTGATACAATCCTTTGCCCCCCTCCCAAGGGCGTGGTTCGAAAGTCTTCTTTCAATCCTCATGCGCGTGCTGCCTAGAAATACAGTATAGTAGAAGACCTGGCACAAGCACCGTTTGCGATGTCAGCCCTCAAAGTCCTTCAAAGTTTTCCTACACAACAGAAGGCACTGTTGAAAGCTATCATTGGAATCGACTCTACGTATACAAATTTAATAATCTTGGACTTGGAATATCACATTCCAAGGTTACCCGCTCAACTTGCATTTCAAATACAAGTTGTTGTCTCTGACAAGAAAATTTGTAGAACAGTTATTGATAAAGGTGCCTTGACGTGTGTCATGTCTATTTCCTGTTGGAAATCCATCGACTCTCCTCCCTTAACTGAATCACACAACACGCTCAAACTCTTGAATGTCTCTGGATTTAAACCTTACGGTGTCCTCCCATCGTTGCCTATTATGTTAGAAGGAAAAACGTTCAACATTGAAGTCGAGGTCTTTGACGCTCCTCTTGATTACAACCTTTTACTTGGTTGTAGCTGGATCAATTCCATGCATGTAGTTTTGTCTACTCTTTTCCACATCGTGTATTTTCCACATCAGGGAAAATTCATTATGGTAGACCAATTGGCCTTCTTTAACTCTGACACACGTACCAGCGACGTACCTTTCATTGCAAAGACACCCCCTGGATATGAGAATGTCGGCGTGGGTCTACTAAAAGATTCCACTCTTATGGGTACTTTCCCAATCCCACCACCTGACGTTCCACCTCCTTTGGTTGCCTCAATTAACATGATCTCCACCTCTGTCCGCAAACCTCCTGAGTCGTTCGACCTGTGGATAGTACCCGAACCTGCTGATTATCTCCACTACGAAAACTATATACCTTTAAGTATGAATGAATCTGCCTATCAAGCCATTCAATCGACATCCCCCTCTATCCCCTCTCTTGGCGATTCATCTCCTGATCCTTTTCACATGATTTTTCCCATAGATGAGATGATTATGTCGGTTATGTCTATGGAGGACACTCCTTGGGATGATGCACATCATCATTCCATTCTCTTCCTGGAACAACACACCCTCGAGAGTTACCAATGGATTTTGACTCCATCGACCGTTGTTGTCATTTATTTCATTCTCGAGTCCACACACGATGTGTTATACGAAGGAAACTTAAGTAATATTTCACCCACGATCCCCCTCGACATATCCACTAAACCTAGAGTTGTCGAAAATGTGCACATCGGAGCTTCGTGTTCCACTGATGAAGTTGTCATGTATAAATCCCTTTTTTCAAGAGTTTTGTGACATCTTCTCATGGAGCTATGAATAAATGCCTGGTATTGATCCTGATATTGTTGTACACAAAATTAAGACATACCCGGGTGCTAAACCCATCCAGCAAAGACTTCGCCCGGTCCACCCTTGCAAAGAAGCCACTATCAAGCTTGAGGTCGGAAAACTTCTTAAAGCTAGATTTATTTATCCTGTGGCTTTAACTGATTAGGTATCCAATCTCGTTCTGGTTAAAAAGAAACAAGGTACGATCCATGTCTGTGTTGATTATAGGGATATCAAAAAAGATTGTCCTAAGGACAACTTTCCTACCCCCTTCGTTGACCAAATCATTGACGATTGCGCTGGAAGTGAAATATTCTCTTTGATGGATGGTTTCTTCGAATATAATCAGATCAACATCTTACCCATAGATCAACACAAAACCACTTTTATTTGTCCTTGGGCCACTTTTGCCTACCGAAAACTACCCTTTGATTTAAAGAATGTTGATGCCACGTTTCAACATGATATGTCTTATGCTTTCCATGATATTAAGAACATTGTACAACTATATTTAGATGACCTACCAGCACATTCCATGCATCGTAGTGATCATCCGACCCACCTCTGAGCCATTTCCCTTCGTTGTTGGTTCTATCGTATATGCTTAAACCCACACAAATGTGTCTTTTGTGTGGAGTCTGACCGACTCTTAGGATTTATTGTGTCACATCAAGGGATCAGGATAGATCCTTTGAAGGTTGAGGCCATTCTCAATCTCCCTCCTCCTTCTTCACTTCGCCAGCTACAAATTTTGCAAGGGAAGGAAAACTTTATACGTCGTTTTATCCTCAACTACACTGAGTTAACACTCGGATTTACTCGACTATTAAAGAAAGGCTCTGAATTTGTATGGGACACCACTACCAACAAAGCCTTCGACTCTTTGAAATTGACTTTAACCCGTACCCCACTACTTTTCCTGTCCGATTATAGTCGATATTATTTCCTTTATCTCGCTACTTCGGATTCAACCATCACCATGGTTCTGGTCCAAGAGGACAATTCTCACGATGAACATGTTATTTATTATTTGAGTCTGAGTCTCACGACTACCGAAGCCAAGTATTTACATGTTGAAAAACTGGCCTTGGTAGCTATTCAAGTTGTCCAACATTTCTGGCACTATATCCTTTTACACAAGACCACCATGATTTTCGATTGCAACCCTATGCAACACATTCTTACACGCCAGTTTCTAGGGGAAAATACTCCAAATGGATTGTGATACTCCAGGAGTTTGACTTAGAGTTTGAACATGCTAAGTCTAAGAAATCCTTGGTGTTTTCCAAATTGATATGCGACCTTCCCTGTTCTGAGACAAAAAATGTAGCAGAGGATTCATTACTCGATGAATCCATTTTTCTGATCAGGTCTGGTGACCTTTGGTATGGATATGTCATTATATATCTCCAAACTCAGACTTTATGGCCCGATCTGTCTATTACTGACCATCATCGCATACATTACTAAGCCCGTCAGTATATCATACTCGGTGATACTCTTTATCACCGTGGAGTTGACTCTGTTTTTCGACGATGTCTCACTTATGATGAGGCTGAGAAAGATTTGAATGACTGCCATTCTATAGAATGTGGTCGTCACATGTATGGGTATTCTACTGCCCAAAAGATCTTACGAGATGTGTATTTTTGGCCTTCTCTATTCAAATATTGTATTATTGTTGTCCAAAAATGCCACACTTGCCAAACATACAACAACAAAATAAGATCTCACCCCGCTCCCTTACATCCTGTAGTTTTTGTTGGACCCTTAGCTAAATGGGGCATCAATTTCATGGCATGTAACCCTCACTCGGTTGGGGGGCATAGGTACATTATTGTAGCCGTAGATTATTTCACGAAGTGGGCCAAGGCGATGCCTACATTTGACAACACAAGAAAAAATGCAGCCTTGTTCACCTTCAATCACATTATTACATCATTTTGAATCCCACAGGCTATTGTTACCGATCACGATATCGACTTTCGAAACTTTATGATGTCCGAGCTTATGGAAAATTTGGGTCTTCGACATGAAAACTCAACCCCCTACTATCCACAGGCCAATGGCCAAGTCGAAGCAATAAACAAAGTACTTATTACCATGCTTCGACGGATTATCATAATTCACAAAATGAGTTGGCACACTATGTTTTTCTCAGCATTGTGGGCCTATCAGACATCCGTGAAGTTAGCCACGAGGTTTACACCATTCCAATTAGTGTATGGTTTAGAACTTGTTCTATCGATTGAATGTGAAATTCCATCGTTAAAACTAGCCTTTCAACTTCTCCCAAACACTTCTATTGAGGAGGAACATCTGTTGTATCTTACGCAATTAGATGAAAACTGTCACAATGCCACCTTAGTTATTGAAACCCAGAAGAAATGTGTAAAATCCCAATATGACAAACATGTCAAGCCACACATGCTTTTTGAAGGTGATCTAGTTCTCCTTTATGAACAAGATCATGATTTGATAGGAGATGGAAAATTTGAGTCTATGTGGTGAGGCCCTTATATTGTTAAAAGAGTGTTGAAGAAGAGAGCATACGAGTTAGTAGATTACGACGACATTCCTTTGAGTGAACCCAAAAATGGGATTTACTTGAAGAAGTACTACGCTTAGCCTATCTCTACATAAGCACTTGTATTTTCACTGTATCATACTCTTGTGAATTACTTTAGTGTGTTTCTGCTATTTGACTTTTACCCCAGGATACTTACCTTGCATTGTGTTTGGTCTCCAGATGTCAGAGTTTTTGCTACCTTATATTGGCTTTGCCGATGGTGCTAGTTGTAGTACCCAAAATTTAGCTTCTGCTGCTTGGGAAATCTATGTACCCTCAAACAAACTTATTTTTCTACAAGGTGTTTGTCTCGGTCGAGTGACCAATAATATCGCAGAGTATAGAGCGGTCATTGAATTATTGACTAGTTCTATTTTGCTTGGGATTCATTGCTTCATTATACGACTTGATTCGCAGCTAGTAGTACTACAGTTAAACAATGTCTATACTATCCGAAGCCCTACTCTATTATGGGTATATTTACGAATCCGCCTCTTGGAACGTTATTTCGATTATATTGAATATCAACACATTCCTAGATGTCTAAATACATTAACTTATACTCTAGATAATTATGTATTAGACAGACATTCGAGACATTTGTAATTCCAATCACATTTCACATATTATACAAAAAAAAAAGTAAATCGGTAAAAGCCTCATGTATATGTATATATATATATATATATATATATATATATAATGTTTACAAAAAGAGTTTTCATCCGAAGATCAAAATACCAAAATATAGAGCCCATGCCCCCCACAAAATGGCATCATGTATGCCTCTCACGATAGCATACTACTGCTCTCACTACCCTACGTACTAACCGACTAAGTGAGCCAGATATGCCTACAGTATGGCATTGATAATGCCTTGTTATCTCCTCAATGGATATATCAGGGATGTCTATCATCAAGCCTTCCAGGGTCTTCTCTATCACATCATAATCCTCAGCATCCCATCCAGCTACTACAAGTGCCTCTCCTCACCTCTGAATAGGAGAAGATCCCGGGGGTCGATGTGGCCCTACATCTACATGATCGAAACTTTTTTATTAGTCTTTTTATCAGAAACACAAAAACATTAAATATTTTAAAAATCATAAAAACATTATAAAAAAAAATGTCTTTCTTACCTAGATCTCCCCACTAAGATCCCTCAGGGAGAACCAAATCCAGATCACCTCGAAAGTCTAGACCAACATAAGCATAATCATCAATAATCAGGATTTGTGGTCCCAACCAATTGAATAATGCGTCATCATACTTCACAATCCGGCCCGCCACATGCCGTGTCATCAGGTCACACCATATTTTCATTTGTGGGTCTCTTGGGGCTGGTATTCCCCATTCCACCTACAGGCGTAGGTGTGGAACTCTTTCTAGGAATAAAGATACTAAAATGGACCCATAACTGAACTGTTTTAGGTCCCTATTCTTGCTTTTCATGAGTTGGGTTTTCATGCCGCGTAATGCACCATCACACCAATTGAATACTCGAGGCCCCAAGCATTCAATAGCATATTGAAAGTAACTTTGGAGTGCCATATGTGGCGAATCACTCCCTACCATCCATGCAATAGTAAAAAGGATGGTTCTGAGAGTCAAATCTCTCACACCTCGGATTGTTACTTTTCCTTTACCTCTTTCGGCATCAAGTTCACAATGCCAACGAATGTACTCACTCATGGGCAATCCACCACCTCAACCACCTGTCGGATTCATGCGTACCCCACGACATGAAAACCCCATCAGGAAATAAATATCCTCAATATACAAAGAGAGGACATAAACACCCATGTGGAACACTTGTTTTTCTGAATCCCACATGTGAACCAGATATTCTAGTAATCTTTGTTGGGCTCTCATGCTCTGAACTTTGAAGAATTTTAATAGACCACATTGCCGGAGTGAATTCACGGAACCTGGATCATTTAAATCCATAAGATCATCTTCTTCATGCTCACGCTCTCTCCATTCCAACATCTTTTCAAGAAAACACCTGCATGGGAAACAAAGAAGATCTTTAGCACATTTTTTCAACATTTTTTGGGATTTTTGTTGAGTCAACGTTCACTTTTCATTTTAGTTTTTCGGCCATCGTGAACATACTTCAATTACAGTGCAGAATTTCCATGAGCATGCCTTAATGCACCTGTGGAAATCATTGATTTTCGTTGGGCCCATTATAGGCCACTCGCGGCGGCCCCAACGCACGACTAGCAGTCCCAAATCATCAAAAAATCTTGATTTTTTACCATCAAAAACAAAATTAATCCATTGAAAAGATAGAATATGAGATTCTTACCTATTTTATGCAATTCATTTGTTGAATGATCCCCTGTGGCCTCCGCAATCCGTCGCCAAAGTTGAGGTAAAAAACAAGGGTTTTTGGCAAGTTTTTGACCAAGTGAAAATAAAATGGTGAAAAAGACTTTTTGCTTCTATTTATTACTTTTTTATCATTTTTCTTAATATTTGTTTTATATAAATACATTTTAGTCAAAATCCATTAACTCTAAAGGTCTTGTAAGTGTTGTTCCTTGTAGAAAAAAATTAGGACCTTGGACAGTGAAGTATAAACGTTCTTTTTTTATTTGTTTGGTTCACATGTACAATTACTTTTTAGGGCTTTTCAGAAAAACCCCGAGCATAGTCTTTGTTCGTTCTCAGGCTCAAAAATCAATGAGAACATAACCAAGTATACTTTTGTCATCTTTTCATACTCGTTATGGTAACACAAAAACAACAAAACCTGTGGAGAATTCTTTAAGCTCTTTTCATGCTCCCTAAAAACGAAAAGATTGTCGAGCGACCTTGCTCTTTTCACACTCATAAAAGTATTTGAAGAAAATGTTTGATGGGCGATAGTTTATCACTTTTTCAGTCCCGTCGAACTATTTTACGAAAAATGAACTGAGAGAGTTCTCTTTTAAGTGTTTTTCCAGACTCTATAAACATGAAAAACCTTCAAGTTTTCTATCTTTGGAATCGTTAAACAAACATCGACAAACCCATATGGGACTGAACCACTCCTTCTTAGGGTTCGTTAAATGTGCTTCGAGGGACTCATCCAAAGGATAAGATTAAATTGACAAGCATATGTTATCCTCCTCAAGCTTGCGTAAAAATAAAGAGGTACTCACCAGAAATGGTGGGGGGGGATTTGGGAAAGGAATGTATCTCTGTATTTGTATTAATGGCAGTAAGCGTCACTCTTGAACATGACACCCCTCTCCGTCATTTGAATCTAGGTTGAGTAATCAGTTTGCCTCTTATCTGACCTTCTACAAATTCACATCGTGGGTCATCTTTGAGTCAATACTGCCAAGATCATTGTCGTGTCATTCAGATGTTCAAGAGAAGTTCAATTGAAACATTCTATCAAGTCGGTCATATGAAATTGTCCATTCTTACCATGTTGGCCTTCCCTCTGTCAGTCCCAAGTCACATATGTATTTTTCTCTACCCTAAATCTGTTACTTATTTCGTGTCATTGATGGGGGATACATCAAGCCCCTCCTGCGACGAGTCTTTTCTTGTCGAATTCAGCTCATTATCTAGGAAAAATACTTAGAAATTATTTAGTACCTTAGAGATTGCATGCCTCAATGGCATGTTCTTCTCTTTCGACAGTGGATTCACATCATTGATCCCTGATCGAGGGATTATGTCAAGTGTTCGACTTCAACTCATTTATTCACACTTGTTGGATTGTACTGGAGTACCTTGGGAGTCATTGACATCAATGGTGATTTCCCTTGCACTTGTTAACAGTTTTCATTAATGATTGGTAATCAAGTGGTTTCTATTCATGTTCGACTTCAACATCTGTAATCACATGACTAGAATCGTACTAACGGACGATGGATTGAAGACCCTGGACTTCATCATTTTTTGGTCCAAGTTGCGATGGGGTATTTGTGATTTGTTTTGACACATAGATCCACCTTGTATGTCTCATGGCTATGTTCATACTTGAGTTTTCGATGCATGGATCCACAGTGTATTCCTAGTGGCTATGCAAAATCTTGTTGACATGGATCCATGTTGTATAAGTAGTGGCCATGACCTACATTTATGATTTCAATCATTTACGATCTGAACATGGGAATGCCTGCTTCAGACATGGTGTGATATTGTACAGATGCTTGATTGTTTGCAGGTTCCTGATTGGTGAACCCCTAGTTCTTGACACATACACACTTATTTTACAAATTATTTCAGCTGTGTCGAGTTCCAGCCTCATGCTTTGGGGGGCATTTTGTTACACATTATTTTGGTCACCCTGATGATGATTACATAAACATGTCTTCAGGTTCCCAATGTAATCTTTTTACTGAGAAAGGAAACATCTTTCCACCCTTGCAACATGCATTTTTGGAAGGCCGACACGGGCTGCTCCCTTTACACAGTGCAAAAATCCCTGATTTCCACATGTTGCACTATATATAGCCCACAAGATTTTTGCATGCTGCCATAACATATACTTCGATTTGCAACCCCTGAGTGGGTTTAGCTTCGGGTTGAAATTTGGTTAGGATAGTGGTGAAACATTGATTAAAGTCTTTAGCCTTCTCCTTTGAACTCATGGTGGCGACAAACAACTAGTCCATCAAATCTCTTGTTGCAGTTTCTTCTGCAAATTTATCTAGAGAAACCTTTAGAAACTTCATCCAACTAGTTATGGACCCTACAGGTAAGTTAAAATACCATGTGGAGGTCGAATTCTAAAAAATATAGGGGAACATCCTACATACTACATCTTCATGTTGGAAATTCATCAGTATGATAGCTAGTATGAATGTTTTGATATGGTCTTCAGGAAATCCTGAGGTTTTAGGTTGAAATTTAGGGAGTAACTTTTCTGAATGTCAGGGAAGGTTATGTACTCGTCCGGGGATGGCCAGAGCATCTCATGCCAACCAAGGTTGATTATTCCGAGGTGGGTTTCCCGTTTATTCATTATGATCATTGTTATCCTCCATGTCGTCCGACTCAAAAATTGAGCGTTCTAAGTTAAACTCTTCCTCGTTGGAAAAATCGTCGAGCTCAGAGCAGCTACGGGCTGGTGTTTCAGGGATCAGATTAAGAGGATGTTCAATTTTGGTGAAGGAGAAATCTATCAGGTATTCTACTGTGTGAACACAAACCTGGTCGAGGGTGTTGACCACCAGTCTTCTTACTTGTTTTCTACAAGGAAGTAATGGAGCTAAGGGTAGTGCTCTAATTTGTCGGGTGTAAGCTCTTGTGATTATTCTGAACTGGTTCAAATCCTCATGGGGAAGAGCGTAAGGTATTTTAGGGAATAAGTGTTCTTCCTCTTCCTGGGATGAGTTTCTCATTTCAGGAGTACTTAGTCTGTGTGGGTTGTTTTGAGAATGACTATCCATGCGTGTGGGTTGTTTTGAATCTATAGGTTGTGCAAAATATTATATCAAAAATATTTTCAGCCATTCACTCTTCAGGACCTCCTTCTAGTGGGAATTCTGTTGAGGGGTTCTAAATCCCTTTAACTCAACAGTAGGAACCAAAACTACCACCGATGCCCAATTAAACTCTACAACATTTAATGGTGGAATGGTTCTCCAGATCTTGGGATCCGGCCAATTAATCAATGAGCTTTACATAGTGATTGAAAGGATGTCTTCTTGTGAAAGCTCCTCCTTCAGTTTGAACATTCTCTTTTTGTATTTTCTCTTATAGGTGGAATCGATACAAGATAAATGTTGGTATAAACCAGTTGGGTAACAAAAGGGAAATGCTTAATTACTGAAGAAGGATGAGATTGGGATAATCCTTGTGTTCAAGCATGAAGAAAATGATTCTTACACCTATGACAAGCCTAGTACTAGTACATTAACCTGTTAGTGTTCCAATCATTGACTGAGATATAATTATTAGAAGAAAACATACATGTAATAAACGCTGGCAAGAAAAATAGTTTCCTTAGCTCTAATCATTGATCACACATTAACACAACGATTTACTTTTCATCATTAGAGACAAGAACTATAAAAATATTGAATCGGATAACTTATCAACAGATTCAAAGGATCTTACTCGTTACAACATCCATTCATGAGATAAAATCAGAAATAATTCTTCCTTAGATCCAATCACACACGCTTTTGATGAAAAATGAACATAAACTTGTCTCTGGTCCTAAATAAGACTTCTCAATTAAGGTAGTTCCGAAATAGTTCTTTACAAATCCAAAAATGAGGGTCTTTTCAAAAACCATCGACCTATTCTAACAAGTTGATCCTCTTATTTATAGCATATTATTAACTAAAAATAACTATAAAAAGTGCAAGCTAAGTAAAACAAAACATCTCCACATGGCGCTTTCATCTCTCAGTCTTCTAAGAGTCATAAAATGGTTTCACTTGAGTGGATGACTCTTCTCATACTCTGACCATTTGACCTGTTGTACTTGACCTGGTGCCATGTTCGCCACCTTTTCTATCTCTGCATCTCATGATGAGTCTTGTTTGACTATGTCATGCAAGTCGAAAAATTCATCGGGCATGTCGAATTTTGGGAGGCCGATGTCTCTCATTGCCCAATTGATCTTGGTCTAGCTCCTTTCAAACTCGACCCATTTCACTTGGATTTCCTGATGAGATTCTTGGGACTTTTTCACCCAGTATTCGACCAAATTATTTATGTGGTCAATGATGCTATCCCTTAGTACCTGAATGTCGTGTTCTTCGGCATCTCGAGCCTGTTGAACCGCGTTGATTTAATTGATCCTTTCCACTGCTTGGTGTGATTTCTCATACCATATCTCCATATCCTTACACATCTCTAGAACCATGAGGTTGTATTCTTGGAAATCAAATATCCCTGTAATGAAAAGGTGTCACTGTTATAACCCTAAAATGCACCATACAGGTTTACCTGGCATCAGGCCAACTCATGCCTCTTCCTAGCCAAAGCCATGCTGAGTAATTCCTCAAAATTCACTTGAAAACAAGCAACCCGCGCCCTAACTTCTTACTGGGC
>ML806633.1:52425-77033 GCA_009831015.1 Picea engelmannii
CATTCTTACTGTGTTTGCCTGAGAAAAGGGGTTGAGATTTTGGGTAGAAGGATAAAGATTAAATCTGAAGGGTCATGATCTGCATGTAGGCTTAGAACCCTAGCTTACTAGTCCGTAGGGTAAAATACCCAACAACAGTCACTCATTCGTGAATTTACTATAGGCATCTTGGAATTTGCTTCTCAAGAACACCGTGGCCTGTGTGGAGTCCTGATAATATTTCACCAAATGGCGTAGATGCTCCAACTCCTTCAACGTAGCATCTGACTCTTCTTCATCCTTCCTCGCTCTATCCAGGGTGGCATATGTGATTTCCATCCCTGCGTCGATAAGCTTAGACGTCTTGGCATGCTCCGTGATAATCAATTTTTCTTCTGTGGTGATGAGGATGGATTTGTATAGAGTAAGCCTCCTCTTCTTGGTGGTTATATTCATGATGGATTTCTTCTTTCGGTCATAGGATATGGATTGTATATCAATGACCTCATACATGGGTTCGGGGATCTACTTCTCTCCCCAAGTAAGCGTATTTCCTAGGATCTTGCCGATGTATATCAATTCAATAATGGGTTCTTGAACCTCTTCTATGTGTTCCAAAAGTTCGGCCTCTAGTTGTTTCTCATCAAGAGGTAAACTATCAGCCAAAATTGATGCATCAGGGGTGTTGGAGCTACCTTTTTCGACTAGTTTAAGTGTAATTCTTACAATCAAAGGTTGGCCATTTAAGTTGTCTTTTACTTCGTGACCTTTACCCACTGAAAATATCAGTAGTCCCGATATGAAAAGTGGTGATGGTCATTATACTCCTACTGCCATTTTCATTTAACCATTGAACGAGATTTTTCATTTTTCTTTACCTCGGGATATCGCGTTTCGAGAGTTACAAGTCACAATGTTTCTAAGCCCCGATGCGTGAAGTCGAAAAATAACATTGAAAGATTACCCAGTTTAGCGCCGAGAGTAAAGTTCCTTAAACCTTAGTTAAGTGCTGTCAGGATTTCGTGTCTCGGTATTCGCCCTCTCCAAAAGTCTTACCGTCATAACTCCAATAGGCGAAATCACGAGACATTCACACAGGTTACCTGGATTAGTGTCAGGGGTGAATAGTTTTACCATAGTTAAACTCTATCGGGATTTTGCAACTCGACATACACTTTTCCAAGAAACTCTAACTTCGTATCCCTGAGTCACGAAGTCACGATATTAATTAAACGTGATTAATTAAACACTTAATCCGGATTACATTTTTTCTTAACTAGATCGCATCCTCGCGATCTAAGGTTTTCAGGGGCGAAAGCTAGAAGTAAAAACTCCCGATACGACGAATGCCGAAAAAGTTGATTAACGATTAAAGAAATTTTAAATTAAAAAGCTAAACCAGATTAATCAGTACATTAATACAAATTTTAATGCACTCCGTTTATGGATTAATTTTAAATTTTTTGTGCCAACTTGTGTCACCCATCAAAATTTATGGCATTTATTTGAAGTGATAGGTAAAGAGGTTGTTTTTATGGCAAGATCTTTTCCCCAAAAAAATTTGACCATTTTGTTCGTAAGGATGCCAGGGTTTTAAATGGTCAGGATATAGAGTTCTTTCTCTCATTATTTCAAATTCCATTTCTATCTTGCGCAAAGAAGCTTCTCTCACTGAGCTAATTTCTGTATGTATACACATTTTTACTGTAGGAGAACTAATTCAGAGTCCTCTATCATGGCCCCATGAAAAGATTCCAAGGCGAGTGTTGAGAGTTCAGGGCAAGGTGTGGATAATGTTTCTGATACTTCACCCCGAAGTATTGATTCTGTCAGAACCTGGTCATACATCTCCAAGGTTCTGCAGTCCGAATTGGTGAACTGTTCAGACATTTCCAGTGATAATGAGAGAGACGAATTGGCCACCAAATAAAAGATCGTCGTTCAATTAGATATTCATAAGGTAGTGGCCAGGCCATGACTCCTTCCATATTATGATATGATCTGATGGGCATTGGATCATGTGGATATCCCGACCAGAACCATTATCAGCGAGCAGAAAATGACTGTCGGGACTTTCAGACCAGAACAATTGTAGGTGATGTACCAATTTCCACCCACATTAAACTTCTCACACAATGTCGAGTTTCTGGAAAGTTTTAAGCAGAAGGAATGCGAGCAATACAGTAGAAACTTGTATGATCTGATCAAGGATTGGGTCTCGCACCCTGCAAAGTTCAGGGTGGATGGTAATGGAGTTTATTCAATCTCTTCTTTGGAACCACAATTCAAGTACATAGCAATGATCACTTGCAGATTGTATGGGAGGGAGGACACCACACATTTCTTTCTCCCATGGGTGCCTCTGATTCATACAGTCATTGAAGGTTGTTCCTTCGACTGGTCCAAACTTTTGTCAGACAGTTTAACTAGTAGTATTACAGATTATCGGACGTAGAAGGAAAATGGGAAGGCCGCTTCATTTTTTATGTCCGCATATATCATGGACGTCGTTTGTTTCATGACACCCTAATGAGCTGGAGATAGACTCCATCTGATGCTAAGCCTATCCATGTTTACCATTCAAAACTTTGGGAGGATAAGGCTGCAGACTTCATATACGAGATTTTCAATTAGGTAATGGTGTCAATGCATGTCATCATCTTCAGTAATCCACCACCTAGGATTTTAGATAGCATCACGGCCAACTTGCGCAATGTGGCTGACTGGTATGTAGGGGAATAATTTTACTATATCAGGGTTTTCAGTGCTTATGTTCGTCCATATGCTCTACCATTATTTATATTAGATAGGCTGGTTTGTTGCGAAATTGCTAGGCAAATCGTGATTGGTGGCATAAGCAAAGAGCTTAAAGTATTTTCAAAAAAGGTATGGCCACCCTTCCCCATTCATTTGAATACCTATTCTTTATTAGATTTTGGACACGCGAAGGTCAAGGCAACAGTCTTGGAAGATATTAAACTCGTCCACATTGAGTTCAAGAAACACGACCCACACAGGGTCATGAGAAATCACCTGGCTAATTGTGGCCTTAAAAGATATGAACATGAGAATTCACCTCATGATGATATTTTCCAAGTCACGAGAACCTATGTAGAGGTATTGAGTCAGATACAAGCTCTGTCGCCCGAAGGGATGGCTGATTTTTTCAAATTTCAGGAACACTGACGGAGCTGCCTTCCCCAGATCCTACAGGGTAAGAACCTGACGATCGTAGATGTACAACAAGTAGAAGCCAAGGGCTCCAAATATTTGGCACCTGACCAAGAAGAACACCAGGAGAAGAAGAAGCAAACTGGGGGCCTGAAACAGGAAGCCGAGACCCCCAACCCTATAAGCAAATCAACCTCGGTTGTTACTACAGGGAAATCATCCAAGCAAATTGGTAGTCCTATTGCTTTTGTTACCCCCCTACAATCCACGGAAGGGGTCCCAGACACTGGTTGGATTTTCGGTGCAGAACTATCACCCATAACGGTGGAAGAATTGCCTTCGAATGAATTTTTCTTCGATAAGAAGAGAAAGGTCGTTGTGAAGCAAGAGATTTATCAAGAAGCATGCAAGGTATCTAAAAAATTTAAAATATTAGACGATGGAAAAGATATGAAGAAGAAATAATTTGCAACTCAGATAACAGGGACATTGGGGGCTTTTGCTATGGCCAACCAATATTCTGTCGAGTCCCTAAAAGATCAGTTGAAGCGGAAAAATCGCTTAATCAAAACTTTGGAGGCTAAATTGGCTACAACAGAGACAACTTCCAAATATCAAGCGAATTCAGGTATAGACCAATCTAGAGCAGTTGATCAAAAGGAAATCAAGCGGCTCAAAATCGATCTTGAACAAACACAGCAGGTGTCCTAGACCAACAAATCACAGATAAGCCAGCAAGAAGAATTGATAGGGCAACTGCAGGCTAAATTAAACTTCGCCGAAAGCCATATGATAGATATCGAGATATTCCAATCCCAAGCCATAGAAATCTGAAAATGAATATCGACCATTCAACAAGGTTTACTTGCTAAAGTGGAAACTATTCAAAATCACTGCCAACTCATTGATCAAGCATTGGAAAACATCTCCTCCAGAGAAAAAGAAGCTGGGGCAGCTAGGGTCATTTTCCAAGAGGTTGTTATAGCCACAAAAAAAAATGAAATGGGCAATAGTTCCAGGCTCTCCATCCCAGAGCAGACCCGAGGTAACATCTTGCTGAAGGCATGGGAGCATAACATATCAGAAGGCAAACAATGAGCTAAATAGGTAAGAAACTTGTGTGAAGAAACTTTCGGCTTCATAGATAAGGGGTTGTTGAATCTCAATAGTGAAAACAACACTGAGGCACTAGGCCATATTACTATAGCCAAGCATCTGCTCAATATCAAGGAGAATGAAGAAAGAGAATTGGTTGAAATATCACAGATAACCCAGATGGATATAATCCAAGTAGATAAATGGAAAATAAAACCAAGTGTACATTTATGTCCTATCAGCGCCGAAGATCAACAGATAGAAGGGAAGTTGCCACAATTAGTGAAATATTATTACATTTTTGAGGCAAATAATCAAGCAGAACCTTCCAGGTTGATAGCCCAGCTGGTGGAGAAATGCGTCACTTGTACCGAGCATACGAAGGGGCATGTTTTGGGTATCAAAAAATGACAAGTGTCTTCCTGTTATATTTTTAGAACTCGAAGAGCAAAGAAAGAAAGGCGTTCCAGTTTCCCGAAAGAAAGACAAAGACAAATAATTGAAACGTCTAATCTCCTCTTTTTTGTAACCAAAAATACTCCTGAAGCAATTGAACTTCCAGCATGTAGAAGTTTGTATAAATATGAAATTAGAAGAAAGAAACAAGGTTGGACCTTTTTGGTCGATTGTAATAGAGACTATCTCCTTTTGAGAATTAATACAAAGCAATCCAGAGACTCCTAATTTCGTCAAAACTATGTGATGAGTTTGTTTTCTCTGTGATTTCATATTCAATTTCATTTCTCTTATATATGTCTGATGAATGTTTCATTGAAATTTAGTAAAACCTCTACTGTGGTGATCAATTTTTAGCCATCTATATCGTTTATAGTTTTTCCTCTGTATCAACTATTAGCAGGTACAAGACCTGTGAACCTTTTAGATTGTCATATTTTATTCTTTGTCATATTCCTTCTGATCTTATTTTCTTCTTCTGTTTACGGGGTGAGATTCTCCCTTCATAGGAGCCTCGCGTTATAGACAACTTAATGTTTTTCTCACATTTCACAGACCATTTATTTAAAATATAACTCAGTTACGGAAAAAGGCCTTTGGCTTTCATTTCATCCTTAATATTGAATTCAAAGTTCTCTTTTATAAGATCAAATTGATACAACATCAAAAACCTCGAACTCACTTTTAGTTTAATGTTCCTCTATGACTGTCCTCGTTGTAAGACAACCTAATATTGAACCCAGTTTATCGGACCAAATCCATATCACCTTAAACCTTTTCGATACTATACTTAAAACAACCAACACCCAGGTATAACTTGAGCGTTCATGGGCCGCAATTGAACGAGATATAAACATTCAGGAACAGTTGGAAGCGAGACATCGACAACCTGGAAATCAACCTTAGCTTCATTTCCCGAAGGTTGACTCTTCTCCCTATTTTATCCTTTACTCACTTTTGGATGCCTAGACACTATATGTTCTTAAGCCTTAAGTACAGACTCTGGAACAACATATTTTTGGCACCATTGTCGGGGAACGAAGTTACAAAACCTTTTCCTTGGGAAGAATGACATTTTTCCAAGTTTCACCCTTTGATAGTGAACAAAGAGTGAACACCTTATAAAGTCTTGTATTATATTTCACTTGGAGAATCCACGTTTAAATAAGTTGGCATCCTGTCGAAGGAACACCAGACAAAACCCAGAGGGCAAACAGACCATGCCCATTTCCGATCCCGAAAAAATACTGAAAGTTAGAGGTTCCCTTAAGCCAAACACTACAGTTTACCAACTTAAGCGCCCACAACTCAATACCAAGAGTTCCTTTGAACCTTCAACTTCGCACAATCCCCTCCCTAAAACCATCAAACCAAATTTAACTCTCTCTAAAGCTAAACGTGAGATCCATCCGACAACCTTTGGTGTACACAAAGGTAAAAACCCCGCAGTGAATTTATTAGAGATTGATATCCTTCCAACTCTTTAGTTAGTCTTCCCGACCTCACTGAGTCTTGAAGAGTATACCATACACTCAAATTCCACACCCGCGGCTTCCCCTGATTACATCTCTTGCAAATCCGAGGAGCCATCTCCTTGCGTCTCTTTTCACCCGTCTTCACTTTTCTCATCTCTCGAAGAAGCTAGAAATTCACTTTTAGTCTTCCAGAACCCTCTATATAACACACCTTTTCCCTACCAAGCAGTACCAATGGCGGTCGTTGGAGGAGGAGGTGGAGTGGCTCTAGGAGGAGGAGCAGGGGGCCAAGTGCCTCTCCCTCCTCCAAGATTCTTCGCTAAAGTAGCTGAGAGATATGCACCTCTGGTCCTGCCCATCCCTCTTCACGACCTTCCTGAAAATTACATAAAAAACTTACCTAAATTTACAACGGAAGGGAACTTGACCGTAGCCGAACATATAAACTTCCTTGATCAGGTCGCCGATATCCTAGGCCTTGAACACGAAGACATATATTCGAGGCAATTTTTTCAGACTTTTGATGGAAAGGTACGAACCTTGTTTCAAAGTCTACCCGCAGGATCAATATTATCCTATGATGCCCTGGAAGACGCTTTCCTTAGACAATGGGGAGAAAGGAAAGACAATTTATATTATTTGACAGAGTTCGGATCTTTAAATAAAAAGACTTCAGAAACCATTATGGAATTCATTCAAAGATTTAACAAATTATATAATAAGATCCTGGTTGAAGTTAAACTGTTCCCAATCCGCAGCCAAGGTGACCTTTGCGGGAGCCTTCGAACATGATTTCGCACTCCTTTTGAGAGAAAGGAGGGGGGATACCCTAACCCGAATGAAAGATGATGTTGTAGAAATCGAGTCTAATATGATGGCTTCTGGCAAGTTGAAAACCAAGGTAAAAATGGGAAATTGAGAAAACAAACATTTTAGGGAACAAGCGGGACCCTCAGGGTCAAATAGATCCACAGACAACAAAATGGATGATATGGCTAGGATAATTAAGGAGTTAACAAATAAAATTTCTAGAATGGAGCTAGATCAATCCAAAGTCGATCCTTTCGTTAAGAGGGAATTCAGACGAAACCCTAATCCTCAAAATCAACAAAGGGAGGTTAAAAATGAAGACCAAAAAATTCAAACCCCTTTAAAAAACGAGAATTTTATAGGAGGAAATGACCTGCAGGATTTCGAATATTTGGATGAAGATGTGAAAAATTTAGGTGACGATTGTACACATCCTTACTTAACGAAATAAGATTACGAGAATTCCTTGAACACTCAACAACCGTCAAATAAAGATGAGGACATAAAAAACACAAATTTTGTTGTATGTCAAGAAACGACTTATTCTATAATGGCTGAGGTCCAACCGACGTATAACTTGAGGTCTAAGAACAAACCTGCATTGACTCTTCAACCCAAGAATATTCTCCCTAGGGGTGAAGTATATGAGCCCGCCTAAAAAGAGACCGATACATCTAATAGCAAAATGAAAGGGGTAGACTCGCTAAATCCCATAGTAAAGGAGGTGGAGACCCAAACAAAGGAAACCAAGACAGCTGAAACACATATATCGAGAGATAAACTCACGGGTGATAAATCAGCACAAACAAATAAATTGGAAAAGGAGTCTGGGGTTTCAACCAAAGAAACGGACAAAGGTGGTGGAGGGTTCAACCTCGAAAATGAGATAAATAAGATAAAAATACCAATCCCTCTGGTGGAATTAGCGAAGAATCTTGTATATCGGAAGTAGATGACCAAAGCGATAGGTTTTTCAGAGCTAGAAAGTCACTCTGACGTGATAAACTTGGAAGATGATAATCCCAATATCACTTTTGGTCCACATTTTGAGGGTGCCAGAGACACCGTAGCTCCTTTCTATATCACTCTAAATGTGCAAGATCGACTGTTGCATAACTTCATGCTAGACTCTGGGGCCTCACATAATGTGATGCCCAAAACTATTATGGATATACTAGGCCTCAAGATCACCAGGCCTTATGGAGATCTCTATTCTTTCGATTCAAGAAGAGTTAAGTGCATGGGTATGATAAAAGATTTAGTAGTCACTCTTGCACATGTCGTGGTGAAAAGCGTCTTGATGGATGTGGTTATTGCCAATATACCCCCGAAGTATGGATTACTGCTATCTAGGTCGTGGGGAGCCAAACTTGGTGGGTCTCTCCAACTAGACATGACCTATGCCACGATTCCTATGTTTGTTGGACAACTTACTCGGTTATACAAGGAAATGAGGCTAGCCTACACAGTGAGTGACCCTCAGAATCCTAACAATTTTCTTGTTTATATTGCCGATCAAGATCTAGGAAATTGTATACTTTCTTTTGATGATGATGTAAATAGCTATGCAGAAGAGAATTGCTTAGAAAATAATGAATCGGGAAATACCTATGAAAATATGTATAGTACTGGGATTTGGAAAATGTTTTTTTACAGTGCCTTGTCGTGTGAAGGAGCGGGTGTAGGAGTACTTTTTGTGGCACCTAAAAATGATTTTGTTATCCCTTTCTCTTACAGGCTTTAGTGGGATATAGACTACCCAAATAACGTCTGTGAGTATGAAGATTTAGTCTCAGGGTTGGAAGTTTCCAGGAAGTTGAACATAAAGAACTTGGAAGTTTATGGAGATGCAGAGTTGATAGTAAAATAGATAAATTGGGACTACCAGGACAAGCACCCAAGATTAAGATCTTACAGAAACTGCACCTGGGACCTTATGGATTTTTTTTTTTTCATCAGTAAAGGTACATTTCATTCCCTGGGCTGAAAACCAGCAAGCTGATTCGCTGGCCAAAGCGGCTTCAACTTTCGTACCTCCCACCACTTTCAAATTAAAGTACCACATAGAGGTAAGGCACAAACCATCCATACCAAACAATATACAACACTGGTAGGTTTTTGAAGATGATGAACAGATAAAAAAGTTCCTAGAAATGGTAGGTGATTTCTCTGAAACCCACATTGACTAGGAGGACCAAAATGCTCATACCTGGATTATGCAGGAGGGAGAGGGGCCTCAGGAGTTCTGAGAAAAAATTGCTAACCATCGCATGTTGGTTTTAAAAAATAATCAGATTCCAAAGGGACTAATCCCCCTGGAGAGACTTTTCGATCAGAATGACATGCCCTTAAAATCCACTCTGCAACCCCAACCAAAGGAGGTTGAAGATTGCAACGTAGGGAAAAAAGAGAATCCTAGGATGGTGAAAATATCAAAGTACCTTCCTCCTGAGGTAAAAAACAAATATAAAGATTTGCTTGCACGGTATAAAGACGTTTTCACTTGGTATTACGAAGAGATTAGAACCTACGACACTACTGTGATCGAACACAAGATACCTCTGAAGCCTAGTGTCAAACCCTTTAGACAAAAACTTAGACAAATCAACCCTATCTTATTACTCGTAGCCGAAAGGGAAATTAAAAATCTTTTAGACGTGAAAATAATAGTACCACGAAGATGCTCCGATTGGGTAGCAAACCTGGTCCCGGTTAGAAATAAGAATGGGGAGATTAGAATGTGTGTTGATTTCAAAAATCTAAATAAGTCTTCCCTCAAAAACAACTACCCTCTACCTAAAATGGATCACGTTTTATAAAAGGTAGTTGGGGCAAATAGGATGTTGATGATCGATGGTTTCTCTGGGTGCAATCAAATTTCCATAAATGAACAAGATAAAGAAAACACAACCTTCACTATACCCTGGGGTACATTCATGTATGATAAAATGCCTTTCAATATAATGAATGTAGGTGCCACCTTCCAACGTTCTATGGATATCGCTTTCGTCGGCGAAAGAGACAAGTTTGTGGTTATCTATCTCGATGATCTAACCGTTTTTTCTAAATCTGACGAAGATCATTTAATACATCTCAAACAAACTTTCAAAAAATGCCACAAGTTTGGTCTATCTTTAAACCCCAAAAAGTCTAGGTAAACTCCTAGGCCATATTGTGTCCCGAGACGAAATTAAAATTGATCCTAGCAGGGTTCAAGCTATCGATACAATAATTATTCCTAGAAATGTAAAGGAAATTCAATCATTCTTAGGAAAGATAATTTTTTTGAGGAGGTTTATCCCAAACTTTGTTGAAATTGTGAAATTGATCACAGGTATGTTAAAGAAAAACAACGAAGTCAAATGGACAGCAGAGGCCAAAGAATCGTTTGCATGTATCAAGAAGGTTATAAGTGAGGCACCTGTACTGGCAAGCCCTGACTATCTAAAGGATTTTATCATTTTCTCGTTCACCTCCAAGCATACAATTACCGCGGTGCTCCTCTAGAAAAATGAAGAAGGTTTCAAACAACCGATAGATTTTTTTAGCAAAAGTCTCAGAGACATGGAACTCAAATATGATACAATGGAAAAACAAGCATATGCTATGGTGAAGGCATTAAAGGCTTTCAGAACTTATGTGTTGCATTCCAAGATAATCGCGTATGTACCTACTAGCTCTATAAAAGACATTTTAGTTCAGCCTGACAGTGATGGCAAGAGGGGATGGTGGCTCGCTAAAATTCAAGAATTTGATCTGGAGATAAAGCTGACAAAACTAGTAAAGGGTCAAGGTTTGGCTAAACACTTAGCTGAATCAAATTTCAGATCCCTCGGTATAAATAGCCTATAGGGATGTGAAGAAGGTAAGGATATGAACGAGCTCTATGAGCAAACAAGTGAAATCAGAATCGAAGAAAAATTTACATCCTCTGATTGGTACAAAAACATGGTGTCTTACCTACTGACTTTGAAATGCCCGAGTGATTTATCCCCATCCAAAGCCATGATGCTAAAACTGCATGCAGTCAAATACTGTATATCTGAGAGTCAATTGTATTGGAAGGACCCACTTAGCTTCCTGTTGGTTTGTTTGGTTGAATCTAAAATAGAGAAGGTCATAAGTGAATTCCACGAAGGAGTGTGTGGGGGACATCACGCTTGGAGAGCAACAACTTATAAAATCTTGAGGGCAGGGTATTATTGGCCTAAACATTTCTCAGACATCAATGCCAAATTTAGGGCTTGTAACCCTTGCCAATTGTTCTCGGGCAAGCATAAACTCCCAGCGCTACCTTTAGTCTTGGTCAAAATAGAGGCTCCTTTTCAGCAGTGGGGACTGGATTTTATAAGCGAAATTAACCCCCATTTCAACGCTCAACACAAATGGATCCTAACCGCCACAGATTACTTCACTAAATGGGTAGAGGCTATTCCAACCAGAAGGGCAACAAATTCGGTGGTAATAGATTTCCTAGAAGAAAACATTTTGTCTAGATTCAGTTGCCCCCGAAAGATAGTCACAGATAAGGCCCAGGCTTTTAAATCTATGGCTATGATCAGTTTTTGCTAAAAATAAAATATCGTGTTCGGCCATTCCACGACATATTATCCCCAAGGAAATGGACTGGCTGAGTCTTCAAACAAGAGTTTGATAAATATAATTAAGAAAGTGTTGAACGAGAACAAAAGATTTTGGTATGTGCATTTAAAATACGCATTATGGGTGAATCGGATAGGAACGAAAAAATCCATTGGCACCTCTCCTTTCCAAATGGTGTACGGGACTGACATGGTATTACCCATAAACCTGGTGCTTCCCATAATGAAACTGTGGCAAGATGAGAAAGAAGAACCAAATCCTGTCACAAGAAGGATAAACCAGCTAATCGAAGTACAACAATACAGGGTCGAAGTGGACGAAAGGTTGCAAAAATACCAAGACGACATGAAAACGTTATTCGACTATAAGACAAAAGATAGAGAGTTTATCCCTAGAAATTTAGTATTGAAATGGGATGTTAGAAAGGAATATTCGGCGAAACACAGTAAATTTGATCATATATGGTATGGACCGTTCAAAGTCGCAACTCCCGAAGGAAAAAATTCGTTCCTATTAGAAAATATGGATGGTAAAATCTTCAACACCCCTGTTAATGGGCATTATTTAAAACACTACATGAAATAATTGTTTCCCAAAAGATTTCCATTGTATATAGCGGTTTGTATTTGCTTTCTATTTCATAATTTCTTTGGGGTAAGTTTACTTTCACCTTTAATTAATTAGGTCAGTAATTTTGTAGAAGTAGAGATATGCAATTTTCAATACATTTAGCTCTTTTAAAAGACACTCTTCATGTTTACAGGATTTCGGCTTGCGACCTAAATGAGCAAAGGAGAAAATAGAAATTCATATATCGAAGACTAAATTCGTCGAAAACAGGTGATAGAAAAGGTTTTCGGTTATTTTAAAATGGTAAGGCAAAGGTACAAATTCCTGAGAATTCTATTTTTTTTTTTTTTAAACAAAGGTCTCCAAAGCACCGTAATGGTCCCGTAAATACAATGTTTTCACTTGACTGTTATTAAAAAGAACAACTACTTACTCTGGGTCCTAAGAATTTAACTTAAAATAAAGATAGGAGGTAGTTAAAATAAGCAGAAAAAGTAAAGCATCTCTGGGAAAAGGGTTTCAAGAGTCGGTTTTAATTTTTGACCCCTGTTTCTCAGTTTACAGATCTCTATCCGTCACCTTTCTTTTGGTTTTTAGATTTACCTTCTTAAAAAGCCAAGCATCTTTCCGATTTTATATACATGGGGAGAAGATATTACGTTTTAACTTTGAAAGTTGTAAAGAATATTTTGGAAATTAAGCTCGTCTTCACAACTCCTTAGTCTCTTACTAAACAAAGTTATGCATAGGTTGATCCTAACTATTCTAGGTTTTTCAACAGTTTCGAAAGATTGAGGCTTGCTCGAAGGAAGACCCCTAGAAATAATTTTTCCCCTTTTTCCCTATGGGCTAGGGTGTTGTGAAAGTTAAGGGAAGGTTGGTACAGAGTAATCAAAGTAAGTCGACAGACCTCCATTGCAAAATATTACATAGATATCACCCCTCGTACAAACTGATTGACCCCACTTTGTGTTCTAAAAAGTAAATTATAAGACAGATGGTGAAAGGAAATTCATATTTAATTGTCCCATCTAGTCCGAAGAGAAGATGAAAGGAAATTCAGAAATGATTTCCCTTGTATTAGCATTTAAATGCATAAATACATTTCGAAGTGGTGAAAGGAAATTCAACAAAAAGGGCCAGATAACTTCACCGAGGTACTGAAAAGGCTCGTTGGTAGTGAAACAATATCTGAGATATCTGTAAGGCTGTTATATTTGAATCTCACTCTACTCTGGTAATCAATTTTCTCGAAACCTGATCTACATCCTAAGTTCAGACAGGGCTCCCTGATTAAAAACATGTAATAAACTTCGCTTGATGCAAACCAAAAGCCACAAGACCTTTTTAATTTCCTAGGACTGTTTTGATTGTCTTAATGTAGACCTAAATTCAGTAAAGAGAAAGAGAAATTCGTGAAAGGGACTGCAGCTGAGTGTGAAACATATTTGAGTGTTGAAAATCTTTTCAGAAGTAAAAGACTAAATCTTTTCTTCCCTCTATATCCCCTTCCTTAAAGCGAGTTTTGCAGAAGTAAAACCAATGACTCCATTTACCCAATACAGGCACATGGTCTACTGTTCTTCCCGTCTCGCAGGGAGATGTGATCCCTAGTTGGAGCGTATGTTGGAGCCGCCTTTTTCGACTAGTTTAAGTGTAATTCTTACAATCAAAGGTTGGCCATTTAAGTTGTCTTTTACTTCGTGACCTTTACCCACTGAAAAATCTCAGTAGTCCCGATATGTAAAGTGACGATCATCGTTATACTCCTAATTCCATTTTCATTTAACCATTGAACGAGATTTTTCACTTTTCTTTACCTCAGGATATCGCGTTTTGAGAGTTACAAGTCACAATGTTTCTAAGCCCCAATGCGCCAAGTCGCAAAATAACCTTGAAAGCTTACCCAGGTTAGTGTCAAGAGTAAATTTCCTTAAACCTTAGTTAAGTGTTGTTGGGATTTCATGTCTCATCATTTTCCCTCCCCAAAAGTCTTATCGTCATAACTCTGATAGGCAAAATCGTGAGACATTCGCGCAGGTTACCCAGGTTAGTGTCAGGGGTGAATAGTTTTACTATAGTTAAACTCTATCAGGATTTCGGGACTCGGCATACACTTTTCCAAGAAAATATACCTTCGTAGACCCGAATCATGAAGTCACGATATTAATTAAACGTGATTAATTAAACACTTAATCTGGATTACATTTTTTCTTAACTAGATCGCGTCCTCACGATCTCAGGTTTTAAGGGGTCGAAAGCTAGAAGTAAAATCTCTCGATACAGCGAATGTCGAAAAAGGTGATTAACGATTAAAGAAAGTTTAAATTAAAAAGCTAAACTAGATTAATCAGTACATTAATACAAATTTTAACACACTCTATTTATGGATTAATTTTAAATGTTTTGCGCCAACTTGTGTCACCTGTCAAAATTTATGGTATTTATTTGAAGTGATAGGTAAAGAGGTTGTTTTTATGGAAAGATATTTTCCCAAAAAAAGATTTGATCGTTCTGTTCGTAAGGATGCCAGGGTTTTAAATGGTCAGGATATAGAGTTCTTTCTCTCATTATTTCAAATTCCATTTCTATCTTACGCAAAGAACCTTCTCTCGCTGAGCTAATTTCTGTATGTATACACATTTTTACTGTAGGAGAACTAAGTCAAAGTCCTCTATCATGGCTCCACAAAAAGCTTCCAAGGCGAGTACTGAGAGTTCAGGGCAAGGCGTGGATACTGTTTCTGATACTTCACCCCAAAGTATTGATTCTATCAGACCCTGGTCATACGTCTCCGAGGTTCTACAGTCCGAATTGGTGAACTGTTCAAATGATTCCAGCGATAATGAGAGAGATTACTTGGCCACCAAATACAAGATCATCATTCAATCAGAGATGCATAAGGTAGTGGCCAGGCCACGACTCCTTCCATATTATGATATGATCCGATGGGCATTGGATCATGTGGATATCCTGACCAGAACCATTATTAGTGAGCAGAAAGTGATTGTCGGGACTTTCAGACCAGAACAATTGCAGGTGATGTACCAATTTCCACCCACATCAAACTTCTCACACAATGTTGAGTCTCTTGAAATTTTTAAGCGGAATAAATGCGAGCAATACGACAGAAACATGTCTGATCTGATCAAGGATTGGGTCTCACACCTCGCAAAGTTAAGGGAAGACGGTAACAGAGTTTATTCAATCTCCTCTTTGGAACCACAATTCAAGTACATAACAATGATGACCTGCAAATTGTATGGGAGGGAGAACACCACACATTTCTTTCTCTCGTGGGTGCCTCTGATTCATACAGTCGCTGAAGGCTGTTCCTTCGACCGGGCCAAACTATTTTCAGAAAGTTTAACCAACCGTATTACAAAATATCGGATGTAGAAGGCAAATGGGAAGGCCGCTTCATTTTTTATGTCTGCAGATAGGCTGGTTTATCGCAAAATCACTAGGCAAACCGTGATTGGTGGAATAAGCAAAGAGCTTAAAGGATTTTCAAAAATGTATGGCCACCCTTCCCCATTCATTTGAATACCTATTCTTTATTATATTTTGGACACGCAAAGGTTGAGGCAGTAGCCTTGGAAGATATTAAACTCATCCACATTGAGTTCAAGAAACACGACCCACACAGGGTCGTGAGTAATCAACTGGATAATTGTGGCCTTAAAATATATGAACATGAGAATTCACCTCATGATGATATTTTTCGAGGCACGAGATCCTATGCAGAGGTCTTGAGTCAGATACAAGCTCTATCTCTCGAAGGGATGGCCGATTTTTTCAAATTTCAGGAACACCAACGGAGCTGCCTTCCCCCGGTCCTACAGGGTAAGAACCCGATGACCGCAGATGTACAACAAGCGAAAGCCAAGGGCTCCAAAGATTTGGCACCTGACCAAGAAGAACACCAAGAGAAGAAGAATCAAACTGGGGGCCCGAAACAGGAAACCGAGACCCCCAACCCTACAAGAAAATCAACCTCGATTGTTACTCCGGGGAAATCATCCAAGTATATCGGTAGTCCTATTGTTTCTTTTACCCCCCTATAATCCACAAAATGGGTCCCAGATGTTGGTTGGATTTTTAGCGAAGAACTATCGCCCATAATGGTGGAAGAATTGCCTCCGAACGAATTTTTCTTTGATAAGAGGAGAAAGGTCATTGTGAAGCAAGAGCTTTATAAAGAAGTAGACAAGGTAGCCAAGAAATTTAAAATCTTAGCCGATGGAAAAGATATGAAGAAGCAAGAATTTGCAACTTAGATAACAGGGACATTAGGGGATTTTGCTATGGCCAACCAATATTCTGTCGAGTCCCTAAGAGATCAGTTGAAGCAGAAAAACCGCTTAATCAAAACTTTGGAGGCTAAAATGGCTACAGTAGAGACAACTGTCAGAGGTCAGGCAAATTCAGGTATAGAGAAAGCTAGGGAAGCTGGTCAAAAGGAAATCGAGTAGCTCAAAACCGATCTCGAACAAACACAGCAGGTGGCCCAGACTAGCAAATCACAAATAAGCCAGCGAGAAGAATTGATAGGGTAGCTGCAGGACAAATTAAAATTCGCCAAAAGCCATATGATAGATATTGGGATATTCCAATCCCAAGCCATAGAAATCCAAAAAATAATATCTGTCATTCAACGAGGTTTACTTGCTAAAGTGGAAACTATTCAAAATCACCACCAAATCATTGATCAAGCATTATAAAACATCTCCTCCAGAGAAAAATAAGTTGGGGTGGCTTGGGTCATTTTCTAAGAGGTTGTTATAGCCACAACAAAAAAGGAAATGGGCAGTAGTTCCAATCTCTCCATCCTAGAGAAAACCTGAGGTAACATCTTGCTGAAGGCATGGGAGCATAACATATCAGAAGGCAAACAACGAGCTAAAGAGGTAAGAAACTTGTATGAAGAAACTTTCGGCTTCATAGATAGGGGATTGTTGAATCTCGATAGTGAAAACATCACTGAGGCACTGGGCCAGATTAATATAGCCAAGCATCTTCTCAATATCAAGGAGAATGAAGAAAGAGAATTGGTTGAAATATCACAGATAACCTAGATGGATATAATCCAAGTAGATAAATGGAAAATAAAACCAAGTGTACATTTATGTTCTAATAGTGTCGAAGATCGACAGATAGAAGGGAATTTGTCACAATTAGTGAAAGATTATTACAGTTTTGAGGCAAATAATCAAGCAGAACCTTCCAGGTTGATAGCCCAGCTGGTGGAGAAATGCATCACTTGTACCGAGCATACGAAGGGGCAGGTTTTGGGTATCAAAAAATGACAAGTGTTTGCCTATTATATTTTCATAACTCAAAGAGAAAAGAAAGGAAGGCATTCCAGTTGCCTGAAAGAAAGACAAAGACAAAGAATTGAAACGTCTAATCTCCTCTTTTTTGTAACCAAAAATACTCTTGAAGCGATTGAACTTCCAACATGTAGAAGTTTGTATAAATATGAAATTAGAAGAAAGAAACAAGGCTAGAACTTTTTGGTCGATTGTAATAGATACTATCTCCTTTTGAGAATTAATACAAAGCAATCCGGAGACTCCTGATTCCGTCAAGACTGTGTTATGAGTTTGTTTTCTCTGTGATTTCATATTCAATTTCATTTCTCTTATATATGTCTGATGAATGTTTCATTGCAATTTAGTAAAACCTCTACTGTGGTGATCAATTTTTAGCCATCTATATCGTTTACAATTTTTCCTCTGTATTGGCTATTAGCAGGTACAAGACCTGTGAACCTTTTAGATTGTCATATTTTATGCTTCGTCAAATTCCTTCTTATCTTATTTTCTTCTTCTGTTTATGGGGTGAGATTCTCCCTTCATAGGAACCTTGCGTTATAGACAACTTAATGGTTTTCTCACATTTCACACACCATTTATTTAAAATATAACTCAGTTATGGAAAAAGGCCTTTGGTTTGCATTTTATCCTTAATATTGAATTCAAAGTTCTCTTTTATAAGATCAAATTGATACAGCATCAAAAACCTCGAACTCACTTTTAGTTTACTGTTCCTCTATGACTGTCCCCGTTGTAAGACAACCTAATATTGAACCTGGTTTATCGGACCAAACCCATATTGCCTTAAACCTTTTCGATACTATACTTAAAACAACCAACACCCGGGTAGAAATTGAGCGTTCATGGGCCACGATTGAATGAGATATAAACATTCAGGAACAGTTGGAAGCAAGACAACGAAAACTTGGAAATCAACCTTAGCTTCATTTCCCGAAGGTTGACTCTTCTCCCTATTTTATCCTTTACTCACTTTTGGATGCCTAGACATTGTACTTTCTTAAGCCTTAAGTACAGACTCTGAAACAACAAGGGGTAGACTCGATAATTACTTGATAATCGATTGTTGAGATGTTGATTTCCTGCTGTAGAATTTCTTATTCTTGTTCTCCAGACCCTAACTCGTCTTTCGGGTTGTCCACTTAGGTCCTTGGTGCATCGAGTAGATCAGTGTCTAAGACACTTTCGACCTCCTGGTCACTTTGTGGAAGGCTTTGAAGTTGAGCATCGGTATATGGGGAAGATGTTTTCTCGAGTTCCTTTTCCTCTGTGATCTGTACCCGAGTCACCAAGGAAACCTCTGAACTATCCTCATCATCATAGAGCATTATTAAGTAGTGTAGGGGGTTTGGTGCACTTTCTCTCCCTGATTTCCTTGCTATCTCGGGCTAAGACGAAACACCCTCCGATGATCCAACCTCTGGCATTGAAACTTCAAGGTTATCTAGCCTTGTTCTTTTTCCAATTTGTATCGGCTTTGGGTCGCTTGGTCCTTCCCGTCTTTCGATTGGGTTGTCGGAAGGAACACTTTTCATCTTTATGAGGTCTGGGCCATTCTACAGTTGATAAATTACTCTCTATGCATGTTCCATTAGGAGAAATCCCCTTTCCTATGCCTCCGATGTCAAAGAAAATCCCCTAGTCTTCCCCTCTGTTTCCTCTACCTCTCTAATTTCTTCACTGGCTCTGAGGGCCTCTTGAGCCAACTTCTTTATTGTTTCTGCCTGTTCATACATGCTCATGGCCTTGATGCTGGTCATTTTCGAGTCGACCAGCCTTTTCACCACCTTATCCTAGTCCTGGGCGTTCTTTGTGAAGACTTCATCTTTGAACTTATCATGAGCATATGACCAACAGGATGACACTTGTGAAGCATGTTGCAGGACCAGGCCCTTTGGATCATGCTTTCAGAATCAGCCTGTCAGGAATCTGAATTCGAGTTGGCGTAGCCCTTCTTATTCGGCTTGAGCTATATCCTTTACCAAATAGAACCCTACATGGAAACCGTACGGTATGGAATCTTGTTTCTTGTCTTTGACCATGGTGGCATTGTAGCCTTGAAATATGGTCTCATAACATATTTCTCCTACGATGAGACGGTATGGCACATGAGCTGGTAGGAGATGTGGTACTCCGTTGGCCCCGAACACCCTGATGTAGGTGGAGCACTCGTCCAAATACCTATGGCCTACCTTGGATATCATTTTCTTGGCTGCCACCGATATCCTTGGAAATTCCTTCTTAAAAAGAATAAAATAAATTTGGTCGATGAATTCATTGCAAATGAGGGAGTAAGATTTATGATACTTGTTTTCCCATAGCACGTTGAAGTAGACATGGAATGGAAGCTCTACAAAATGCCAACTCAGAGTCATGCAGGTGAAGACGTTCCAAGTGCACATGATATCGAGTAGGTATGAAGCCATGTAAAAAGTCGGTGCTTCATCATGGGTTGACAGTGGAGGTGCAGGTGGTGATGTGGGTGATCAGTGATTTCAAAAGGTTGTTTTGATTAGCGCACAGGGTAGAAACTAATGCAGGATCGAGTATTAATTAGCTCCTTAAATGCACAAAATTTGATCATATCTAATGATGAAAACGTCTCGTTGTGTCGCTCCTTCAGTGGGTGGATTGGAGATCAGAGTCATGCTATGAACATTTCCATTGATACTCTCCTATAAAATATCTGACACTGATCGACCTTACCATACAGTGCTGGTACTGAAAAGCTGACTCGGTGGTGTGACTAGGACCTAGGTAACCAAAAATGACTCAAGATAGAACTTAGACCGTACGACCTTCTTACCTGCTAAAGACATGTGGCGTTGGAGACCAGTGACTTAATTCACTCATATTAATCGAAGTCAAGACTTTCCTTAATCTATTCATTAAAAAACAAACCTTATCTTGCCGATGCCGAAAAAAGTGTCAAGGATCGACAATCGGCGATAACCTACCAAAGCGCTCTTGGGTCAGTTCCCTCGAAAAATTCCCGATGCAGAAAACACATCGGGGATCAGCGATTGGGGATAACTTTATCGTGGTCAAAATGTTTGTTATGATCCTTCTAGGATTTCCTCAATCCCAATATGGTGCGTTGGGCATTGACTATTGACGACTTATTTTCATCCTTCATTAACGTCTATCCTCTTCGTATTTTACCAATGCCGAAGGGGATCATCTATCTCTCAAAAATTTATGAGAAAACTTATGTAAACTAGAACTGCCTTCTGTCAATGTCGATGGAGATTGATGTTCAACGACTGTGGTTTTTCGAGTGGTTCCTTTTTCTTCTTTGAATTCCTTTCAATGTCAAACCTGAGCACGTTGAGTGCAACGTTTGGTTACCAATTCTTAATTCAACTATTAAGGTATTTTAGTCATGGGGTTTCATAAGTTCAAGCAAACCTGAATAGGTGATGAGAGTCATTAAAATAATCAAATACAAAACATTTCCCAAAATGAAATCAAATCAAACAGTGTAGAAGATCAAGTGGTACCCAAAAAAGTAAAAAATTTGATAAGGCTTTTTAGGGTGTGTTGAGAGCTCAACATAAATGTATAAAAATAACATTTTTAAAATAACAAGTCATAACCATGGGTGTGCAATAAACTCATCAAATGCATTAGTTGAAACTAATAGGTGAATATGAAATCGACGAATAGACCAGAAGCTTTAACACCTTTTTTTTTTTTTTAAACTAGAAATTGTCAATCATGACAACCATGAACCCATGCCAAAGAAATTTAATCATCACTTGAATACAAACTGTTACCATTTACTCAGCCCACATCAACATTCTCAAATATGCACTGAAATCAAAGACAACCTTCGAGAACACTTGAATCAATTTCCCTTTCCTCCAAGTTTTTTTATTTAACACTATAGAGGGTCCCACTTATAGTTTATTATATATATGCTTTGCAATCCTTTTCAAGTGGGACTTCTCATGACGATTCAAGATTCAACAATGATGACTCCACAAGGAAAGGTAATATGGTATTGGCTTGAACTCATCTTCTAGTTTTGCAGTCTACAGGAAATTTGTTAATTAGAATTGTTTTTCTATGGTATTCTCTTTCAAATGGGATGGCGGAGGTAAAAAGGAAAATATGAGAGAGGGGATATCTTTATCACTCTAGTTTAAGCAAAGTGGTCATAGAGGCAGTGTTGGCACATGGGAAGACCCAGGGTTCAATGCTACAAAAACGCACCAACAAAACCCTGACTACCTGTCCTTTCGGTAACACCTACGAAGCAGATGAAGTCTCACCCGAGGTAGAGGAAGGGGTGGTTGTAGGACTCAGATGTCTACAACCTTAGCTGGGACACAGATCTATGATTCTTAACATGAAACATAGCACTTAGCAATTAATATTCATCAATATTCAGTTATTAGTAACAGTGAAAACACACCCTAATTATAGAGTATCGCAGTATGCAACTAGATCCATCATCTAATAACACTTAACATAAAAGGAACACATTAGATCTAGCAGATTCAAGCACTAAGCACATCCACATAGGTCAGATCTAGCAGTCATCCACATGATTAGGTACAAAGCAACATCGGATCTATCGAACATTCATCACATAGAAACACATTGATACATCGCACAAAGTAGAGAAACATAGTGTGTACGTGGCTCACTCCCACCCTAGGGCTATGTCCACCAACTCTTCTTCTTTATTAGTGTCTTCAATCGGTTACAACACACAGTCACCGAAAATCCTTCTACACATAGCACAAAAGATCTGTGCAGCTCGCTAGATCCTTCTTCCTTGCGTTGTAGCACAAATCCTTCTCTAATCTCTATAATAACTTGCATTTAGATCTGTAACCCTTCTATAGTCATGCACGGAGCACTACTAGCACTTAGCTTATATCACATAGATAGGCTACCGTCCTCTTACTTACTTCACCTAGACATCTATTTATACATACAAAAGAGGGCCTAAACGTGGGTGAACCCACGGGCCGACATCACTTTCCCATTAAATTGTCCCAAAACCCAAAAAGGGGCCCGAAAGTGGGCCGAGAGCCCATGATCTCTGCTTCATCTAGCACTCCACATTCGACAGTTTGTTGAAGTCCCAAAAACGATCAAATATGACCAAGTGTTCCTCAAAACTTGTTCAAGGGCCAACATGCAACATGATACAAGGTTGTGGACCACAAGTTATTGTATTTCTTTCTGTCTCAGTTATTTATCAGTACTCAAGCATACTTATGAAAGAAAGGAAAAATTGTGGCTGTACAGACTTGTCTATTTCAGGATGAAACAAAGTCCAAAAAATTTAGGTAAAGAAACAAAGAAATAAAACTATACTGAATGAAAAATAAATTTGCAATCAAAACTAAAGAAAAATTGAAAGTGAAGCAACAAAATTTTTGAAATAAAGTGCAAAAAAACAACGCAACTGTACAACCTAAACTGATATTTACATGAAACATTTAGTTAGAAAATGTAACAGTTAGCTAGGCTAAAAAAAATGTTTCAAATGTGAGCCATTAGTCATAAAAGAGAATAACTACTCTTCAAAGTCTTTTAACATGTAACTATTATTTTCGACTATTAGAGATTTTCTGTAAGGACCTAGTATTAGTAAAACAGGATCACAGAGCAATAAAATAATTTTTTTTTGGAAATAAAACATAGAATATACTCAATACAATAAATACACAGATATACGTGGTTCACCCAATGTGGGATACATCCACCAGAGAAATTGTCAGGTCCTTCCTTTTTGTTATCCAACAAAATGAAGGGATATAACCTACAACACACCCATTGCAAGTTCCTCTTCTTTCACTCACAATCTGTTTTCTCTTAATACAATATTTGCAATAATACACAGCCGCAATACAATTCCATTATAAAAGAGGATTTCCTTCTAAGGAAAAAAACTTAATATAATTTCTACCATCAGATCTACGACCTTATAATGAACGGTACATATTTACTATGAAATTACAATATACATTTACAAAGAAACTTTTCCTTTGGAGGATGCAATCCCCCCTACAACCCCTCCGCGTGGAGGGGTTTACATTATTTGGGGGTGTACAGTCTTCACGGGGAATACAAACAGCTGAAAAAAAAAATACCTATGAATTAGGAAGATAATTAGGCTCCACAACCAACACCTAGCCAAAAGTTTTGGAATTTGGAGTGCTTGCCTTTATCAACATGTGCGTAGTCCCAAAGAAAGACTTTGTCATTTACTTTAAACTTGATAGATTTGGAATTCTTATCAAAGTATTTATTGACTGTTTGCTTCCTTTTTTTTTAAGTTTTCCAAGGCATGATTCATTTGTTCTTCTTGTTAAGGTTTAAGTTATTATTAGGTTTCTTTTCAATTTACTAGATAACCATAGCATAGATAGGATCACTGAGAGAAACACAATCACAAGAGTACACAAGCATTTATCCTGGGAAAACCTCAAGGGGAAGAAAACCCAACAAAATTGTTGGATTACTGAGAGTGGGGGGGGGGTGAATCAGTAATAGCGTAATTATAATCTATTTTCTTCAAATGTTATATCAATGTAGAATTATTATCCAATAATGAGAAGTAATAAATAAACAATCACACACATACACAGTACACCGGTGTTTTACGTGGAAACACAAATCGGGAGAAAAACATGGAATGTTTTTTCTTATATGTCTTGAAGAATTACGTTCATTGGAAGCACCAACTTCCGTTGTTTTCCAGATACAACTGGAAGGAGGCTCCAACCCCCTAGTTTCTCAGGCTACAACCTGAAGGAAGCTCCAACTCCCTAATTCTCTGGCTACAACCAGAAGGAGGCTACAACCCCCATTGTTCTCTGGCTACAACGGGAAGGTGACTACAACCACTTGTCCTTGCCCTATCCTACCACCCTGAAGTAGAAGTAGAATGATGGAACCACTGTCACACTATCAATGTGAGATATACCACTGTAAACCTGTACCAATAAATTTGAACCATGCATCAACCATGCATCAACCTGTACCTCAACCTGTAATCAACTTGTACCATAAACAAGTGCATCAACCATGCACCAACCTGTAATCAACCTGTACCATAAACAAGTGCATCCAACCATGTACCAAGTATGTACCA
>ML806633.1:78640-93997 GCA_009831015.1 Picea engelmannii
ATCCATATAGAATAGTATTATCTTAAAACATATCATAACTCATACCGTTACCCATCAAACAAACTTGGGTCCATTACCCAAACCTGGGGTCTCCAACTTCTCATGGCCATAACTCTCTAACCGTGAGGAATTATGTGACGTTCAACATACCACCAGAAATGAAATGACAAGAAATATCCATATAGGATATTTTACCTAACAAAATCACTTTCCTTCATCTCATTATTCCACAATTAAGCATGGGTTCTCTTACTCCACAAAGTGTCTTCCCATGAGGGCTTTCACCATAAGGGGACCACTTTGAAGTTCATCCATATTTACTTCTTATCAACCATGAAAAAACAATAATAAGTCATATTTACATCAAATAGTATTGGGTCCATTACCCAAGCCTTTGTGCTATGGGGATTTCTTTAAGGGTTGACATCAATGAAAACCAACCTTAATCAACAATCTCCCCCTTTGGCATTGATGGAAACACTTTGATGCAATACTGAAATCATATCACTCATGCTCCCCCTAGAACCATGCCTTTGTTCTCTGCATCTGATAAATCTTCTCCCCCCTAGAACCATGCCTCTATCCTCTGGATCTGACAAATCTCTCCCCCTTTGTCATCAATGGAAAATGTATATTTCCATGCGGGGCTGCTCCCCCTGACAAACTATCCTCTTATGGTGCTTCCTCGTGTAAATCTAAGACATATAAGATAAGCATTCAAAAAGAATTCAAAAAACATTAATTTTTGGAGTAGAAATAACTCCAAGTCTTTGGAAAAGATATTCAAAGGCTTCCCTTGGAAGTGGTTTTGTAAAGATGTCTGCCACTTGTTCTTTTTTGCCCACATACTCAACTCTAATGTCCTTTTCTGCAACCTATTTCCGTAGAAAGTGATACTTGATTGGAATGTGCTTCGTCTTGGAGTGCATCACTAGGTTTTTTGAGATATTGATGGCACTTGTATTATCACAATATATTGGAATGGACTCATCATACTCAACCTGTATATCTGTCAAATTTTGTTTCATCCAAAGAACCTGTGTACAACATGTTGTTGCTGCAATATACTCTGCCTTGACTGTAGATAGAAATATCGATGATTGTTTATTGCTTAGCCATGATACCAAACACTCACCTAAGTATAACACTGCTCCACTGGTGCTTCGTCGGTCATCAATACAACCTGCCCAATCTGCATCTGTGTAGGCAACAAGTGATAGATCTTTTCCTTTTGGATACCATAATCCAAACTTTTTTGTTCCTTTGAGATATCTGAAGATCCTCTTTACTGCTAATACATGTGATTCCTTTGGTGCTGCTTGAAATCATGCCACCTGTACAACTGTCTGCATTACATCTGGTCTGGATGTTGTCACATATAGTAGGATGCCAATCATTGACGTATATTTCCTCTGATCTGTAGACTTTCAATCATCATCTTTTCTCAACTTATAACTGGTTTGCATGGGAGTGATAACTGGTTTGCAATCTTCCATTTTGAACCTCTTTAGCATTTATTTGATATACTTGGTTTGAGAAATAAAAATTCCTTGGTTTCTTTAACATATCTGAAGAACTAGAAAGAAGGATAGTTCTCCAAGTAATGACATTGAAAATTCATTATGTATGTCTTTTGTAAATTTTTGGCTTAACCTGTCATCATCACTACCAAAAATAATATCATCAACATAAACTTCAATTAATAAAATATTACCTCGACTTACCTTGATGTAGAGGTGGTTGTCTGCACTTCCTTTTCTGAACCCTACCTACTGCAGATACTTATCCAGTCTGGAGTACCATGCTCTAGGAGCCTGTTTTAGACCAGACAAGGTCTTCTTTAATTTACACACATAGTTTGTGTTCTCTGACAACTGAAATCCTTTTGGTTGTTTAATGTAGACTTCTTCTTCAAGTTCCCCATTCAGAAAATCTAATTTTACATCCATCTGATATACTTTAACATTTTTGGAGCATGCATAAGCTAAAAGAAAACAGATTGCTTCCATTCTAGCAACTGGGGTAAATGTCTCTTCAAAGTCGATTCCTTCAATCTATGCATATCCTTTACATACCAATCTAGCTTTGTTCCTTGTAACATGTCCATCTTCATTCAATTTATTCCTAAAAAATCATTTTGTGCCGATCACATTCTTATTCTTTGGTCTTGGAACTAATTCCCAAGTATCATTTTTCTCTATTTGATCCAATTCTTCATCCATGGGCTTATTCCAAAATTCATCCTTGCTGGCTTCTTCAAAACAATTTGGTTCAGTTGTAGATAAGAGTGTTAGGCGTGTTTGTTCTGGTGAACACATTTTTCTTCTAGTCTCAACTCTTGCATCTTTGTTTCCAATAATCTGATCTGAAGGATGATTCTTCTGTACTCGTTTGCTAGGTGTCTTTGGACATACTTGTTGAACTTGATCTTCTACTTCTGTCGGATTCTCTTCATCTTCATATTCCTCTTTTTCTTCTTTTTCATCTTCTTCTTCAAAAAGTTGTTTCATTGATTTGTTATCTTCTTCCTTTGATTTTGGTCTGCCTATTTCATCAATTGTTACGTTGATACTTTCCACAACTTTGTTTAATCTTAGATTGTAACACTTGTATTCTTTCCTTGTACTTGAGTAACCAACAAGTATTCATTTTTCCACACGAGATTCAAACTTTCTCATTCTACCATCTTCTCTTTTGATGTAGCATTTTCTTCCAAAAAGTCTGAAGTGCTTCACATTTGCTGGTATTCATTTCCATAGCTCATAGGGAGTTTTATCAATGTTGTTTCTGAGTATTACTCTGTTTTGAATGTAAATTGTTGTATGCACTACCTGTGTCCAAAAAATATCTCTCAACTTTGAATCCATTATCATTGTTCGATCCATTTCTTGTACTGTCATGTTCTTTCTTTCAACAACTCCATTCTGTTGAGGTGTCCTAGTGACGAAGAATTGTCTTTTTATTCCATGATTGCTGCAGTAGTCCATAAATTCCTTTCAGGTGAATTCTCCTCCATTATCTTATCTTAAGCATTTGATTCTTTAATCCATCTCATTTTCAACCATTTCCTTCCAGATCTTGAAATTTTCAAAAGCTTCTGATTTATTCTTGAGAAAGAAAACTGTAGTCATTCTTGTATAATCATCAACTAATAACATAAAGTATCTCTCACCTTTTAAGCCTTTTGTTGTAGTTGGTCCAACTAGATCAATACGCACAATTTCCAGTGGTTTTTTTGTTGAATATTCATTTGATTTGAACATGGTCTTTGTTTTCTTTCCTTGTTGGCAATGCTTGCATAAAGTGTTGGTTGATTTCATGATCTAGGGCATTTATCTGACTGCTTCTCTTTTTCCGACTTTGACAAGGTTATCAAAATGCATGTGAACCATTCTTCTATGCCATAGCCAACTTTCATCTTCCTTTCCTAGACAACATTTTTCATTTCCAATTTCGCTTACCACATATATGTTGCTTGAAGTTCTTGCAGCTGTAGCGACCAATTTCCCTAAACCTTCTTTTCTTATCTCACACTTTTGTGAATCAAAAGTAACTTTATGACCTTGGTCACACATTTGACTCACGCTTAAAAGATTATGTTTCATATCTTCTACTAGTAGAACATTTTCTGCCTTTTATATCTTGTTCCTAATTTGAACTGCGCCTTTTCCAATGATTTTGGATGAATCATCATTTCCAAAGGAGACTGATCCATCTCTTTCCTTTCGTAATGTAAGAAACTTGTCTCTATCACCTGTCATGTGTTTTGAATATCCACTGTCAACATACCAACCACGTTTCTTCTGTTTAGTTTGTAGAGCGACTGTGCATTCTTCATTGCTATACTGATCTTGCTTTCTTATCCATGTCATTTTCTAAGGTTCTTGTTTCTGACTCTGTTGAGGTTCTTTATGAGGGACTGTCATTCTGCAATTTTTGGCCATGTGTCCAAAATTGTTACATTTGTAACATTCCACTTCAGTGCTCAAGGATTCAAACCTCTTGTAATTTCTTCTCTGTGTTTCACTAGGTCTTCTTGAATAACCCCTTTGTGTATGGCTCTCAAAATAGTTATTGTTCCTGCTGTTAGCTCTACAATTTACAGTTTTATGTCCAAAATTATTACAAGCATAACATAAACAAAAAAATATATTTTGATACCTGGTAGTTGAAGATCTTATTAAAGGAGGTGCTCTTATGAATCATTCTTCTTATTGAGGCCTGTCTATCCATTGTTGATTATGAAATCTAAATCTTCTCGATGGAGGAGTGTCCCTGTAATCTTCCTTGTATATCTTTTTATCCCCTTTGATTGTTTCTTCATAACTTTTTGGATTTGTTTCTTGCTCTGTTGTTTTGGAGCTTGATCATTTTTCTGTCTGATTATATCCAAGTCTAAACTTTTCAAAATAAGATTTTTGACTGTTGATAATGTCATCCAGAACTTTTGAACTATTCTGCATATTTTTCTTTTGAATATCCTTTCTTAGTGTGACAATCTCTGCTTCCAGGTTTCCAATGATCCTGTCATTTCCTTCTAGTTGTTGTTTGAGTGCTTCTTCAATTCTTTTATCTTCTTCTATTTGAACCTTCAATTTTGTGATCATTTGTTCTAGTTATTGAGTGTCTTTTTTCTTATCTAGTTCTGCTTGTAGTTTCTTGTTTTTCTTGTTTTCTCTTCTGATAACTTCTATGGTACTCATTAATTCTTCTCGAAAGTCAACTTCTGCCTCTTCAATTTCTTCTTCATATGCTTCATATTATTCTTAGGAGTCTTCTACTACCATGAATAGAACTCTCCCTGTTTCACTGTCACTGACTTCATCTTCATCTGATGATGAGATGTCTTCTTTGGTGCAAAAGTTTTTCTTGAAAACTTTCTTTGTAGTTCTTTTACCTTTATATGTTTGTCTGTATTTTGAGTAACCTTCATCATTTCTCTTTTTCTTATGATGACATTTGTTATCAAAATGAACAATACCAACACAATTAAAACAAATTAAAGGAATCTTACCTCTGTACCTATAGTTGGTTCCCTTGTTCAATCTTTTGACGAAGTTGGCCACTTCTTCATTGTCTTCCGAGACATTGTTGCTGCTGCTATATTCTTCTTGTTCATTTTTCTTTTTCTTTGATATTTTGGATGCTTTGAAGGATGCTTCTTTTACATATGGATTTTTCTATTCATTTCTCATCTCATATGCTGTGAAGATTCCATGCAGTTCACCCATGCTTATTGAGTTTAGATCCGATCTTTCTCCTAGTGCTAATATCCTAGGGTTGAATCTCATAGGAAGAGATCTTAGTACCTTTTGAACAATTACAGATTCTTTAATTTCTTCTCCCAATCCTATGATTGCATTCACTATTTCATCGACTCATAAGAAGTAGGCTGTGATATTTTCATCTTCCTTCATTTTTAGTTGTTCGAACTAACCTATGTAAGTTTGAAGCTTTGCTGCTTTGAATTTTGAATCTCCTTCATAAATATTTTGAAGTTTGTCTCAAATCTCTTTAGCAGATTTACAATGTGAAACTTTGGTGAATACCGTATCACTGAGACCATTCAAAAGTGCATTTATGGATTTGGAATTATTCTCACCGAGTTTAACTGTTTTGTCATTTGTTGGTGAAACTGTTGGTGCTATGTATTCATCTACAATTGATTACCAAATTTGAAATCCCTATGCCTGTATATATGACTTCATCCTTATGCTCCAAAAAGCATACTTCTGTCCATCAAACTGTGGTATTCCATTTTTATACGAGTTGGTACTCTCCATGATCTACCTTTCAGTGGTTAAACTGATTTCTGAAAGAACCTACTCCGATACTAATTGTTGGATTACTGAGAGGGGGAGGTGAATCAGTAATAGCGTAATTATAATCCATTTTCTTCAAATGTTATATCAATGTAGAATTATTATCCAATAATGAGAAGTAAGAAATAAACAATCACACACATACACGGTACACCAGTGTTTTACGTGGAAACCCAAATCGGGAGAAAACCAAAACATGTTTTTTCTTATATGTCTTGAAGAATTACATTCATTGGAAGCACCAACTTCCTTTGTTTTCCAGCTGCAACTAGAAGGAGGCTCCAACCCCCTAGTTTCTCAGGCTACAACCCGAGGGAAGCTCCAACTCCCTAATTCTCTTCCTACAACCAGAAGGAGGCTACAACCACCAATGTTCTCTGGCTACAACCGGAAGGTGGCTACAACCACTTGTCCTTGCCCTGTCCTGCCACCCTGAAGTAGAAGTAGAATGATGGAACCACTGTCACACTATCACTATGAGATATACTGCTGTAAACCTATACCAATAAATCTGAACCATGCATCAACCATGCATCAACCTGTACCTCAACCTGTAATCAACCTGTACCATAAACAAGTGCATCAACCATGCACCAACCTGTACCATAAACAAGTGCATCCAACCATGTACCAAGTATGTGTCAATCATGTGTCAACTACTCATCAACTATGACTCATCAATATGTACCAACATCATCAACTATACAACTCATGTATGTGTGCCAACTCATCAACTACTTGTCTCAACCATGTCCTCAACATGTACCACAACCAAGAGCTCTCATCAATTTCATCATCCAAATCTGATTTGTAGCTCTGTAATAGACCTGGTGTATATGATCACATTCCTACAAACCTTCCTTAACTTTAAAAATAAGAGACTAGAATTTTCATCAAACTTTTCTTTAGTCTCACATGCCTAGTTTTGGATTAGTCAACAACCCTAACTTGAAGTAATCATAACTTTGAACCTGTAATGTATAAATATTTGAAACTAATGTAAAATGTTATTCAGTGTGTTTAATGCAATTCCTCCAAGTGTCACTACTCGGAACCTCTCAAAAAGGGAGTTATAGCAAAAATGACATACATTGTTGAATTTTGGTTTATTCTAGAGAGAGACATTGTATAGCGTGTCCCGCACAAAATATTTGATGTAATGATATAAAAATATTACACAACATACTATAGACTGTAACCTAACCCACAAATTTGGTCTCACTAAATGTGGATCTGTTATGAAGAAGTTATGACGTTTTTACCTGAAACACCAGATTTTGACCAGTTTCAGGACTTGCCACAAACCCTATTTTCCACGGAGTGTAAATCGCAAAATACAATGACCCATAAGCTGAATTTTTTTTTCAAAGATACTTGTATATGTTTTCTCACTTTCATATCAATTTCACGGTCTAAATCATTATAGAAAAAACGTTATAGCGAAAATGGTGAGATGACCTGTAAATAACATACCTTAGAAAACACCATCAAAATTTTTTATCCTTCCTTGCATTTCGGCCTTCTTTTCTTCACCTTCACTCAGAATTCTAGTTTATATATCCTTGGTTACCTCAGACACATATAGATATTCAATATGCTCAATTTTGATTCAAATGAGAGAGCCTTGCCTCTTATTTATACTCTCCAAATAACTTCCTTAAAAACGTCTTCTAGGTCACTTGGCCCACTTTCTTTATTTTAGGGTTGGGTCCACTTCTAATTTCTCCATTAAATTTATTATTGAAATAATTTATTTTGTATTCACTTTGAATTATAATACACTCATCACTTCACTTTATTATTTACCTTTTAAAATCTCTTAAACCACTTTGACTACTTTGACCTTTTGGGGCTTCTAGATGACATATGAGGGTCCTCCAACTTCGTAAGGCCATAACTCTCAAACCTTGAGGAGTTATGTGACGTTATACATACCACCAAAAATTTCATGACTTGTACTATCCATATAGAATAATATTATCTGAAAATATATCATAAGTCATACCATTACCCATCAAACAAACTTGGGTCCATTACCCAAACCTGGGGTCTCCAACTTCTCATGGCCATAACTCTCTAACCATGAGAAATTATGTGATGTTCAACATACCATCGGAAATGAAATGAAAAGCACTATCCATCTAGGATATGTTCCCTGACAAAATCACTTTCCTTCATCTCATTATTCCACAATTAAGCATGGGTTCTCTTGCTCCAAAAAACATCTTCTCATGAGGGATTTCACCATAAGGGGACCACTTTGAAGTTCATACATATTTACTTCTTATCAACCATGACAAAACAATAATGAGTCATATTTACATCAAACAATATTGGGTCCATTACCCAAGCCTTTGTGCCACGGGGCTTTCTTCAAGGGTTGACATCAATGACAACCAACCTTAATCAACAAAAACTTCTTTAATATAGATTCAATAACCAAGTACAATACCTGAATAACTCTCTCTCTCTCTATGAGAGACAAAATACCATGATGATAGACCGGAAAATAATCAAAGAACCATAGCCAATCCAATGCCAAGACAATAAACCAAACACTAGAGAATATCCTCTCCCAAGCAGTGTGCCTCTCTCTCTTCTTTCTTTTGGCAACTGGTAACTGCAGCTTCCTTCAATACGTGCGTACTAGATGAGTGATCTAAGTGACTGAACAAATTAGGCATTGGATTCCTTTATTTATACAAAATGGCAAGCATTGAAAGGAGGTGTCTCTTCACTGACAGGGCCAAATTCTCTTTATCGATAATTAGAACTACTTTAATTTTTATGGGGGCCAACTTCTTAATTTGCATATTACATTTGACCAATCCACAAAAGGGGATACACATATTCTTTGCAGTTACACCATATTTCAACACTCCCTCGTAACAAGAATGATATTCTTTATCTTTTAACAGGTCACTGGATGTCATCATTAACTGAACAAAATCATCTGGGTAATATCATCAACTGGATAATCATCATCCACTGGATAACATCATCCACTAGGCAACATCATCAACTAGGTAACAACATCAACTAGGAAACATCACCAACTAGGCAACATTATCAACTAGGTAACATCATCAATTGGGCAACATCATCAACTTGGTAACATGAGGCATCAATATAATCAACTTGGTCATCTAGCATCACGATCACTGACTAGTTCTCCATGAATCCATATTAAAGAAGTTTTTTTCTCTTTATCTTAGCACAGAAGATACTCTTTCTTTATTTCATCTTCACGCAGAAGATACTCTTTATTATCTTCACATAGAATATATTCTATGAGTTTTTCCATTCCTTTTATGTTATCCCTTTTCTTATAGTAATCTATCTCACCCATCCACTGGGGGGGACTACTACCATAGATTCACTCCTAATCATCCCACATGAACTAGAGAAGCTAAGATGCTAACCTGGGCAAGACTAGACTCTCTTTCCATGATCCACGCAAGATCATGACACAAACCTCAAGAGCCAAATAACCATTCCACATGGTCAAGGTTGTGTTCCAGGCTACTCAATCCTTGGCTAGAGGAGAGTATTTTTCTGTTGCCCCTTGGAGAAACATCCACACTCCTCTCTACGAGGGTGGTCACACCCCTCTCTACGAGGGTATTCTAGCATGTCCCTGGAGTATCCAAAACTCAACACTTGGAAATAGGCCAACCTTGGAAAATTTCTCATTCCCCTTTTCTACAAAGGTCTCTTCCTTCTCTACAAAGTTCTCTTCTCTTTTCCTTCTCTATGAAGGTCTACCCATGGGATTTCTCATTCCTTCTCTATGAAGGTCTAGCTATGGGATCTGAAAATAAATCTCTTGTGGTCCAAAATATTTACATGGTATAATACCATGATACCCATCTGCTAGGCACCATCCATCTACTGGATAACTTTCATCTTGATCATGCTAATCATCATCCTTGAAGTTCTCTTTTGTAATATCCTGGGTGCCTTCTTGAGTTCGAACATTTCTTTCTTTCTGACTTCATATTAGATCAACCTACTCCCTCTGCATCTATAAGAATGGTACTGGAGAAACATGTAGTTACCTGCATCTCATCAACTATATCTGAGCATCCATCTTTCTCTTCATCTTGAACATTTATGTTATGCATCTTTAGGAGCCTCATGCTCCTATATAAATACTGGATATTGTCTGATCTTTACTGACTGTCACCATATCATAAGTCCTTCTCTAAGTTCTACAAGTCAATCCATAAGTTATTTCTTTCGAGACCTGTAAACTTATTTACAATATGTTTTCTAAGATATGTCACTTAGCCAATAATCATTAACAATAAGAAGTAATCAAATAAAACTATATCATAATTTCTATCAGAGTAGTACACATCTTTTCTTAAGAAAAACTTGTTCAACCATTTACACATCTGAAACCCTAATCATGAATAAGACTTTTGAACGTTTTTTCATATAAATGTGTTGAACCTACACAAAATAGATCTAGCTAAACAATAATACACACATTTGCAGAGAGAATTGGAGAAAGAAGAAGAAGGAGAGAGAGAATGAAGAAATTCTCATTAAACGTTGTAAATAAATGAATAGTTTACACATGATATACTCTGTATAACTCAATGAGTTCGACTTGAGGTGAACCAAGTCACCATAGTGGTGGTCTAGAGTGATATGGACACACACCAAAAATTATGGGAGTGAAATTCCACCTACTCTAGTCTCTCAAGCAGTTACAGGAATGAACTGCCACCTAGTTGAGTTAACTAGTCAACTAATCTTCAGTTAACTCACTGAACAGAAAGTAGTGAGGAGTTAACTCAAGGAATCAAGGCTAATGCGCCACTCTGGTGATGATACCAAGGCAAGGTTGAATTATCATGGTGATGATCCCAATGTTGCATGGTGATGATCCCAATGCAACATTTAAACTCAACTCAACTAGTCAAATTGAAGTGTGAACTGAAAGAGAATATTCTCCAGGTGGAATATTTTCTCCTAAAATATAGGAGACTGGATAATGACTAATTATGACTAATAAACAAATAAAAACCTTAGGAAAAATAAATCATAGGTGTGTGTGAAATAACTCCAACACCCCCCCCTGAACATCACTATGGTGAAAATAAAGATTGGGTCCCGGCAACGAGGCCATGTTAGGTACCCAAGTACAAAAGATACACTGAAAATAAAGTGAAAAAAGAGGGAAAACCTCATGTGAAACCCCCCCCCCCTCAAGGTACAGTGTATGTAAAAAGAAGAACTACAGTTTCTAGGCAACTGTGTCCTTCACTCCAAGACGACCTCACAGAGAATGGAATTTCTGCTCAGTGAAGGTCTTGGTGAAAATGTTTGTTTTCTGTTTTGCTAAAGGATAGAATTGTAAGTTGGTGATCCCCTCATGTACCAAGTCCCGGATGTAGTGCATGTGGATCTCGATGTGCTTCATCCGCTACCTCTGAACTGGACCTCTGCAGAACTTCAGAGTGCTCTGGTTGTCACACCAGATGACAATCGGCCGATGAAACTGAATGCCCAACTCAGTGAGAAAATGTTGTAGCCACATAACCTAAATGGTTATGTTAACTACCCCTCTGTACTTTTCCTTGGATGAGGATAGAGCAATGGAATCTTGCTTCTTTCTCGACCAATAGATAGGCTCAGAACTAAGACTGAGTGAGTAACCAAATGTGGGATTACAATCAATGCTATCGACAACCCAATCAGAATCAATGAACCCAATGAGATCTAATGTAGAGTCTATTTCATAATGAATCCCAAAGGTGATGGTTCCATGTACGTATCGAAGGATACACTTTGTAGCTTTCCAATGTAGCTCATGCGGCTTCTCCATGAACCTGGAAACTGCACCAACTTCATATGAGAGGTATGGTTTGGAGTGTGTGACATACAACAAGCTCCCCACTAGTTATCTGTACAATGTGCTTTCAACCAGTGGAGTCTCCCCGTCATCCTCAAGTTTGACTCCTGATAGGAAAGGAGTCGAAGCAGATTTGCAGTCTATCATGTGAAATCTCTCAAGGAGATCTCATGCATACTTGCCTTGAGATAGTTTGATGTCTGATGCATCCTGACTGATCTCAAGTCCAAGGAAGAAGTGTAGTGGACCCATGTCCATCATCAAAAACCTATCATGAAGAATCCTCTTGACTACAACGATCACTGAAGTCGAGCAACCAGTGATCAACAAATCATCGACATACAAAACTAAAAATAGAAGTGAATCAACCATCCTGAGCATGTATACATTTGGGTCCGATTTACAACGTACAAAGTTATGTGACAAAAGGTATGAGTCCATCTTGGCATACCATGCCCTCAGAGCCTGCTTGAGGACATAAAGTGACTTCTTCAGTCGACAGACCAAAGATGAGTCCTGCATAAGTCCCTAGGGCTACTCCATGCAGATCTCCTCAGAGAGATCACCGTGAAGAAACACATTCTTCACGTCCATCTGATGGACTTCCCATCCCTTGGTTGCCACAATGGCAAGGGCCAATTGAATGGAAACCATCTTCGCTACTAGAGCAAAGGTCTCATCATAGTCAATACCATGAACCCATTGAAATCCTTTAGTGACAATCCTGGCTTTGTATTTGTTGATCTGTCCATCCGCTACACTCTTGGTCCTGTAGACCCATCTGCATATGACAAGTTTCCTCCCAGAAGGAAGGGGAACCAGATCCCAAGTTTGGTTCTCAAGGAGGGAGTTGTACTCCTCCTGCATGGCAGATTCCAAAAAGGGATTTCCAGCAACCTCACCATAAGACTGTGGATTGGAAGAATGAACCAAGAAAAGATGTATGGAAGGCAATGGTTCAGTGGTAGTGAGTGCAATAGGAGGATCCTCGAAATCAAATTGAGTCCTCTCAGTATCAATTGGATCACCGACGAGATCCCCTGCATCCTGAAGAGTAGTCTGTGCCCACTTGGGCCTTTGTTATGGCTCTGCAACTGCATTTGGATGCTCTGAATCTACATCTGACTGTACTGACTCTGAATCTGAATTTGAATCATCTGAGTTCTCTATATCAGCACTCTCGTCTGAAGAAGAGTTGGCATGTGCATGCTCATCATCTCGGACAGGTGGAAGAGTGAAGGTGTTTGCATGCGATTGTTGAGGTACATGTGAGACACTTTCCTCGAATTGGACATTGCGCTCAATGATGAGCCGATCCGAGGAAAGATCAATAAGTCAATATCCCTTCACACTGTCGGGGTATCCAACAAAAATTCACTCAGTTCTCTGTGGATCAAGTTCCTTCCTCTTTTCAAAGGGAATCTTGGCCCTTGCACGTGAACCAAAAATATGAAAGTGGGTCACTTCTGGTTTGAGGCCGCTCCAAGCCTCGTAGGGGGTCTTATCCTTGACAGATCTATGGGGAGATATGTTTTGGATGTATGTTGCACAATTAAGTTCTTCGGCCCATAGTCTCTATGGTAGTGACTTTGCATGCAACATGCAAGATGCCATCTCCTTTAGAGATCGGTTTTTCCGCTCAGCAACTCCGTTTTGCTATGGAGTGTAGGGAACTGTATGCTGCAACTGAATCCCTACCTCATGGAAACGATTGTGGATCTCATGATTGACATAATCTCCCCTGTTATCAGTTCGGAGGACTTTGATATTCTTTCCAGACTGTGTCTCAACCAAAGCTTTGAAATCTTTGAGGTATTGAAAGACCTCGAATTTTTGCCTGATAAAGTAGATCCATCTAAAACGTGATAAATCATCAACAAAAATGAGAAAAAACCTCTCTTTACTAATCGATGGATGCGTAAAAGGACCCATGAGGTCACTGTGGATCAAATCTAAAGGTGTGGAAGCTCGTTGAGACTTTCCCTTGTCGAATTTCTCTTGAGGGTGTTTTCCGAGAACACATCCATCACATACTCCCTTGGAGAAATGGATGTCTGGTAGACCATCAACTAATTTGTTCTTACTAAGTTGTTGCATGTATATGAAATTAAAATGTCCAAACCTTTCATGCCATATCCTACTACTTTCATCAACATGATTAAGCAGTAAAGAAGAATCAGGTTCAATGAATTCAGAAAATGTATACAATCTAGACTGATGATTTACCTCACTGGTAGCAACCCTGGAGTTGGTTTGCATGTCATAGATATCCACGAAATTTGGTGTGAAGATGAATTTATTTCTGGTGCCGAATTCATCATCTGATACACAAAGAGAAGGTTGATAGGAATCTTGGGAACATGCAACACATTCTCGAAGCTTCCATTGGTGAGTTCAATCCTTCCTTTGTCGGTGACTTCGACAAAAGAGTTGTCCCCCATCAGAATTGGAGGACCTTTTCACGCATCCAATGAAGAATAGACTGCTTCTAAGGCATCCATGTGATGTTATGCTCCTGAATCTACGATCCAAGCATCAGGAGAGGAGTTGATGGAAATCAAGGCATGGCTAGAATTTCCTTTCTTGGAATTCAGATCTTCTAGCTTCTTTTTCTTTGCACCCTCGGGGATGTTATCTCCAAGGTTGTTTTGCTGAAGGATTTGAGACATCAGATCTATTTTCTTTTGCATGCATGTGGATTACGAATGGAATCCTTTGTAATAGTATGTGCATTTCTCTCATTTTCGTTGCTTTTCTCCTTTGGATCCGAAGGCATCGGTGAAGGGTTTTGTGTACCCTTCCTTCTTCGTATGTGCATGAGCTTTCCACTTATATTTATCGTTAGATTTATGATATTTGTGGATATGCACAGTGAGTGCATGCCCCCTTGGGATTTTAATTGCACCAATGTTGATGATCTTGGTTTTCTCTTGTGTTAGGGATTTGATAAATTCCTCAAGAGAAGGCATCTTCTAGGTGGCTCGAGAGGCGAATCTGATAGTATGGAATGTGGATACGAATACAGAGAATTCAGGTCCAATATTGGGGAGAATGGTGAGAACCATTTGTTTCTCCTCTATCGATTTATCAACCCCACAAGCTTTGAGTTGCGATAGTAAATCCTTGAATTTTGTAAAGAAATCTTGGATATTGTCGAAGCTTTTTGGATCCAATGTGAGTAGCTCCACCTCCAGCATGTGTCCCCTCATCTCATCATGTTTTCCAGAGAGACCTTCCAATATTTATGTGGAATGTGGAATGTCACATAAATTCTCATGGTTTGAGAGTTATGGCCTTACGAAGATGAAGGACCCCCACATGAAGGCTTGAAGCCCCCAAGGTCAAAGAAGTAAAAGTGACCTAAAAGAAGAAATCATTATTTAAATGATAAAGTAAAGTGACAAAGTCAAGGTGGATTATTTAAATAATAAAGAGAAGTGACAAAATCAAGAAATGATAATGTATGGTGACAAAATCAAGAAGGAATATTTATGGAAAGTGATTAACCCTAAAAATAAGGAAAATAGGGTAAGTGACCTAGAAATGGGTTAATATTATTTAAATGATAAATTAAAGTGAAAAAATCAAGGTGGATTATTTAAATAATCAAGAGAAGTGACAAAATCGAGAAATGATAAAGTAAGGTGACAAAATCAAGAAGGAATATTTAAA
>ML806633.1:102032-132673 GCA_009831015.1 Picea engelmannii
TCGCACACACTCCTTGTACAAAAGGAATCCATGTTGGAAACCCATTTAGGGTTGTGGTTACAAGCTCTTTGTCACTAATGACATCTCCAATAGCTGCAAGATGATCTCTAATCTGAGAAACTCTCATAAGATAGGATGAGACAAATTATAAGTTTTCCATCTTTATATTATGAAGTTGATTTCTTAAGGAAATATTTTGGCTAATGTATTTTCTTTCATATAACCTGTTGAGTGCTTCATGCATTTTCCTTGTTGTCTGTAGTTCGGATATATGAGGGATCAAGTGATCATTTACTGAATCTGACACGATTCTCTTTGCTTTCTTTTCATTCTTCTTATGCGTGGTCTTTTTCTCTTCTTCCTCTAGTTCTGGTACACCCACTGTTACATGTTCTAGTAGATCATTCTCATCTAGAATCATATGCAACCTATGCTTCCAAGATCTGAAGTTTCCAGATCCTTCCAGCCTATCTTCCACCCTCATACTGGTAGCCATTATTTCTTATAGTCGAAACCCTAGCCCTTCAGGCTATAGAAATAATAGACAAAACAAATTTCTTGGGTCTAAAAAATTAACTCATCAAAAGATGTGTTGGACTGAGGCTAGTATGCTAGTATAGTCAGTTTCTGAAAATTCCAATTTCTGACCCTCAAAGCTGGACCTGCAAAATTTTGGACTGGTACTTCTGGTTTTTTGGTACTTCTGGTACCGGTGAAAACTAGGGTTTAACTTTCCAAGAGATATATCCACTAAAAAGGTGTGTTGAAGGTGTCAATGAGTTCCTTAGGCTAGGGCACACTTTTCTATATGATCTTTGGGCTGAAATTCCTCTTCAATAAAAAGCCATAATTTTCTTGTATGACAACAATGATGTTTTTATTTATCTAGTGAAATATGCTCTCTTCAGCTTATCTCTGATACCATGTTAAGGTTTAAGTTATTATTAGGTTTCTTTTCAATTTACTAGATAACCATAGCATAGATAGGATCACTGAGAGAAACACAATCACAAGAGTACACAAGTGTTTATCCTGGGAAACCCTCAAGGGGAAGAAAACCAAACAAAACTTTTTTAATATAGATTCAATAACCACGTACAGTACCAAAATAACTCTCTCTCTACGAGAGAAAAACTACCATGATGATAGAGCATAAAATAATCAAAGAACCATAGCCAATCCAATGTTGAGACAATAAACCAAACACTAGAAAATATCCTCTCCCAAGCAATGTGCCTCTCTCTCTTCCTTCTTCCAGCAACTAGTAATTGCATCTTCCTTCAATACTTGCGCACTATATGAGTGAGTTGAGTGAGTGAAAAAATGAGGCGTTGGCTTCCTTTATTTATACAAACTGGCAAGCACTGAAAGGAGGTGTCTCTTCACTGGTAGGGTCAACTTCTCTTTCTGGGTAGTTAGAACCACTTTAATTTTCCTGGGGGGTGACTTCTTAATTTGCATATTACATTTGACCAATCCACAAAAGGGGATAAGAATATTCTTTGCAGTTACAAAATATTTCAACACTTCTAAGGCTAGAAGAGCATTCATCCTCTGAGAGATATCAACAGAATTCAATTCTTCAGCCTACATAGCTAAACAAAGAGATGTGACTTTAAGTTCAACATGCATAAAAACTTCTTGGCCATATAAAAGTTGAAAAGGAATGTGGCCAGTGTTATTTTTGGTAGTTGTGTGATCAAACCATAATGCATATGTCAGGAGAATATGCCATTGGCAGGCCTTATAGTCAATAATTATTTTCAAAATCCTAATTAGGTTCTTGTTAGTGGACTCAACTTGCCCATTTCCTTGAGGGTAATAGGTGGATGAGGTAAATTTCTTGACCTTGAATTTGTTTATAGACCGATTGTTATTGGAAAAATCGGTAAGTGCAAACACAAACAAATCCCCCTAGTTTCATCCCGAAACTAGAACAAAAAAAAGAAAGAATATAAAACATCCCCTAAGTTTTAATCATCAAGCATATTAACTAACAAGAGATAAATGACATACATTTTAAATGTCGTTTGTCCTCACTAGTGTCATCCTCTCTCCGTTCCAAGGCTTATGAGATGTTGAACCTATAAGAATACATAAGCCAACAATTCCCTTGCTTCCCACACACTCCTACTCTAAGGATTATGAGACTGTAGATCTGAAAGTCACTCACACTCTATCTTGACAAAGAAAATATCATAGCCAACATAGGCCCAAACTCTTGGCTAGACTAATATCTCATTAGCTAATCTCAAAATTTATTCACAAATCTCACCAAGCTCCAAAACCAACTAACTAGACCCATGAGAAATCCTCTCCTTTTATAAGATGAAAAGGATAGGGTGAGGAGGTTATGATGATCCCATGAGCTCATAGATATGAATCAGATCCAAACCGATCATAGGCCACCTCACCCTCGAAGATTCTATTCTAGAAGCATCGAGAAGCTTATCTTTTTCCTTCGTACGAAAAATCACTGCACCCTTAATACTGAGTAGAGTGTGATGACATAGGCTACTGTGTTGCATCATGTGAAAATTTGGAATCATATCACCCTTAACATTGGGAAGGGTGCGACAATCCTTCCTGATAGGGTTTTTTACAAAGGAAAAGATAATTTCATCTCTCTAGGAAAATTCATCTTCATTCTTCTTTAGGAATTAAGGCAATTGATCCTTATAAAGACAAAGGATAGGTTTACATCATAAACAATCATAGAGGTGACAAAAATAATGTGTAACAGTGAGCCCCCCAAAGTATGAAGTTAGAACAAAGTGATAGCTGAAATACTTTCTCTAGTGTGTGTTGGGAACAAGGAACACATCGGTCGGAAACCTTCCAACAAACAAGGAAATACAGTACAATAATATATCATCACTGAGGTAAGAATTCTCATACTCAGAATACAAATGACTAAATCATAAATTCTGACATGCAAAGATCCATGTCAAGTAAGACAGGTCATCGCCACCAAACATACACTGTGGATCCATGCCAATATGACTCAAATCTGAACATAGACACCAAAAATACATTGTGGATCAATGTGTTAAAGACTCAAATTTGAACATAGCCATGAGACATACACTGTGGATATATGAAACAATACAATATGAATATACTCCAATGCATCATGAATCTGTCATAAAAGATTCAAGGTCTTCATCTCCATCACTCTATAGTACGAATCTAACCATGTGAATACATGTGTTGAATTCGAACATGGTAGAAATCACTTGATTATCGATCATTAATTAATACCATTAACAAGTGCGAGGGAAATCACCTTTGATTTCAATGACTCCCAAGGGACACTAATACAATCCAACGGGTGCAAATTTGTGAGTTGAAGTCGAACACTTGACGGAATCTCCCGATCAAGGGTCAATAATGAAAACCCACTGTCGAAAGCAAGAAAACCTGTCATTGAGGCATGCAAGTTCCAAGGTACCAATTAGTTTCTAAATATAATTCATGGATACTGAGTTGAATTCGATAGGAAAAGACTCGTCACGGGAAGACCTTAATGTATCCCCCATCAATGACACGAAATGGGTAAAAATATTTGAAGTAGATCAGTGTAATAAGTGATTCAGGACTGACTCAAGGATGGGAGACACAATAGAGGGATTAAGGAATGCAGAAATGACCAATGCAATAGAAGGAATTCCTGGTTTAACTTCTCTTTGAACATAATGATGACACGACATTTGTCATGGAAACACTGAATCAACAAGGATCATAGACCAAATTGTAATCTTATAAAGGATTATTATCAAGAGACAAGTGGGCTTTCCAACCTAGACACAAAGTGAGTGAAAGGGTGCCATGTTCAAAAGATACGCTTCCATATAATACAAGTTTAGATACATTTCTTTCTCAATCCCTGCCCCCCCACCCCCCCTACCATTTCTGGCGAGTACCTCTTTATTTTTACACAAAATTGAGGACGATAACATATGTTTGAACTGTAAGATCATCCTTCTGATGAGTCTCCTATAGTATTTTTAACGAACCCTAGGAATGAGTGGTTTGGTCCCATATGGGCCTTGCGATGTTTGTTTTATGACTCCAAAGAAAAAAAACTCAGGGGTTTTTCAATTTTAGAGAGTCTAAAAAACACTTAAAGAAAAATCTAAAATGTCATTTTTCGTAAAGTGGTATGATGAGACTGAAAAAGAGATAATCTACTTCTCAACAAACATTTTCTTGAAATACTTTAACGAGCATGAAAAGAACAAGATCGCTTGACAATATTTTCATGTTTAGAGAGTCTGAAAAGAGCTTAAAGGGAACTCTAGGGGGTTCATTTTTCGTATAACCTTTACGAGTCTAAAAAAGTGACAAACGTATACTTGGTTACATTCTCAGGTATTTATGAGCATGAGAAAGAAAAAATACTAAAACTCGGGATTGTTTTCATTTTTACGCAAGCTTAAAAAAAAAAAAAACTATTCTTGGGATAGATTTTATTTTTACACAAGCTTAAAACTAAAAAAAAACTACACTTGGACCTGGTTTCATTTTTACACAATCTTGAACCAAAGGAAACTATGCTTGAGTTAGGTGGTTTCATCTTTACACAAGCTTGAACTAGAGAAAACTATGCTTGTGACTTCCCAACACATTATCCAGGGATGGTTGGTACTTTGCCCTCAACTTACGAAGCTAGTGAATTAACTTCAACATGAAGTCCAGAGGTTGTAAGAATTCCCCCCCAAGCTTTGTTTCGTCCAACGACACAGGCGGATGAAATGAAGATTCAAATACTATACATAACAAAGTACTTGACTCAATCGAAAAGGGGGGAAATTTGTTTTGTTTTTTAATGATCTTGACACATGAACAAGAATTATGCTTGAGAATCCAGATTCAATCCCTAGACCTTTGTTTCATTTTTTAACGAGCTTGACACATAAACATGAACTATTCTCATAAGATTTGTTTCATTTTTTAATGAGGTTTCTATAGAGATGCGAAAACTGTCCTCATAGATGGTTTCCTTTTTTAACGAGCTTGAAATAAAAAAACCATGCTCAACACTGGTTTCATTTTTTAATGAGCTTGAAATCATAAAACCATGCTCAAAACTCTCTTCTTGATCATGGCTTCCAATAGGATGATGCTCCGGAAGGAAACCATGTCAAGGGGAAAAACTTGATCATGGCTTCCAAGGGATATTCACACGATGGAAGAAAGACACTCTGAAAAGAACACATGTCGAGGGTCGCAATAGGGGTAAGGAGGCTAGGCTCCAATAGCCCTACCAAAGAGATTACCATGTGAACTACTAGATCCAAGTCATAAGATATTGAGCTTACAATGAGGGGCTCATCTACATCGACAACCGAAGGCATGAGAGACAACGTCTCATAATTGACCTGTGGTGGGGGAGATACTATTTTCATATAAGAACCATTCAAGGAGGTCGTTGTATTGATAATTAAATCATGGAAAACAAAGGAGAGTTGATCAATAGTCACAACTCTTCCATAGTGAGGGAAATATATCACATAAAAAGAGTGGACACGATATCTTTCATGGCATAGACATAATCTCTCCCAAGGAGTAAATCAAAATCCAAGGGATCATGTACTACCATGACGTCAATAACGACAGTTTTCCCTCCCAAAGTTACGGGAAACTAAGGAAGGAATCTGAAAGGATGATTGATTCTTCTATTAAAAGATAATATATTCTGCGTAACTAGCACAAGCTGAGGACAACCAAAAAATTTCCAAGAAATGGAGGAAAAAATACTAATGGATGCCCCTTCGTCTATCGACGTCTTAGGAATGTCCCAACTACAAACTTGTACTGTAATCTTGAAAGGAATATGAGAGGGAAGACAAGGTCCAGTTAGCGCACCCCGATAAAAAAGGATGGCCTCCTTACTTGGAGGGGGTTCCACGGGAGAAGGAGGAATGCCCCCCAACATGGTAGATTCTGTATTAACAAGAAAAACATGAGAAATATCAGATTTACTCTCTAGCAGTAGAGTAGGATTGACCGATGACAAGATAATATCGACCACTTGGGTTTAATTCTCTAAAGGGAGAATGGGGTTGACGAGTGGAAACGGATCGACCGCTTGGGTTTCACTCTCTAATGAGAGAGTGGGATCGACCGAGTATGGAATCAGATCGACCACTTTGTCCATTGTTTCAACTAAGGACATGACTAGATTGACAACCTAATCAACCAGACTAACCAACGAAGGGATCAGATTGATCATTCCATCAACTACACGTGGGTCAAGAGTAAGATTGCGATAAGCAGCTGGAAGTTGAGCTTGGGAAACAATCATGTCTTCCAAGAATTTTTAGGCTTCATCCATATGAGGGAAAATGTGATATTGATGACTCCCTCCACATAACATACATGGGAACTTGACTCTACTTTTCTTATTCCCAACGATATCCTGACTAGTTAATGGGAGGTCATCAAAATTTTGTTCAGAGGCTGACTACATGGGTTGGTGAGGGTGTGTAGACCATTCTTATATAACCTTGGATAAACCATGGAAATCTTTAAGAATATGGCTACCCTTACAGAGCCTGCAATGTTACTTGGGCTTATAGGTTTTATTGAGTGATATTGGCATCATCAACACTCCCATCACGATTATCAGTAACTGGTTTTTTTCCAACATGTCTGGCAATGGTTGGAGGTTTGGAACCTTTCTTATTTTTCTTCTTCTTAATATTCATTTTCTTCTTCTTCTTATCCACCGGGTTACTAGCTTTAGAGCTATCACTCGGTGAAGAAGATGAAATGGAAGAAAACCTTGCAAGTGAAGAAGGTGAAGAAGATATTACTGGAGAAGAAGGTGAAGGATCAAAATGAGGTTAATTTTATTGGGGGGAAGTTCTTACAACCAAAGCATTTGTTTCATTCGAGATTACCGGAGTGGAAAAAAACCATACCTATAATCCAATTGTGAGACCTGGAAGGCTATAAGTAGTGATGTAAGGAGGACCAACGTTTTCGAGAAGGGGTTTCTTCATTAGTCTTTCCGGGAACTGACGCCATTAAAAACAGATCCAACCTAGAGTATGCTAGTGAAAATAAACAACACACGCTAAAAATATAGAAAGAAAGAAAATAAACAAAACCTTCTCACAATGAACGCACTGGTTGGTGATGAAATCCAACATCAAGAGAACAATGTAAGAAGGGGATGAGATAAAGAGGGTGGAAAAGTTACGTTGACGACCTGCTTAACGGACTTATGCCTTGGTGCAATCTTCCACACAATAAACATAGATTTACCTTCCAAGGATCCCGAGTGAGTTTGGCCAATGTCGATTTCAGGTACAACGAAGAATTCCCCTTCATTGTCACCTCGTGTATTACCCTAAAGAGAAATACCACTAAGTTTACCAAATACAACAATGATGCCTGGGGAAACAGTCGACACTCTGATACATGTACAAGGGCAGGGTAACTGAGCCCTAAATCGACTTGAGAAGACCCACACAGGGTTGTTTTCTCAAGTAACCCCCAATAATATGCGCAACCACTACACCAAGACCAACAAAATAGGGTTAGTCACTCTGCTAGTCTCAATGCGACCTCATGATTGACCCTTGTGTGAGAAGGGCTTCCCCAGAAAAAATGTAATAATTGGATTTACCGCTTGCTAACACAAGCATTCTATGATTGTTTGATAGCTTTGGAAAGTTATCCTTTCAACCTATTCCAAATCCATACACTTTAAGCTAATGTAGGTTTGCTACCAGAAAGTATAAAAATGTTTAATCAATTTTTATAGGCACTTTATTTTAAGGTTGTTGTTTACTCAAGAGGAAAATGGTGTGGATGAAATGATGTTTTGACCGACTCTAAACAATGCAAAGAAATGAGAATGAAAACATGTCACTTCGATGAAAGCTATATTACGAGAAGAATAAAACGTTTATCATTCCCAGATGCACCATGTCCCAAGATTTTATTAAACTCGTCAATATCAATATCTTCAAGAAATGAGCCAAAGATACTGTACACCAATACACGATTCTTAGCCAATTTATTTTTAATAATTCAAGACCAAAAATGCCAAAAACCATGCAATTTCACTACTTCAAATGCAAATATGCCCCCAATCTAATGAAAATCAAGAAATTAAAATCTGTTGTTTCGAAGATAGCTAAAAACAATAGCAAATATCTATAAAACAAAACAACCAAGCAAATTTTCTCTTTTAACACAAATTATTCAGAAAAGATAAGTGTTCTTTCACTAAACAACGCTTAGTAACTGAAAGAAACTCAAAGGAAGAGATCAAATCTTTCAAAAGAAAAAAACATAAAACAAAGAAAAGATAGCTAAAAGCAAATTCAATGTTGTCAAGTAGACTATAAACAGACCATAATCAAACCCAAAAATTCACCCCAAAACCATATCTTAGATTTGTGCAGGGAAAATCATCAAAAAATATAAAAAACTCATAATCATCGCAGGCTGAAAGACTAACATAGTGCATCGATCCTAGATTGGCGTAGGTAATAGAAGGCCACAATGCGACAATGTCGCACTATCTCACAAAGTGGAATGCAACGATCCTAGATTGTTGTGTTGTCTCTCAAAGCATTGTGTGACGATCAAAGGAAAAATGGAAAATATGAAAAGCATGAAGGTTTTCCAGTGAAATTAAACAGTCCAAGAGTTAATCTGGATCTCCCATGACTCAGGAAACAAAATCCAGGAAATCAAAGAAAAAAAGAAAAACAAACTAGGAAAACAATACGTTGCCCAGTATGTTCGCAAATTTTGTTATCGGACAAATCGGTAAGTGCGGTCAAAAACAAATCCCCCTAGTTTCACCTCGAAACTAGAACAAAAAAAGACAGAATATAAAACTTCCACAAAGTTTTAATCATCAAGCATACTAACTAACAAGAGATAAATGACATACCATTTAAATGTCATTTGTCCTCGCTAGTGTCATCTTCACTCCGTTCCAAGGCTTATGGGATGTTGAGCCTGTAAAAAGACACAAGCCAATGAAGTGAAAGAAACAATGTATACTTAACAAAACCTATGTATGTGATCAAGGATTCATACAATAAAATAAGGATAATTTTATGGGAAATAAATATATTTTTGTATTAGAAATATGAAAAGGAGAATACAACCAATGCATTGATGTTGTAAGGTCCCTTCCAATAGTTCCTTGCTACCCACACACTCCTGCTCTATGGATTCTGAGACTATAGATCTGAAAGTCACTCACAGTCTATGTTGACAAAGAAAATCTCATAGCCAACATAGACCCAAACTCTTGGCTAGACTAATATCTCATTAGCTAATCTCAAAAGTTCTTCACAAAGCTCACCAAGCTCCAAAACCAACTAAATAGCCCCATGATAACTCCTCTCCTTTTATAAGTTGAAAAGGATAGGGTGAGGAGGTTAGGATGATCCCATGAGATCGGAGATACGAATCAAATACAAATCGTTCGAAGGGAACCTCACCCTCAAAGATTCTATTTTAGGAGCATCGAGAAGCTTATTTTTTTCCTTCATATGGAAAATTGTCACACCCTTAATACTGAGTAGAGTGCAACGAAGTTGCAGGCTACTATGGTGCAGCAAGTGATGATTTGGAATCATCACACCCTTAACATTGGGTAGGGTGCAACGATCCTTCCTGATAAGGTTTTTTACAAAGGAAAATATAATTTCATCTCTCTTGGAAAATTCATCTTCATTCTTCTTCAGGGATTAAGGAAATTGATCCTTCTAAAGACAAAGGATAGGTTTACATCATTAATGGTCATAGGGGTGATGAAAATAATGTGTAACACCAAATCAACACTGTTGAAATAAATGTTGATATGTTGTCCAAAATTATTTCGAGTGGAATACCAAAGCGAGAAAATATATTAGATTCTAAGAAGTTAATAACTTGTTCATCCTGTGCATTCTTAAGAGGGACAACTTCGGTCCACTTGGTAAATTAGTTTGTTATTGTTAGGATAAAAACATCCCCTATAGAATATGGGGGTTAATAGGACCAATAAATTCTAATCCCCATTTAGAAAATGGGAAATCAAGTAAAACTGGCTATAAATTCATAGCAGAAAATTGTTCCCTGCCAAAACAATTTTGACATTTTTCACACGCACGAAAAAACTTGAAAGAATCTTGAATCATCAAGGGAAAAAAATAACCATATTTGATGATCTTGAAATTTGTAACTTTTGCTGCGAAATGGCCACCAATATGAAGGTTATAATCGTTGATCCATGAAATTCATTCAAAACGTTTTGGGTTGTTTTATCATCAATACATCTTAACAACAACCAATTAGAATACCTATGAAAAACAATATTTCCCATGATAAGGAACTATGTTGATGTGAATCTAAATTGTGAGGACAATTCTGATGTAAAATATAATAAATAATATCCTTGTACCAAGGATGGTCAACGAGATATATATGAAGAGTTTCCAAGTAAAACATTGCTGACAAAGCATTCTCATCTTCTTCGAAAGAATCACTTGGCTCAGGATGTTGATCCAAGCGAAGAGATACATCATGTCCCTTAATTGTCTTGGTTGTAGTAATTGTTAAATCATGTTCTTGAATTTTGGCAAGCCAATGTGCAAGTTTTCCTGAGTGATTAGTCTGTGTAAGAAAAAATTTCATTGTAGGCAAAGTGACTCTTACATGTGTTTTCTTTCCAAAAATAAAATTCTTGAACTTTCCTATATCTTTTACCAAGGAGAAAGTGTGTTTTTCAATAAACGTATACTTCACCTCATCATCTGAAAAAAAATTGGCTCATATAAGCTATAGGATTTTCTTGATTTTGGTCATCTTCTTGCAAAAAAATGGTAGAGATTGCCTCTTTTGTGGCATTGGTATAGATGATGAAGTCTTTATTAAAATAAGGCTTGGATAAGACTGGTGCAGAGATGATTTCCTTCTTGATTCCTCTAAAAGTCTTTTCTACCTCATCATTCCAAGAGAAGGTTCAATCCTACTTTAGAAAAATTTTAATAGGTATAACCATCACAATGAAGTCGAGAACAAACCTCCTAACAAAGTTAATAGTGCCCATGAAAGCTTGAACTCCTTGTTTAGAGGTGGGAGTAGGTAGGTTGATAATCGAAACAACTATCTTGGGGTCAATACTAATACCGCAGTCAGAAACAATATGATCAAGTATTTTTTCTTGAGTAACTCCAAAAAATGGACTTAGAAGGATTTAATAACATACTAAAATTTCTGCAACGCAGAAATAATTTCCTAAGATGACTAAAATAATATGATCGATTCTTAGAGTAAACAATTAATTCATCAAGATAAAACTTAATTATCTTACCAATCAAACCATCTAAATCTATTTTCATAGCTTTCTGGAATGTGGCACTTACGTTAGATAGGCCAAAAGGCACATGTTTGCAAGCAAAGGTGCCCAATCTAGTGGTGAAAGTGGTTTTGTATTTGTCAACCCTCTTGACTCTAATTTGATTGTATCCAAAAAAACCGTCAAGTAGGGACATTATTTGAGATCCAGCCACCTCTTGTAGGATCATTTCCATATTAAGAAGTGGAAAATTATATTTAACGTTAGCTCTATTCAAAGCACAGAAGTCAACACATAACGTGATTTGACCAAAACATTTTTGTACAGGAACCATATTTGAGACCCATTCAAAATACTTTATTGGAAAGATAATTTTAGATTTTAGTAACTTTTCGACTTCCTTCCTAATAGTAGCTTTGAGGGTAGGGTTTACAAGGATTTGTCTCTTCCTTACTGGTTCCACCCCTTACTTGATGGGAATGGCGTGTTGGATGATTTTTGGATCAAAACCACGAAGATCCTCATACGACCAAGCAAAGACGTCCTTGAATTCATGGAATAAATCCATGAATCTTTCTTTTTCTTCTTGTGAACACTAAGCTCCTATTTTAAAAATCTTGGGATCATGTGAGGTGCCAATGTTCACAAAGACAATGTCTCCAACTTTCCTCTTTGACTCCTCTTCTACAGTATTTTCCTTTTTACCAACATTACTCGTTGAAAATGAACTCTCAAGAGGAGTCAAGCCTTTTGGAAACTTATCATATTCAATAGAAATTAATTCCTTAAGCTTAAGAAGTTCACCTTGTAAGAAAGCACAAATATCCTCATCACTTTTGAAAACTTGCCATGATTCAACATTGTTACGTATATTTGGACGATAAAGAGACATAAAAGTGCAATCAGGTCGTTGCGGTAAAAGTTGTCGAGTAGGAGAGGCAACAAAAATTTCCAAACTATCAACCATGGTATTAAGATCCCTTTTTACGTGAGTGATGTTGAAAGATAACATATTTGAAATCAAGGCCCAAACGACCCAAGTATATCTTTTCATCAGCTTGTTATTGGGATTATATATATTTCTAACAAGATTAACTATAATCTAAGAGTCACCAAAAACAATAAGATGACCACAATCCAGATTATAAGCATTTTCGATACCTAACAATAGGGCTTCAAAATCGACAACATTGTTGGTGCAAGCGAATTCTAACATGAAGGAGAAATTATAGATTTCTCCTACGGGTGAGTAAAGGATAATACCGGATCCATTTCCTTCATTGGAGCATGCACCATCAAAGTGCATATGCAACAATCCGTCATCATAGTCAAACTTTTCACGTGGCACATCATCTTCTTCTGTGAAAATAGAGTAGACACCCAAGCTTTCCTCAACATAATTGAAATTTAGGTGAGGAACTTTCTCAATGTAAGGTGAGATACAATCTTTTCTAAGAAAAATAACATTCTTTCCATCCTTAGGCATAGAAAAATGTGGCCCATATAAATACAAGTAACCACCCGTTAAGTCTTATCAGCCTCTCCCAAAAATAATTGAGTAATTGTTGACAGACATATCAATCACTTGAATGTTTAGGGTGGTGCGTATTTCTGGATGTGCGGAAAGTACTAAGATTACATCATTGATCTCACCAATCATGGATTGTTGTTGATTATTATAGGATAGCATGCTTGTTTCATTTTCGTTTATACAAGAGAGGCCTAGCTCTTCCATAATGATCTTTGACATGAAACTTGGGCTTGAGACACCATCAATGAGGCATCAATGAGCTATTTTATCTAAAATATTTATAGAAATATAGAAAAGGTGGTAATTTACAGATCTCCTAAAGTTATTTACACCTATCTTGTTTACATGAGACTCTTATTCATCGTGATCTTATGTGAGGTTGGCTATGTTGGAAGTTTTATCTTCCGTGAAATCTATAAGATGTTGTTGTTGTTCCGATACAGTTACCATATCCAAAACAGTAACATCATCTTTTATGTTATCCAACTGATTTAAAATATTATATTTTGAAGAAGGAATGGTGACTTGATGACTGGTACAAGGGTGAACAACTTGTGAGCCGGTGTTTTGAGTGGATGTGCTAGGGGTAAAAGTAGTATTGGAAGAATCAACTTTTCCATTATTGGCATATGATTTATTTATGGTATTAACTACCATGACATCATCCTTGTGGGGCCCAATCTAAGACATAAATGGTAGTGTCTAGTTTCTTGTCAAAGATTCGATCTCTCACATTTGTCTTGATTTCACAAGTGCTTTCCTCGTGATGTTCTTCACAAAAATTACACCATGCTCTAGGAAATATGGCTTTTGGCTGAAAGTTACTATTTGTGAAATTCCTAGTTGTAGCCTGGGTGGAATTTTCAATAATGGCAGCAGGAGTAATTCCCCTTTTCTCAAAAGAAATCATTCAGTTGTTAATGTCTTTCATAAGCTCCAGAACGGTAGACATATAATTTTGTTTGGCATAGTCTTCTTTAGGAATATCGGCCCTATCCAACTGCTTTTGTACTACAAACAAGTTTGAAGGGAAGATTTGATATTATCTATGGCCTTCTCTTCCAATATGTGATGATAGGAAAAGGGTAGATAATTGTAGTAATGCATGAATGCAGGTTGATATTGTGGTCTGATCAGTTCAGGTATTTGATTATATAACTTTGTGAAGTGAATATTGAAAGATTTAATGGTTTCACCTTTGTTATCTGTGATATTATTGTATTCCATTAATCGATCAGTTGGGATTTTGGGTTTCCCAAAAGTGGATTTGAACCAGTATACTAATTCATCCCAGGGAGAAAAAGTCTTTGCAGGCAAATCAAAGAAGTCAGTTGCAGCTTTTCCTTCCAAGGAGTTGACAAATAAGTGCATGCAGGTATCATTTTCATTTGCGCCAATGTCATGAAAAGCATTTGAGAAAGAAATCAAATGTTCATCTATAGAAATGGTACCATTTCTACAGAACTTGAGAAAATGATACTTGAACTTAGGAAACGGATTTATTTTATGTGTGAGATTTAGGGGGGAAGAAACATGCCACAAAGTAGCATTGACATCTTCCTTGAATTGAAACAAGACATATTTCTTAATGACTTTGGTTGGATTAGTGGTGGATTGAACATGGATAGTATGGCTATAGATAATCATGATCGAAGTTGAAGTAGAAGGTTGTGATGAGGAAGAACTGCTAGTGCCACCTCCATAACCACTGCTTCATGTTACACTACTAGTTCCTGACATTTTGAATATATAGGGAAGTGGAGAGGATGAGGAACTAGCTGAATCAAACAAAGACTAATAGAGTTTAGGTTTTTGTCCTTGGAGAACAACCTTTCTTCTTCCTACTTCAAGAATGAGGGAACATTCAAGGGATTGACCTTGTATTCATCAAGATATATAGGAGGAAGGTGACATAATATGAGTTAATGTTGTGGGTTGTTGAGGGCTCGACTCCTTTGATCATCCAAATATTATTGGAGATAGACTTCGGCAACGTTAACTTCCCAATATCGGTATAACTCAGTCCTAGTACATGAATGATTGATGATTTCTTGGAATAAGGTAAATGAGACATTGTTCTAATTGATAGGGCCTTCAATAATGTTAGGTTTCTCAAGGGTAGGCATGGTCATGATAGGTAATTAATGACGAGGATGGTTTTTAATCATCCTTTGATGGACATCCCACTGTTCCCTGATTCGAGATTCTTCATAAACAACTTCCCAAGAATGATTCAATTCATCTTGACTATTGGTAGTCTCAAGAATGAGATTGTAAAGGGTTAGCGTAATGCTATTTTGATCCTCTAGATCGTCACCTAGGTTGGGTTTTATTTTAGTAGGAATAGTCATGAGTTGAGAAAAAAATATGAGCAAAAGTAAACAAGCTATAATTTAAAAAATAAAAAAAAATGAAAATAAAGAAGTAAATATAAACAATAAATTTACAAGTGAAAAAAAAATACAAACCAGGGAAATGAAAATGGAGTCTTTCATCCCCAGTATGGTCACCAAAGAAAATTTTGAGTAAATAGATGACAACTCTTCTCATAACATTTCTTCGAATCTTGTTTGGCTAAGACAAGATAGGTGGGATATCACCCTAACTTATTGATCCAGATTTTATGAGAAGAACGAGATAAATATCGATTATTAAAGTATAATTAACACAAAATAACATAGATACAGTAAAAATGGTTTCTATTTAATAAGGAAATAATTTGAAACTGTAAAATGCAACGGAAAACAAGCTTGCTGGAATGGTGGCAACTTATCTATGAGAAGAGATGTGACGGTCGCACTCATTCGTAAGAAGATGATTAAAATGAGGCTCTCAAAGAATTTTTTACAATAAACATGAATTTCAAAACCCTAGACATCCAAAAACCTAACCCTAGGAGATGAAGCACCAAAAGTCATGTGGGCCCCGTTGGGGTAAGCTAGTACATCAACTTCCCGGAGTCGTAACTTTTTCATATGATCTTCTTTTTAGGCGCATGATAATCCGTTGGAAAGGTCTATCTGAGGACTACACATGTTGTCATTATAATTTTAATTTTTTTATAGTTCGACTGTGGAAATCCCTAAAAACGTTGTTTAGGGCCTCAAAATAGCTGCGGAAGTCAAGGACCCAAAAACTAGGAAAAAACTGCCAAACTAGAAAACTGTCAAAATGAACCGATTGGAATAGGTGGGAGGAAACCAAAATCCATATGGATCAATCCTCCCTACTTAGGAAGAAATGGTATCCATTTCATTGATTTCTTCCATCAAATGAGGAAATTTCTATTGAATTTGGCCCTGGGTGAGCCACTTTCCTTGGTGCAAGAGTTGCCCTGCTTTGACATCAATGAAGTTGGATCCTTTTTTGTCGAGTGCCCTTAACCTGTTTGTCCAAAATATGATCATTCGATTCATGTTGCATGCAATGAGGGTTGAGATATGTTGGTGTCAATTGTTCTTCTATCTCTGAGGTGCCCAATAATGGTGGGAAATATGGCTAAAGGAGAGCCACGTTGAATACTGGGTGTAAGCTAAGGAAATAGGGAATGTTGAGCTCGAAATCATTGTTACCCACAACTTTGGTGATGGTGTAATGCCCATAATGAAGTGGTAAAATATTATTATGGGGACCTGTAAGGATTTCTTTCTACAAGTACAATCAAACTTTTTCTCCCACCATAAACTTATGTGGCACATGGTGTCGATCATGGAACTGCTTGTACTTGCCATTGGACTTCTCTAAAATATCCTAAACTTGTTGGCAGATGTGTTGGATATGATCAATGAACTGGGTGGATTTATCATCTTCAGGTGGAGTAGGGGACGAGTCGACCGAGGTGGCCGCAAGGGGTATTGCAACATCCATGGGGCCCAATCGTTGGAATCCCAACCCCACTCTAAAGGGGTTTTGGTCAGTTGAGCTATGTAGGGCTCAGTTGTAGCTATGCTAGACATAGGTAAGAATCTCATCCCATGTGCAGGGGTGCTTGAAATTGTACATTTGCAAGATATGCACGATCATCTGATTGAAGACCTTAGTTTAGCCATCTGTCTTGGGGTGGAAGGTAGTGGATTTGGTAGGCTTGGTGTCCAACAGTGACCAGAGGCTTGACCATAATGTGTGGAGGAACTGACAGTCCCTATATGAGACAATGGTTCGTGGGATTCCAAAATGTACCCATATTCATTCAAAGAATATCTTGGCAGTGGCCTTGACTCTGATTCTCTTCCTGGAGGCAGCCATAATCTCCATCTTGGAAAAGCGATCAACAACCAAAAAAGCACAGTCATTTCCCCTCTTGGTGGATGGAAGGCCCAACATGTAGTCCATTGAGATGGATTCTCATGGCCTGTCAGGAGTAGGAAGAGGGGTGTAAAGGCCCTATTTCTTTGTGGTTGGTTTGGTAATAACATAGGTGGTGCAGGAGATGATATACCTATTGACATCTTGTTGAAGTTTCGGCCAGTAGGAATGTTTATGCAACACTTCCACTTTCTTTTCAATGTCAAAGTGTCCTTCCACCTGATTATAGTGAGATTCCCAAATCATCTTTCCTCACTCGCTTGATGGAATGAAGAGATGGCCTAGACGACACAACAACCCGTCCTGAAGATGGAAATTAGCGACCACTAAGTTTTCACCCAACATTTGGTAGGTGGTGGCAGAGTCATGGTTTGTCTCATAGAGGTGGGGAAATCTAGAGGTCTCGTGGTCGCATGAGTCTAGCACCGTGGTGAGTGTTGTGACTGGAGGTTGATTGAGGAAATCAACAATTCGGTTGGTACTTCCTATTTTATACTTGATGTTGAGGTGGAACTACTGCAAGTATGTGGACCACTTTTGATGGTGGTCATTCTGCAATTTTCCTTGTGTCTGCATGAACCACAGTGGCTTATGATCAATGTGGATGACTGTCTCCTTCCAAAGAATGTAATGTCTCCATTGGTGGTAGGCTTTCACAATGGAGTACATTTCTTTTTCGTAAGTAGGGTACTTACAAAGAACATCTGATAGTGTATCACTATCATATTCCATGGGGTGGCTATGTTGAGTGAGCATGACGCCCACAACATAGGCTGAAGAATCTATCTCGATCTCAAATGGTTTATGCAAGTCCAGTAATGAAAGTATTGGGGATAAGCACAAGATTTTCTTAAAATCATCGAAATCTTGTTGTTGGGATAGGCTCCACACAAACTTATCCTTACCACCACCCCTGGTTACTTGGCTGAGGGCCCATGCAATATGGTAGAATCCCAACATGAACCTGCGATAGAAATTGGGAAGGCCCAAGAAGCTCTGAAGCTCAGTGAGAGTTGTTGGGGCTAGCTAGTCACGGATGACCTGGATGTTCATTGGATCCACATGCACACCATGTTGATCAATGATGTGGCATAGGTAATGGACCCTGTCCATGCCGAAGGAGCATTTCTCCAAGTTGGCATATAACTTGTGTTGACATAGGGTGTGCAGAACCTACTGAATATGCTACAATTGTTCCGTTCAAGTCTTGTTGTAGATGAGGATGTCATCTAGATACACCACTACAAAAGTATTGGTGAAAGGTTGGAGAATATCGTCCATCATCCTCATGAAATTTGTTGGAGCATTTATTGAACCAAAGGAAATGACCAACCATTCGAAAAGACCTTCTTTTGACTTGAATAAGGTCTTCCATACATCTTTTTGTTCGATTGGGACATGGTGGTAGCGAGACTTCAGATCAATCTTACTAAATTATTTGTCCCATGTGAGCTGATTAAGGAGGTCGTCGATTCAGGGAATTCAGTACCAGTTCCAGAATGTGATTTTATTCAGGGCTCAATCATCAATGCAGAGTATCCAGATCCTGTCTTTCTTCTACACCAGCATGATTGGGCTCCCATAAGGTGATGAGATTATACAGATGTTCCCCTTGTGGAGAATTTCTTGGATTTTCCTCTTTATCTTCTCATTTTATAACAGAGAGTGGTGGTAGACTGGCACATTGGGTAGCGGTGCATCGAAGTTCAGATCGATGGGATGCTTGACCTGACAGTGCAGAGGTACCCCAGTAGGCGAGGAGAAGATATCTGAGTATTATTTCACAACCTTATCCACTTGCATCTTCTGGGTGGAGAGATCAACTGTAGAGGGTTTGGATGTGGCTGCGATCTTTTGTTCACTCTAAGAGCGAATCACGAAGAAGAAAAACTTTCTATTCTAAGATATGACATTATTGTATTGCTTGGAAGAGATCAAGGAAATAACACTAAGTGGGACTGCCTCAGGTATCTTATACAGTTTCCTATTCAAATTAATAATAACACTATGAGGCCTAGAATCATATAAAACATGACGTTTCCATAAATAAGGATGGCCCAAAAGTACATTACAAACTTCGAGCGGAGAAACATCACACAATACCTCTTCCTTGAAGGGCCTTATGTCGTATGACAGTCGACACTGTTGGTTGACACGTAGATCACTTTCTTGGCAGAGCCATCCAATGGTGTAGGGTTGCAGGTGTTGCATTGTTGACGGGGCTATCCACTTGATGACCTCTGCTGAGATGAGGTTCTTCTGGCTACTGCTATCAACGATGAAGTGCAGTGGGGTGACTTTCACCCACATCTATTGTAACATACCCAGCTAGCCATAGGCTGGGGTATGCTACGTACAATCCCACCCTTGGAATTATTTCTCATTCTGATACCTTCTTTGTTTAATAAAGATTCATAAGATAAGAGAATTAAGGACATGCACAACAATATCCATAAAACATGCATGTTCTAAAGATTCAATTTATGATAATTAAATATACAACGGAAAAAAATTCATACATAGATAATAATATCACAATAGAAAGCACTTATCTCTATGAAATATGACACCAACTAGTTGGAGACCAAGGACGTTCCACCCAACCGTAGACACTACTCCTCCAAATCTCAACAACAACGTCACCCCTAATCCAGGGCTATGAATCCACAAGGATGGTTCTAGAGTGAACTTGGATTCCCAAACCAGTCATCTCTCAAGTGCTCACAGACTTCCCAACACTCACAACAATCCAAGTACCCATATCTCTTCTACCCAGCTTGTACCACATGAGAGAACGAACATCCACCTTTCTCTGCCACACAGTCCCTCAGGAAGTCCTTATCCTTATTCAGGCCTCTAGCGCAACTGGTCCAAAATCTCAATGATGGAACTCTCAGAACTCGCAGTTGTGAGCCATGCTGGACACACGCCACTGCATCTCAGACATGCAGGCCTCAAGGAATGATTAGATCACACCAGTGGCAACTACAACCAACTATCCCGTGGCTAATTTTGTTGCAGTTCGTTCCTACTCGAGACCAATACATATGTGAGGATGGATGGAGAAGGTAAGTGCATGGGAGTGTGTGAGGGTAAGAATGAGGTAACACAAAAGTGACAGAGAAGACAAGCCAATGGCCAACCCAACAATTAGACCAGGGGCGGGTTTAAGTATGTTCGTGGGGAAATCAAGAACCTCCTGGCCTCCCTAAGAATCTCACGTAACCGATCCCCCCCTTTAGGAAATAAGGTAATTAACATAAGAATAAACATTTATCCATTCAAGCCCCCTCTCTTGTGGAATCATAGCCCCCTATAAATCTAGTCCTTGTTCGTCTAGCAGTCAACGATGTATTTATTATTAATAATGACAAAAACATTACTTGTCTTTGGTAGATTGGCCTTTTAATAATTGTTTGGGCACTCTAGCCTCTCAGCATCGTAGCAATACATTATTTAAAATGGGGTTTCAAAAATTGGGATTTTACATCCCCTCCCCTTTATTTTGGCACTATCCTCAGTGCATATACAAAGCAGAGATCAAAATCTCAAATTTATTCAAAAAGTTGTGGGTACTCTGACCACATGGCATATTCATTCTCACATGTAGCATATTCAATATCGTAGCAAGTCCATTGAACTTTTACCAGCTCTATAACTCGATTCTGAAGCATTTTGACCTTTCTATCCAATACCCATACTAGCTGAACCTGAAAATCTCCCTCCATATCTACCTGAATCAGATGCCAATCAATAACATGGTTAGGATCATGTACATATTTCTTTAGTAAAGATACATGAAATACATTATGCACATTCATGGAAGGAGGCAATGCAAGCATGTATGCAACTGGTCCTATTTTGTCCAATATTTCAAATGGACCATAGAATTTGGCTGCCAACTTTGTACAACTCCCCAATTTCAAAGAGATTTTCTTGGGCTTCATTTTCAAAAGTACATGCTCCCCTACTTTAAATTCTCTAGTTGTCTTGTTCTTGTCTGCATAAAATTTCTGTCTATCCTGAGATGCCTTTGAATTCTACTTAATCATGACCACCTGGCCTTCCATGTCCTTGAGAAACTCTAGCCCAAGTACCACTCTATCTCCTGGTTTGTCCCAACTCACTGGAGTATTTTGTTTCCTACCATACAATGCTTCAAATAGGCTCATTCTCAATGAACCTTGATACCCATTATTATATGCAAACTCAATCAAGTGTAAGTAATCTTCCCACTTATATGACTTATCCATCACATACATTCTCGGCACGTTTTCAATTATTTGATTGACTCTCTCTATTTTCCCATCTGTCTGGGGATGATATGTTGTGATAAAGTTTAGATTTGTTCCAAATCCATTAAACAATCCCCTCCAGAAATTGGAGGTAAAATTTGTATCTCTATCCAAGATGATTGTTCTAGGTAACCCATGTAACCTCACAATTTCCTTCATGAAAATTTATGCAATATTAGCTGACATATGTGTTGTCTTCACAGGCACAAAATGAGAAACCTTTGTTAACTTGTCAACCACCACCATGATAGAATCATGTTGCTTATTCGTTCTGGGTAATCCCATGATGAAATCCATGGTGATCACTTCCCATTTATTATCTGAAATTGGAAATGGCTACAGCAAACCCGTTGGGTGCATATGCTCATCCTTCACCTTCTGACATTCCATACATTAAGCGATGTAATCAAAAACATCCTTCTGCATTCCTGGCCAAAAGAACTGGCTTCTTACTGCTGTAATTGTCTTTTGATAACTGGGATGCCTAGCATAAGGAACATCATGCATTTCCTTCAGTACCACACTCCTCAGTTCTCTAGAACTAGGAGTATAGTTTCTATTTTATGCATGAGTAATCCATCTTCCTTTATCTCATACTCCTTTATTTTTTGTTGTGCATTTCCTTGCTGTAAGTTTTCCTTTACCTATAGGTAATGTTGATCTGTAACAAGACCATCTCAAATTCTGCTCTTTAAGTCTAGTTGATGCATACTGACAATAGTAGCATCCATGCGATGCACTCTCCTACTAAGTGTATCGACAAATTTATTCTCCTTTCCCTTGATATGCTTGATATCGAAGTTGTACTCACTTAAAAATTCCAGCCATCTGGTTTACCTGGAATTCAAGGTCAATTGTTCAAAATGATACTTCAAACCAATGTGGTATGTGTTAGAATATAAGTGGATGTGCTCATTTTACCATCGACAATACCCTTGTCACCCAACCATAGGCCGAAACCACCCTCCGAGCACCTTAACCTTGACAAAGAATCATTCCAGAAGAAAACCCTAGGCTAGATAGCCAAACAAAGGGTAGTGCACCTTTCCCTAAGGATAATGCAGAAACAAGAGCTAATCAGATAGTCCAAACCCTAGCCAATAGATAGTCCAAGCCAAACGTGATCTGCTAGCTGTAGCAACTACAATGGCAACTCTCCTCAAACCTGCGCACAAGACTGGGCACTGCAGTGCACACAAAACTGGGCACTGCAATTCTGAGACTACCTGCCAAAATGAGAACTGGCCTCCTGTATTTATACTAATTCTGGTTATTTGCCTGGGCCGACTTCTCATTCTGGGTATCTGTTTGTTTAGTATATATTATTATTTCTGGCCGACTTCTTCTCTTGGAGCTAAAAACCTAATATAAATTATCTTCTGGAGCTGACAAGTCTTCTAGGGTTATTAGCCAACTCATTAGGGTTTCTTCTTGCTTCCCGGAGTATTCTATCCTAGTCCAGTTTACACATGGAGGTAAATACCTCCTGTAGCTACCATAACATCAACACTCACTCCTAGCTAGGGAGGTATTACAGGTAATGGTCTTGAGTACAAAAACATACCATTCACCCGATAGCATCAACATAGTTATATAGACTAGATCATGAGCACCATCATCATCATCAGCTGCATCATCTCTCAAAACCATACTCTATCTGAGTAATCAGACATGATGCTTACTCCACGGAGTGATACAAGAGACATTCTTCTAATCTAGAAGAGTATATGTTCTGAACCATTTTCTGTCTGGAAAATCTCTGTTCATCATTAATCTGGCTGATAATTATTTTCAATAAACTGTTGATAGTCTTCAAGGCAATCAAAACAAAATAGAACACAACTGTGTCTATCAATAGTAGTACATAACTACAATCTAGTGGTACACTACCACACCAAGTAACACAGAAGTACTTGATCAACAACGTATAGTCACAAATAGTGGAACACATCCACCATAGTAGTATACATCTACTATCATAGAGTCTTCATAACAATCATTTGATACCAATCTACACGAAACAATGTTATGATATAAACTGAATCATCTAGGCCAATCTTTCACTCACATATGTGAGATCTGAAAGAATATCTGCCCTCAGAGTAGAACAATGAGATATCTGGACTATTCTTCTCAAGAAAGGAAGAATAACTGTCATGTATTCTAAACCTGGACCATTCCCCACCCTGGGCCATTCTTCCTACACTAATCAAAGTGCACCCTGAAGAGAATGTATAAACCCTAAGGAATGCCTGTCCCTAATTGCTGAGCCTGGGCCATTCCCCACCCTGGGCCATTCCTCCTACACTAATCAAAGTGCACCTTGGAGAGAATGAATAAACCCTAAGGAATGTTTGTCCCTGATTGTTGAGCTTGGACCATTCCCCACCTTGGGCCATTCCTCCTACACTAATCAAATTTCACCCTGGAGAGAATGTATAAACCCTAAGGAATGACTGTTCGGACCATTTCCTCGGTAACCATAAGAGGAAAAGATTGTCCTGTATCAACCTCCAAAATGGACCATTCCTCATGTTAACCACAATGAGAAATCGTTGTCTGGCGAGGCAGGCCAGTCTTCTTGAGTAACCCTCAATAAGAAAGACTGCCCTAGACCACTCCCCATGTTAACCACAATGGGAAGTCGTTGTCTATTATACATCAACAATCTGGACCATTTCCCATGTTAACCACACTGGGAAATCGTTGTCCGTCAGAAATATCAATGTACTTTTTGAACAGGAAAGCATCTGTCCAAGATGGACTATTTTTCAATCTTGAAAATGAATGTCCTCAATAATATTTTCAGTTCTCCCTCCCAACCTGGGAGTCATCTCTTCCTTTTTCAAGAAGGAAGTCATCTCCATGAGCTCCATCTTGAGTACGCAAACTCTTTCATCTTGGATAGAAGCTTTACCAAAATGTCTTACTTATCTACTCATCTGTGGAGATATGTATTGCAGAACCACTATCTCCTTTCTGGACTTCATCACGGATAATGTAATGCTTGATTTTAAATGTACTTTAGTCTAGAACACTGATTTTCTGTGAAGGCTTCATGTAGCTCTGAACAATATAGTATATCATTGTTGGAAAACTAGAACATATCCATGTGGCACTTCTTCTGTCATCATGAGATCTGATCTACTGAGTAATCATCTTGATGTTATAGGAAATATTCACCACTCTTTTGTTGTGCACTAGAGGTTCTCCACCAAGTTATCTTCTTCTATCTGCATACAAGGGTCTCTTTCTAGTATGCCTCAAAGTCTTGAGATTGATCTTCATACGCTCTTTATTCAATTTCTCTGGAGAACATTCTTTGCATTCATCTGATGTAGAAATCCAACTCATGGATGTTGCAGATGATATAATGACTCATGTAGAGATAAGTCTGGTTTACTATAACAAGTAATCATCATAGTCTTCTCCCTCCATCTAGGAGAACCCCTAGTTTTGGATCTCGCAATGATTTCATTCATAAGTCTTCCTTACATTGTTCTTCATCACGACTTTCAATTCCTTTTCTTGATTTCTTTTATTGAGTTTATATGAGGCTGACAATCTTGTGATTCTTGATACAATGACTGGTTGTTTTGGCTTCTCTTTTTTCTTGGAATCTTCATGTTCTTCCTCATGTTTTTCTTTAGATTTTGGGTCCATGGAGTTTCTTATAGATTACATTCCCTAAAGATTCCATCATAGGATATTGGATGTGGATGGACAACCAGGGATACTTTAAGGCTTCTCTTTGAAGAATATGTATTGTCTTTCAAAGATGCTATCATGGATATATATGTCATCATCTTCAATGGATCATAGGATTAGCTCCCTCCTAATCCTTGCTTCATGTATGAGTGCATATAATCGGCTCCCTCCATCTAACAGAGTCCATGCTTCCATCTGCATCCTTATTGTCTTCTGCAATATATAATTAGCTCTATTGTCTAATAGAGTCCACGCTTCTGTCTTGTTGTCTTCTACAAAACATCATAAGTATTTTTCCAATTTCCTCTCGATTGCTGACTTCTTTCTGTCTTTGCTTCTTCTAAGTCTCTTCATGATTGATTCGGCTTATCTTGCAATAGCTTCCACATGATTTGTATTTCATCCTTTCATGTATATTATCTAATGATATCCATTCTTATCTTGTTTTTCTTCCATAGGTATAGTTATTCTTGCAACACATTATCTTCCGAGAGATAGATATACAAGATATGTACAGAAACGATGCAAACAAGATATGTACAAGAAATAAGAAGAGTTTTGTTACCTTTAGAAAAAGAAGTCTCTTCCATCTTGCTTAGTCTTCTTTATAGGTTCCTTTTCTTCAGCAATTGATGCTTCGTGTTTCTCCTTCCTTTTCTTTAGCTCAGGACAATGATTCTTGTAGTGATCATACTTTTGACAATTGAAGCATTGTAATTCTGAAATGTCTTTCTCTTGATTTGGATTCCTCTTTGAACCAAACTTCCTTTTGTTCCCGAAGTTCTTGAATATTACTGTGAAGGCTTGATCATCGTACTTCTTTTGGGGTTTCTCTTTTGCACTAATCCTTGATTCTTCTTGAGCACAACAAGTCCAAAGTTCTTCAAATGTCAGATACTCCTTTCTTGTGTTCATTCTTGCGGCAAATGCATCCCACGTCTTGGGAAGACCATTGAGTATTATGTTTACCAACTCCTTCTTTGAGATGATATCTTCAATAGCTTGTAGTTGATCTCTTAACTGAGAAATTCTCACAAAGTATGATGTTATGATGTCATCATTATTCATCTTCATGTCATGGAGCTCATTCTTCAGACTCATTACTTGTCCAATGTTTCTGATTGAGAAGAGGTTTGTTAAGGCATCATACATCTTATTCGATGAGTCAAGATGGGAGATGTAGGGTATCAAGTGGTATTTTATGGATTCCACTATGATACTCATAGAATTAATGTCATCGTCTTTGAACTTCTCCATAGCTGCAACATTTTTGTAGTTCCTTCTCTTTCACTTCTTCAAACTCTGGTTTCACAATCTTTCCTTTCACAATATTCAACACTTTATTCTTGGCAAGGATGAGGTTAATCCTTGTCTTCCACATTCTAAAGTTAGAGGCTCCATCTAAGTTGTTCTCTGACTTCATAGAATAATTCATGGTTGCTTTGACTTGGTCAAACCCTAGATTTGACCACAAACTCAAACTTCATGTCTTGGCTTGCTGAGAGTATTAGGAGATGCGCTAGGCTAGAGAACACTGATATATCCATAGATTAGGTCAATCCATTCACTTAAGGTGCCTCAATAAGAGGATTAGGGTTTCTGTAACTGCTCCTGCTAGTAACCCTAGTGACAGTGTCTTGGAAGCTGCTTCTTCTAGTAACCCTAGCAATAGTTCCTTAGCGAGTTCAATATCCTAGCGGCTATGTTTCCTTCCAGCGTTTAGACTGAATGAAGGAGGTGTGGGCCCATAACCTATTAAAATATAAGTGGATGTGCTTGTTTTACCCAAGGATGTGTTTAGGGGCTAAATTTCGCTCATGAGCTAATTTTCCATGGGTTTTCCCAAATTATTATTCGCTATTTTAAAAATGATCCACCCAAATTATATAGGATAAAATTATTTTACCTTAAAAAATCATCAAAATTTTATACAAACTATATAAAATCCTTAGAGATTTGAATATTTTTACAAAAATATCACCAAACATTTATAGTTGGAATATGAAGGATTAGTAATATTCACTAACGTTTCTACATTTTAAAATAAATTTCGATCCTTAAAATCATCATTGGTTTTACCATTGACAATACCCTTGTCAACCAACCATAGGCCGAAGCCACCCTCCGAGCACCTTAACCTTGACAAAGAATCATTTTGGAAGCAAACCCTAGGCTAGATAGCCAAACAAAGGGCAACGCACCTTTCCCCAAGGATAACGCACCAACAAGAGATGATCAGATAGTCCAAAACCTAGACAAGAGATAGTCCAAGCCAAACATGATCTTCTAGCTACAACAGTTGCAATGGCAACTCTCCTCAAACCTGCACACAAGACTAGGCACTGCAGTGCGCACAAAACTAGGCATTGCGATTCTGAAACTGCCTGCCAGAATGAGAAATGGCCTCCTATATTTATACTAATTCTGGCTAACTACCTGGGCTGACTTCTCATTCTAGGTATTTGTCTCTTTAGTATATATTATTATTTCTGGCCGACTTCTTCTTTTGGAGGATAATAACCTAATATAAATTATCTTCTGGAGTTGACAAGTCTTCTAGGGTTATTACCCAACTCATTAGGGTTTCTTCTTGCTTCCCAGAGTATTCTATCCTTGTCAGGTTTAAACGTGGAGGTAAATAACTCCCGCAGCTACCATAATATCAACAGTCTGTTCGTAATTCGAATTTCTTCCCCATGATATAATTCCTCCACATCCTCAAGGCGTCAACAATGGCAACAAGTTCCAAGTCATGCATGGCATAGTTCCTCTCATGTTCCTTAATCTTTCTACGCTCATATCCAATGACATGTCCATCTTGCATGAGGACTCCCCCAAGTCCTTCCTTACAAGCGTTTGTACATACCACAAAACTTTCATTTGGGTCAACAATATTTAACATGGGTGAACTAGTAAGTAATTCCTTCAATAGATTAAAATTATTTTCACACTTCAGTGTCCATTCAAATTTAGTTCCCTTCTTTTGCAAAGAAGTAATGGGATGTGCAATCTTAGAGAACCCTACTATGAACCTTTTGTAGTATTGTTGACAGGCGAAATTTTTCGTCCGTCAATTGAGAGAGTGGAACCGGTCCGGGGTTGTCTAATAACCCAAGCCATTTGGAATGAACCACCCTGACGGGTTTAACGGCTCCATTGGCCGCCCTAAGGTCCTAAGAAAACCAAAGAGGAAACTAACCTAAACTAACTAATCTATCTAAAACAAATAAAACAAACTAAACTAACTAAAACTAATATACAAGAAACTAAACTAACTAAAAACAACTAAATGAAAACAACTAATACACTAATCTAATTAATACAAACTACTAAATAAACTAAAACTAATTATAAACTACTCTATCTATTCTATATACTAACTACTAATTACTATTACACTAACTCTACTAATTAACCATCTAACTACTAGTTATAATACAACTTATTCACAAATATACAATATACACAGTTGGCAGATTTAAATAAAACCTGTAAAACTCATGTGTTTTCTGCCCTAAAACAACAAGATATGTTTTTTGATTTTTTGTATTTTATGAAAAAGAAGTAAAACTTACTGAAATTAAATGATCTAATATATTTACTGAAATTAAACAATCTAATATAAATCTAATTAAAATTATATCTAAATTAAACTACTTAATGAAAACAACAAAGAAAAGATTAACTGACCTGGAAGCGCTCCTAATTTGTCCCGTGTATGATAACTCTGAAGCTGGTCGAAGGAAGTAAACTTGCACCGGATTGATCCAAAAGCTTCTCATAAACAATAGGCTGTGCTACTCTTTGAGTTGTTAACAGGACAAACAAAACATAAAAAAAATAAAAATATATATATATATAACAATCTTATGATTATAAATATCTGCAATAAGGGAAACCTGTTATGCAAAAACTTATATTTAATAATTCAACTTATGAAGAAGATAAACCTGTCATTCAAAAACTAAATTAAACAATTGTTATGTCTTTTATACACTTGGAAGAAATATGATATGGATTACAGTGATTAAAATTATATCATTTGTACATGATTAAGATATCTAAAGTAGTCATTAACCAGATACAAATTGATATACACAACATGAAACAAAATATTGATATAATGAGAAGCTAAGGCTGTGACAAAACACCAATTTCTGCTTCAGTCTGTATTAAAACTCCATATCCTTGTTCTCCCACGAATGAGGATGAACCTTATTACAAAAATGATAAGTATATATAAGTCTCTACACAGGGTAAAACCTCTCTGTGGATAATATCAAAATGTTTTACATAATCTGGGAAATATCCCAAAATCAACTAAACTAGGAAATCAAAATGCAAGTGAGATCTTTGAAATATCCCCTAACTGCTCATCAAATCCCCTGCCATTTCAAATTGATCTGCAATAGACCCAAAATAACCAATTAGAAAGATATTTCATCAACAAAACAATAAAAATCTAATCTTACAGACTCAGCTACATAATCATTTGATTCTGTAGCTAGTCTAACATAGCATACAGGACCAGATAAAGATCAAATGAAATCTTTTTAAAATAATCCAATTTAATTTTCTTTTAATAAAGATTGAAATAGAATCACTAATGGTTCAAATGAGTTTATCATTTAAATTAAACAAGATCAAAAGGGATTGGATCGAAACATGAGTAAGAATACTCTGTTTTTCAACTGCCATAAAACCGGGTCAAACAGTAACAAGGTTGTTCATATCCAAATGAAATTAATAGTGAATCATATCGTATAAGATACGATGTAATCCAACACAATCATAATCGATTTGTTATGGCTATAACAATGTGCATAAGATTCATGTTGTTTTAATCAAATACCAACATGGAAATACTGTTACGATTATAGTCAAATAAAACATTCATAACATCATCAACCAAACTTTGCCATAGACTTCGATCGCTGAGCGTTACAGAGTCAACAATCATGACCAAAAATAGTAATCACAACCATCATCAAATCGACAGAGGTGATAATCGTAAACTGGGCAACAATCGAAACAAATCATGACTGAGTCAAATATAGAAACAAATCGTAATCCTGGGCGTAATCACTTTCGTTCCCCAAATCAAATTTAAACAATATATTTGTTGCAATATGAATCGAGCTGATAACACGGTCAAACAAAACAATGCGAATTGATTGTTTGGGTATAACAATTATGATTCGTATTTATTCACAATTTGGTTACATATTAACATAAGCATATTGAATGGTATTCGAATTGGTCGAAAATGACATGGAATATAAAATCATAACAGTTAACCATTATTGCCAACCATATCGTATAGAATATAGCCAATTCGAATTGAGACATTGACTGTGTTCAAAATTGAAATACCAGAAACAGCCTGTGTTTAGAAAAGATATTAACAACTTCAATAAGCAACAGAGTATTCAATTCAAACCAAATTAAAACAATCAAATCCATAACACGATCAATCGAATCAAAG
>ML806633.1:132723-175071 GCA_009831015.1 Picea engelmannii
CAATCAAAATTAAAACGATAAACGAAATTTGACTAATCAAAACAAAACTATGCATATAGTGCATGCTCATGTGTCAAAGAAAATCCACGCTGCAAACAGAGCTATGAGTTTGTCATATAAACAGGTGATAGACATACCAGTGAAGCTTCTCGAGCTATGCCAATTTTGAATTGACGACTGTTGTAGCCGACTCCACATTCTTAAACAAAATAGAACCTGTTGTTCGCTGTTTCTTATCAGTAGATTGCAATTTAGCCTTTCGACTGGTGAGCCTTGCAACTTGATCCTCCAGAGCATGAATTCTGGACTGTAGCATTGGCACATCAAGGTAATACCTTTCTAACCACGAGCCACACTGATCATATGGTGGAGCAGTCGGTTGAGATAGAGAAGGAGGGGGTTTTGACGAGTCACCGGGGGTTTCACAAGGCATTTTAATGCCTGGATAACTAGGATCATTTTGCAAGCAAGGTGGTAGGTTTTTCACAAAATCGTATGTGGGTTTGGCACAAAGGCCTTCCGAATAGGGATACTCACTTTCCAGGTAACGTTCCACCTCTGAGTCGAAATCTTCACTCACCATGATAGGGTCAGGGTTGACAAGAATTTTCGGTTTGTTTCTTGCCATGCGAGAGATTAGTCGGGCATTCTTTTTTCCTTTGGAATTCGCAGTAGGTTTGGCTTTAGGCCTTTTAGCCATGAGTTTAACAGTTTCGACATCCTTGGTCACAGACTGGGGTAGGTCGATAGGTGAGTCGGGTAAGGGTTTAGGTAACAGAGCACTGTAAGGTACCGGGGGTGCAGACTTGCCCTCACTCACCACAGGTTTGTCAACCTGTGGTGGGTTTGAATCTTCCAAATTATTACGAGTAAGAAAATCATTCCAACAGTCTCTGTGTAACCCCAAATGACAAACAACAATTATTTTAATCAACCCAAAGTGAAAAAGGCTTCTATCAGCCTGGTTCCGTTTGTACCTTTTAGACATTTTAAACAGGCTCCTATGCAAGTAATAAAGCATATTAAGCTTGTAGCCCATGAAAACCATAAGTAAACGAAGGTGATACAAGAAAAAAAAACCATACCGACCCTCGCAGGTGATAAATTGTTTGACTAACATCGAAAAATCATGCCAATGATGCTTGAGCATGTTCACGGGCAAACCCTTGTCGCAGGAGCTCACCCTACGCGATTGGAAGAGCAATGTCCACGGGACCTCTTCCACTTTGCAATTTTTTGACCATCTCTGTCCAGTGGTAGGCAGACCGGTAGCTAAGCTGAGAAATTTCTCGTCAATTTCCAATTGCACATCCCCAACCTTGGCTCAGCAGCCATCAAAGGTTAATGCGAATTGTCGAGCCACGCAAGGGTTAAAACCATCAATATTTTGTATGAACGGGAGCCATCCAAATTCCTCAAGGTCACTGTAAGCATTTTCGAACATCAACAACGCCTGGCTACCATTGGTTTCATCCCTTACGACCGGAGCCATGGTACGGGCGCATGGTAGGGTTCGGATTAAACACAACAACACACAGGGGCAAAATCGTTTGGGCTAACAGCTACGAACGATGAAAGGGGAAGCAAGTTAATGTGCGCATACGAGGGTGGTGGGATTATCCACCGCCGTGCATAGCAGTAATGACAAAGTACAACGTTGTTCAATCAATCATGACATCGTTCAAGCCATATTAATCGGCCAACCCAAGGATTAAACGGTGGATGATATACCAATGCGCCAATCTATTGTTTGAAACCATGAATGTTCAACATTAAATCAAAAACCCAAATGTTTAACCAACGCGCCATTGAATAATGTGTAATCAAACATTTATAAACATTGTGACCAATGATTTCATAAAATCGATAAGCCCATAGCTTATAATAACAAGGATCACATTATATAAAAACCAAAATCAACCATGACCCCTATATAATCAAATATAACCCATAAATTTACATGCTCAATGCCTTATCAATTAAATAAAAATCAAGTTGCGCAATCAAAGTAAGAATAGGCAAATGGACATAGTTCAAAAAATCATTCCAACCACTTAATAACAAACCAAAGGTAAGTGCCTTTCAGAATATCAATGAGAAGATCATGATAGTTTGAATAACGATGGAGGAGTTTTCACGCTTATAGTCATGAAAACTAAATCGAAACCAATTTGCAAGTGTCGCAAGAAATGAAAATATCGTCTATTTGCAAAATGCGACAGAAATTTTAAGTTCAAGAGACACAGGTGTAGGCAACTTATAGGGTAATGAAAAAAAAAATGAATTGGCTGCCAACAATGGCAACACACTGGGAGAAGCAGTTATCTCTGTCGAAAGCAATGAATTTAGATTAGGACAACAGAGAAAATTGCAACTCAACAACAACAACCAGAAAATCGTACAAACATCATCATTTACCATCTTTTCCAGCGATGTTTTAAAAGATGAAAACTAATAACAGTCTTAAGATTAACAAGTCACAATTTTTATGATAAAATCTTCGATATTGTTGGCATGGCCACTGCTGCTAGCAGGTGTCCATAGCCTTGACAGGGTTGCCATTTAACCCACTTTGACATCTGTATCCTGTCAAGAAGCTCTAGATCAGAGTAAAGGACTTTAAGGAGGTTTCTTAAAATATTTTTTTACAGATTTTCATGTACCCGACATTGCTTCGCTGCCAGCAGGCCTGTTCAGTACCCCGACGAAGTTGTCTTGGCGCCATGCATGCATTTACCCACTGCCAGCGGACCTATTCAGTATCCCGGAGGGTTTACAAACACTTCCCATAGCTCTTATTAATATTTTTATTTTGTTTTTCTTTTATGGATAGCTGAGCGGGGTGACGCTGAAAATCCTGATATTTTATCATATTTTTTAGACCTCGTCAGAATTTTTTGACACTGTCATTTATTAAGCTCCAGAAATGTTTTATTTACAAAAAAACTTACTATGACAGGGAGACATCCTTTTGAGTCATTCCTTTACGGAAAAGGGACAGCGTAAAAAGATAATAGATGATCATGACAAACTTTGCTCAGAGATTGAAATTAGTAAACTTCTTTCAAACAACAAAATTTTCCAACATAAATATCAGTTTTAGAAATATATCATTGATGATCGTACAATCTTTCAGAGGTTATTTCAACGAAGAAATTTTTCTGTGGTCTTTGTCTGAATGTCTCAGTGCACATAAGCATATGTTTTCGAAAAAAATAAAAAAACACACAAAAACTGATCAATCAAATCAAAACCAGAAACGAAAACAAAGGAAAAATAAAAACAAAAGGAAATATTTACATAATATACAAGGGTGATAATCAGGCAAAGTATCTTTTCAGGGCTTGGCCATTCACCGGATAGGTGTCAAGATGCCCTTCAAGATTCTGCAATCGAAAGGAACTAGGACCCAACTTTTCAGCAGTCAAAAATGGCCCAAGCCATAAATTTTGAAACTTGGTGTGCTCACCCTTTCCTTCGTGTGGTTTGTCCCATTTTAAGATGAGATCACTTACCTCAAAATTCCTATCAGAAGCAGAATTAGAATCGAACCAGCTTTTAATCAGTTGTTGTTGTTGATCTAACTTACGCTTAGCTTGGGTTCTTACTTCTTCTAACTTCATCAAAGCGTTAATACGGCTTTCTAAAGGGGGACAATCTTCTTCTTGGACCTTTTGTGACAATTGAAGCGAAGGAAGAAGAATGTGAGGTGGCATAATGGCTTCTCTGCCATAAACGAGAAAAAAGGGGGAATTACCTATAGTAGCTTTGGGTGTTACCCTATCAGCCCACAGTGCATTTAGCAGTGCATTGTGCCAGTTCTTGTGATTTTTATCCACGGTTCTCTTGATAATTTTGATTAAGTTATTGTTTGTCAATTCTGCTAAGCCGTTACCCTGGGGGTAGTAACTAGCAGAATACTTTAGTTTTATTCCTTTCTCCAAAGTGAACTCACTCATATCAAGAGAAGAAAAGTATGAAGCGTTATCAAAGACTAGACAATCAGGGATACCGAAACGAGTGATGATATTCGAGTTTAGAAAAGTGATCACTTGACTTGTGTTAACAGTTCTTAGCGCAGTAGCTTCGGACCATCGAGTAAAGTAATCAGTGGCTGTCACAATATACTTGTGTTGTTGTGAGGATGGAGGGTTAATAGGACCTATGATATCAAGGCCCCATTGCTGGAAAGGAGAATCGACTGAACCGGGTTGCAAGGGGAAGGCTGGTTTTTGCAATCGACCTGATGCTTTCTGACAAATGACACATTTATGGAACAAGGCATGGGCGTCCCTAAAAAGCATGGGCCAGTAGTAACCGGCTCTTAAAACCTTATGAGTAGTGGTGTGTTGGCAGCCAATTCAATTTTTTCCATTGCCCTAAAAGCTGCCTACACCTATGTCTCCTGAACTTCAAATTATCGTCGCTTTTTGCAAATAGATAATATTTTCATTTCATGCGACACTTGCAAATTGGTCTCGATTTAGTTTTCACGACTGTAAGCGTGAAAACTCCTCTATCGTTATTTGAACTATGATGGTCTTTTATTGATATTTTTAGTGGCACTTTACCTTTGGTTCATCATGTGGCTGAAAAGATTTTTCAAACTTTGCCTATTCTTACTTTGATTGCGCAACTTGATTTTATTAAACTGGTAAAGAATTGAGCATATGGAAGCTTGCCTAGTCATTGATTTATATATGGGTCATGGTTTATTTTTGTTTTTATGTATATAATGTGATCCTTATGATAAAATTTATGAGCTATTGGCTTATCGATTTCATGAAATCAATTGTCACCATGTTTTAAAACCTTTGATCAGAATGTTGAATTATGCAATGGCGCGTTGGTTAAACATTTGGGTTTTTGATTTAACGTTGAATGACAATGGTTTGAATTATTACAATGGCACATATTTAACTTTGGGTTTGATTTCACATTGAACATTCATGGTTTCAAACAATGCATTGGCACATTGATGTTTGGGTTGGCTGAATATTATGGTTTGAACGATGTCATGATCGATTGAATAGCCTTGTACTTGGTCATTACTGTTTTGCATGGCGGTGAACTATCCCACCACCCTTGCACGCGCACATTAATTTGCGTCCCCTTTCATCGTTCTCAGCTGGTAGCCCAAATGTTTTTGCTCCTGTGTGTTGTATCCAAACCCTACCATGAGCTCGCACTATGGCTCCGGTCATAAGGGCTGAACCCAATGGTAGCCAAGTGTTGTTAATGTTCGACAGTTCTTACAGCGACCTTGAGGAACTTGGATGGCTCCCATTCATATGAAAGTTTGATGGTTTTAACCCTTGCGTGGCTCAGCAATTCGCATTAACCTTTGATGGTTGTCGAGCCAAGGTTGGGGATGTGCAATTGGAAATTGACGAGAAATTTCTCAGCTTAGCTACCGGTCTACCTACCACTGGATAGAGATGGTAAAAAAATTGTAAAGTGGAAGATGTCCCGTGGACACTGCTCTTCCATTCGCGAAGGGTGAGCTCCTGTGACAAGGGTTTGTCCGTGAACATGCTCAAGCATCGTTGGCACGACTTGCTGATGATAACTAAGCAGTTTATCACCTATGAGGGTCGGTATGGTTTTGTTTTCTTATACCATCTTTGGTTAATTATGGTTTTCATGGGCTATGAACTTAATATGCCTTATTACTTTCATAGGAGCCTGTTCAAAATGTCTAAAAGATATAAATGGAACCAGACCTATAGCATCCTTTTTCACTTTGGGTTAATTAAAATGCTTGTTGTTTCTCATTTGGGGTTACACCGAGACTGTTGGAATGATTTTCTTACTCGTAATAATTTTGAAGATTCAAACCCACCACAGGTTGAAAAACCTGTGGTGAGTGAGGGTAAGTATGCACCTCCGGTACCTTACAATGCTCTGTTACCTAAACCCTTACCCGACCTGCCTATTGACCTACCCCAGTCTGTGACCAAGGATGTCGAAACTATTAAACCCGTGGCTAAAAGGCCTAAAGCCAAACCTACTGCGAATTCCAAAGGCAAAAAGAATGCCCGACTAATCTCTCGCGTGGCAAGAAACAAACCGAAAATTCTTGTCAACCCTGACCCTATCATGGTGAGTGAAGATTCTGACTCGGAGGTGGAACGTTACCTGGCAAGTGAGTATCCCTATTCGGAAGGTCTCTGTGCCAAACCCTCATACGATTTTGTGAAGAACCTACCACCTTGCTTGCAAAATGAACCTAATTATCCAGGCATTAAAATGCCTTGTGAAACCCCCGGTGACTCGTCAAAACCCTCTCCTGCTCTATCTCAACCAGCTGCTCCACCATGTGATCAGTGTGGCTCGTGGTTAGAAAGGTATTACCTTGATGTGCCAATGCTACAGTCCAGAATTCATGCTCTGGAGGATCAAGTTGCAAGGCTCACCAGTCGAAAGGCTAAATTGCAATCTACTGATAAGAAACAGCGAACAACAGGTTCTATTTTGTTTAAGAATGTGGAGTCGGCTACAACAGTCGTCAATTCAAAATTGGCATAGCTCGAGAAGCTTCACTGGTATGTCTATCACCTGTTTATATGACAAACTCATAGCTCTGTTTGCAGCGTGGATTTTCTTTGACACATGAGCATGCACTATATGCATAGTTTTGTTTTGATTAGTCAAATTTCGTTTATCGTTTTAATTTTGATTGGATTTAGCTTTGATTCGATTGATCGTGTTATGGATTTGATTGTTTTTATTAGGTTTGAATTGAATACTCTGTTGCTTATTGAAGTTGTTAATATCTTTTCTAAACACAGGTTGTTTCTGGTATTTCAATTTTGAACACAGTCAATGTCTCGATTCGAGTTGGCTATATTCTATACGATACGGTTGGCAATAATGGTTAACTATTATGATTTTATATTCCATGTCATTTTCGACTAATTCGAATACCATTCAATATGCTTATGTTAATATGTAACCAAATTGCGAATAAATATGAATCATAACTGTTATACCCAAACAATCGATTCGCATTGTTTTGTTTGACCGTGTTATTAGCTTGATTCATATTGCAACAAAAATATTGTTTAAATTTGATTTGGGAACGAAAGTGATTATGCCCAGGATTACGATTTGTTTCTATATTTGACTCAGTCACGATTCGATTCGATTGTTGCCCAGTTTACGATTATCACCTCTGTCAATTAGATAATGGTTGTGATTACTATTTTTGGTCATGACTCTTGACTGTGTAACACTCAGTGGTCGAAATCTATGGCAAAGTTTGTTGATGCTGCTATGAATGTTTTATTTGACTATAATCGTAACAGTCTTTCAATCTTTGTATTTGATTAAAACAATATGGACCTCATGCACATTGTTATAGCCGTAACAAATTGGATTATGATTGTGTTGGATTATGATTGTGTTTGATTACATCATATCTTATACGATATGATTCACCATTAATTTCAATTGATATGGAACAGTCCTGTTATGGTTTGACCATATTTTATGGCAAAAGAAAAACAGAGCATTCTTATCTTGTTTCGATTGAATCCCTTTTGGTCTTGTTTAATTTAAATGATAAAGTCATTTGAACCATTAGTGATTCGATTTCAATCTTTATTAAAAGAAAATTAAATTGGATTATTTTAAAAAGATTTCATTTGATCTCTATTTGGTCCTGTATGCTATTTTAGACTAGCCACAGAATCAGATGATTCTGTAGCTAAGTCTGTAAGTTTAGATTTTATTATTTTGTTGATGAAATATCTTTCTAATTTGATATTTTTGGTCTATTGCAGGTAAATTCGAAATTGCAGTAGATTTATTGAGCAGTTAGGGGATATTTCAAAGATTTCACTTGCATTTTGATTTCCTAGTTTAGTTGATTTTGGGATATTTCCCAGATTATGTAAAACATTTTGATATTATCCACAGGGAGGTTTTACCCTGTGGAGAGACTTATATATACTTATCATTTTTGTAATAATGTTCATCCTCATTCATGGGAGAACAAGGATATGGAGTTCTAATACAAACTGAAGCAGAATTTGGTGTTTTGTCACAGCTTTAGCTTCTCATTATATCAATATTGTGTTTCATGTTGTGTATATCGATTTGTGTATGGTTAATGACTACTTTAGCTATCTTAATCATGTGCAAATGATATAATTTTAATCATTGTAATCCATATCTGGTTTCTTCCAAGTGTATATATAACATAACAATTGTTAATTCAGTTTGTGAATGACAGTTTTATCTTCTTCATGAGTTGAATTATTTAATATAAGTTTTTGCATAACAAGTTTCCCTTATTGCAGAGATTTATAATCATAAGATTGTTATGATTTTTTATGTCTTGTTTGTCCTGTAAACCAACTCAAAGAGCATCACAACCGATCGTTTACGAAAAGCTTTTGGATCAACCGGTGCAAGTTTACTTCCTCCGACCAGCTTCGAAGTCATCCTACGCAGGACAAATTAGGAGCATTTCCAGGTCAGTTAGTCACTTCTTTGTTTACTTTTCTTATTAGCAGTTTATTTTAGATATATAAGTCTAGTTAGATTTATATTAGATTGTTTAATTTCAGTAAATATATTAGATCATTTAATTTCAGTAGTTTTATTTCTTTTTCATAAGATATAAAAATCAAAAAACATATCTTGTTGTCTTAGGGCAGAAAACACATGAGTTTTGTAGGTTTTAATTAAATCTGTAGGTTGTTTATAGTGTACATTTGGGAATAAGTAATACTACAGCTGGTAATTAGATAGTTGATTTGAGTTATTATAATAGTAATTAGTAGATTGTATATAATAGTTAGAATAATAGTATTTAGTTTTAATTTAATTTAGTAGTTTGTTTTAATTAGATTAGTATATTAGTTAGTTTTAGTTAGTTTTATTTGTTTTAGATAGATTAGTTTCCTCTTTGGTTTTTCTTAAAAGACCTTAGGGCGGCCAACATAGCCATTAAACTCGTCAGGGTGGTTCATTCCAAACGGCCTGGGTTATTTAGACAACCCCGGACTAGTTCCACTCTCTCAATTGATGAACGAACAATTTCGCCCGTCAACAAATGGCGCTAGAAGGAGGGCCTGAACTTAATTAATGGCACGAGGTGGTCACAAGACTCCTCCTCCACCTAATCACACACCTATAGTGACTAGAAGTCGTTCACAAGATAATACCCCCCTCAAACAACAGTTACTTCAACCGAAGATCCACAGATCACAGTTGAGCCAGCAACCCCTAATCCTACAGGTGGTGATTTCCAAGAGATCGTTCGCCAATTTCTTATTAAAACACATAGTTCCTTAGCCAGTCTTAGGCAACCAAACCGCCTGTGGGGTCAACCCTTAGACTTCTCTGATATTAGAGAACATTTAGGTGACATCAACCTCACTGTGAATTCTCCAGATCCAAACTTAAATCCTGCTGCAGGAGGATCTGGGATACCTCCTTCACCACCTCCCTCATCTCCTTCCTCTTCTGACGAAGGCAATCCATCTTCTCAGCCTTCCACACCTACTACTCCAATGGAAAATCAAAACAACCCTGCTAGACCCTGGTTGGACCAGGATGCTATAGCTGTACCTGGAGCCTAGCACCCTTTACCTAAGCACCCGAAGAAATGGCTTCCTAAGTTTGATCCCGATTCAAAACAGATAGCCGAAGATCATATCAAAAAATTTATGTTAGCCATCAGACTCCGTAATGTTGAACATGAAGACGTTGTCTGTAGGTTGTTCCCTTATACTTTTGAAGGTAATGCATCCACCTGGTACTTTGCCCAACAACCTCATACCATAGTGTCTTGGGAAAAGTTTGATTCATGCTTTTTGGAAAAATTCGGAGATGGTAAACCTCCGGAAGTCTTAGTCATGGGTCTTTCGAGCTTAAAAATGAACTCAAAAGAAAAAGTTAAAGATTTTAATCAAATATTCTTAACCCTTAAAAATCGAATCCCTACAGATTATATGCCTGCTGAGAGTCTCATAATAGCTTACTACACTAAAGCTCTATATCAAAGTATAGCTATTTGGGTTAAACGTTCTAAAAAGGCCACGTTGTTAGAAGCCTTTGAAGAGGATACTCGGATTGAAGAAGATATACTTAGTCTTAAGGACTCTTCTAGCAACAAAACTGAGATTGTTTCTTCTTCCAAAAAGAAAATTGAAATTCTCCCCAGACCTACAAAAAACAAAACACAACCTGAAAACTCTGATTTGGAAAATTTAACCAAAGTTGTACAAAAATTGTCTAATCAAGTTATAGATTTAAAAAGGTCGACTGAGGAAGCCTCTTCAAGTAAAGGACCCTACAAACCTCCTTTCCGAAATCCTTTTCCTGCCAACCAGCCTAATCCAAACCCCGAAGGCTTGAACCTAGAAAGTTTGCAATACGCTATCCAGACAATTCTAGGAGCTCAAGATGACTTGATACCTCCTAAAATCCCTCAAGAGGAAGTCGAACAGGAAACAACTCAAGAAGAAGAGTCTTCTCCAAACATCTTTGGACACTTCTCGGATAGCATTTTTCAAGCTAACTTCGAGACTGTTCACCCTTACAACACTAGGAGTAAGACAACAAATAAACCTCCTGCCGAGAACACTACAACTTTACCTCCAAAGCCATCTAAATCAGTAGAAACTAAACAAAGTAATGCCAACCCTAAATTAGATTATGATGTTGTTGAAGATCTTAAAAAATTACGGGCTAACATTTCTATTTATGAGTTGTTGAAATTTCCATTTTTGTTACAGAAGATGTTGCAAAATATTTCAGACAATGGAAAGAATGGTAATTCAAATGGTAATAAGGTTGTGCAAAGCAAAGCTCCGCAGAAGACTTCCACAAAAAGTAATCATGATCCTCAAGATAAAGGAAGCCTTCCTGCAGCACCTGTAAATAATGTAAATAACGCAAGTAATGTAGATAAAGTAGAATTTCAAACCGCGAGTAAGAAACCACAAGCTACAACTCTAAGTACTTGCAAGAATGTTCCTCCTTTTATTTTAACTTTTGAAATCTTCAACAGAAATGTGCATAATTGTATGGTTGACTCAGGAGCATTGTCAAATGTGATGTCTTGGTCAGTCTGCCAAAAGATCAACGCTGAAGTAGAACCATCTTCTTTGAAAATCATACAACTTGATCGAACAGATGTTAAAGTTATAGGCGAACTGAAAAATGTATTGATTAGATTATCGTCTAACCCAAAGGTTCATCAGGTTATTGATATAATTGTGGTGGATATTCCAGAAGTGTATGGTCTGTTTTTGAGCAGGGACTGGTCAGAGCAACTACATGGTTACTTCGTGACGGATTGGTCTCACTTATGGCTTCCAGAAAATGGCAAGCCCAATAAGATCGGGGTGAATCGTGAGCATTACCTCAAGTTCACGGTAACAGACTTGAATGACCCTAATGAACCATACACACCTCCTGTTGATTCGCCTGAAGTCCAAGGGATGGACACCTTCTTCCGAATTTTCATGGCTGAAGTTTCACCTATCAGCAATCCTGAACAGTAGTCCGAGATCATGGCATATGTGCAACCAACAGCTCCCATGCAACAGTCTCATGAACCCGATGGAAATCAAATTTGGTCTTTATATTTCGACGATTCCAAGTCTAAAGAAGGAGTTGGTGCAGGCTGCATCATTATCGATCCGACAGGTAAGAAGACATTGTTGGCTTGTAGATTAGAATTTGAATGTACTAACAATACTGTTGAATATGAGGCTTTATTACAAGGTCTTAGAAAAGCCTTGGACATGCACATTCAAAATCTAGTTGTATTCGGCGACTCTGAGATAGTGGTTAGGCAGGTAAGAGATTCTATACACTGTCTTTCCCCGCATCTCAAAAGTTACCAGTCTGAGGTATGGAGTTTAATGAACAAATTTTCTGCTTTTAATATAAATTCCATTCCTAGATTAAATAATGTTGAAGCAGATCTACTAGCTAATGTTGCCTCTAAACTTCTTCTTGCAGAAGGCTTATCCCCAAACGCATTCTCCATGGAGTTATTGTTTCGACCATCCGTTCCTGACAACATCACAAACTGGAGAGTATTTGACAATGATCAGCAGATCATTAACTTTCTGCATATGGAAGAAACCTTTCAAGGCGCTGTGATAGATGAACAAACGCATGATGACAATTTGCACGACTTTATGGTAATACCTAATCCGAAATCTCCTGAAGCTCTATCGGACATGGTAAATTTCATACCCAAATCTGTTGTTAGACTAGAAAAGTTTTATGATTTTGAAGATAAATTTAAAAATACGGTCAATTGCAAAACCAATAGTTCCTCGTTGTCTTATGAAAAAGTCAATTTAGGAACTAGCAAAAATCCTCAGTGTATCAACTTAGGCTTGGGATGTTCTAGACAAGAAAAAAATGCTTTTGTTAAATTATTTAAAGAATTCAAGGATGTCTTTGCGTGGACTTACGAAGATCTTAAAACGTTTGATCCTAATATTATACAACATGTCATCCCGATGAAGCCCCAAACCTTACCTTTCCAATAGAAACTGAGAAAAATGCATCCTAAACTAGAACCGACCATACAAAAAGAATTGAATAAACTCCTAAGTGCTAAAATATTTTTTCCTTTTCGACACACTCAATGGGTATCCAACCTCGTCCCAGTTCGGAAGAAAAATGGGGAAATCCGACTTTGTGTCGATTTTCGAAACCTCAACAAAGCGTCTAACAAAGATAATTATCATGTACCGCCCATGGAACAGATCTTGGAATAAGTATCTGGTTCCGAGAGGCTATCCTTACTGGATGGTTTCTCTGGATACAACCAAGTCTTGATGTCTCCACCAGACCAATTAAAAACTACCTTCCGCACCCCATGGGGCACTTATGCTTATCACAAAATGCCTTTTGGATTGATTAGTGCTGGTGCTACCTTTAAGAGAGCAATGGACATTGCTTTTTGAGGCTTAATCAATCACTCCACAGTAGTCTACTTAGATGATGTGACAGTTTATTCTAAAAACAAAGACGATCATCTAGCTCACTTACGAGTTGTTCTGCTACGATGTCTTAAATACGGCATCTCCTTGAACCCCAAGAAGTCCATCTTTGCAGTAGAACAGGGTAAATTACTAGGATTCATTGTGTCTAGTGATGGAATGATTATTGACCCTGAGAGGACTCAAGTCATCGCTAAACTTCCCCCACCTACCTCAAAAAAATCCATGCAGTCTTTCTTAGGCCAGATTAATTTCGTGAGAAGATTTGTCCCCAGTTTCTCTGAAATGTTCCGGCCTCTTCAGAATCTGATTAAGAAAGACACCCAATATCACTGGGGACCCACAGAAAACCATGCTTTCAATTCTATAAAGAAGTCCATAATTGACGCTCCGTCTCTCATGAGCCCTTATTTCTCTCAAGATTTTACACTCTATACTTTTGCCTCTGATCGTTCCTATGCTGCAGTCCTAACTCAGAAGAATTCTGAGAACAACGAAGTACCCATCGCCTTTATGAGCTCTGCTTTCAAAGGTGTTGAACTTAACTACCCAGCGGTCGATAAGCAAGCCTACGTTGTTTTCAAAGCAGTTAATCATTTTCGGTATTATCTTTTGAAGTCAAGGACGAAGGTTATTTTCCCCTACCCTGCCATAAGGAACCTGTTAGTGCAAAAGGAGTTAGGAGAGAAAAGAGCCAACTGGGTCACTTCCTTGTAGGATTATGACTTAGAAATCACCCCAGCACAGATCGTGAGAGGCCAAGGGTTGTGTAAATTGGTAGTTGATTCAGAAACTGATCAACAAAAGGATAGTGATACGTCTAACCTAGAGCAACGCAATCAAAGTTTGATTTGTTGCGCACAAAACCTCGTAAGTCCTTGGTATGGCGATCTTAGATTTTGTCTTGAACATGGATCAACACCCCGTCACCTTGACCCCACCAAAATAAGAGCGTTGAGACTAAAGTCTGCCTCCTTTCATCTGGTTAACGGTATACTGTTTCGTCAGAATTTTGATGGCGTACTGATGCGTTGTCTTGAAAAGGACGAAGCAGCAAAAGTCCTGCTTGAGTTGCATGCAGGAGAAGTTGGTGGTCACTTCGGTGGAGACAACACTGCTCATAAGGTTTTAAGAGTTGGTTACTACTAGCCCACGCTTTTTAGGGATGCCCATGCCTTGTACCATAAATGTGTCATTTGTCAAAAAGCATCAGGGCGATTGCAAAAACCAGCCTTCCCCTTGCAACCCGTCACAGTCGATTCTCCTTTCCAACAATGGGGCCTTGATATCATAGGTCCTATTAACCCTCCATCCTCACAATAGCACAAGTATATTGTGACAACCATTGATTACTTTACTTGATGGTCCGAAGCTACTGTGCTAAGAACTATTAACACAAGTCAGGTGATCGCTTTTCTAAACTCGAATATCATCACTCGTTTCGGTATCCCTGATTGTCTAGTCTTTGGTAACGCTTCATATTTTTCTTCTCTAGAGGCGAGTGAGTTCGCTTTGGAGAAAGGAATAAAACTGAAGTATTCTGCTAGTTACTACCCCCAGGGCAACGGCTTAGCAGAATCAACAAGAACTGGCACAATGCACTGCTCAATGCACTATGGGATAATAGGGTAACACCCAAAGCTGCTATAGGTAATTCCCCATTTTTTCTCGTTTATGGCAGAGAATTCATTCTGCCACCTCACATTCTTCTTCCTTTGCTTCAATTGTCACAAAAGGTCCAAGAAGAAGATTGTCCCCCTATAGAAAGCCGTATTAACGCTTTGATGAAGTTAGAAGAAGTAAGAACCCAAGCTAAGCGTAAGTTAGACCAACATCAACAATGATTAAAAGATGGTTCGATTCTAATTCTTCTTCTGATAGGAATTTTGAAGTAGGCGATCTCGTCTTAAAGTGAAACAAACCACACGAAGGAAAGGGTGAGCACACCAAGTTTCAAAATTTGTGGCTTGGGCCATTTTTGATTGCTGAAAAGTTGGGTCCTAGTTCCTTTTGATTACAGAATCTTGAAGGGAAGCTTGAAACCTATCCGGTGAATGGCCAAGCCCTGAAAAGATACTTCGCCTGATTACTACCCTTATATATTATGTAAATATGTCCTTTTGTTTTTCCTTTGTTTTCATTTTTGGTTTTGGTTTGATTGATTAGTTTTGCGTTTTTTGAAAGATATGCATGCCTGTGCACTGAGCCATTCAGACAAAGACCATAGAAAATTTCTTCCCTGAAATAAATTCTGAAAGATTGTACGAACATCAGTGATATATTTCAAAAAACTGATATTTATGTTGGAAAATTTTGTTGTTTGAAAGAAGTTTACTAATTTCAATCTCTGAGCAAAGTTTGTCATGATCATCTATTATCTTACACAACCCTTGGCCTCTCATGATCTGCGCTGGGGTGATTTCTAAGTCATACTTTTGCAAGGAGGTGACCCAGTTGGCTCTTTTCTCTCCTGACTCCTTTTGCACTAACAGGTTCCTTACGGCAGGGTAGGGGACAATAACCTTTGTCCTTGACTTCAAAAGATAAGACCAGAAATGCTTAACTGCTTTGAAAACAGCGTAGGCTTGCCGATCGAATGTTGGGTAGTTAAGTTCAGCACCTTTGAAAGAAGATCTCATAAAGGCAATGGGTACTTCATTGTTCTCAAAATTCTTCTGAGTTAGGACTGCGGCATAGGAACGATTAGAGGCAAAAGTATAAAGTGTAAGGTCTTGAGAGAAATCAGGGCTCATGAGAGACGGAGCATCAATGATGGCCTTCTTTATAGCATTGAAAGCTTGGTTTTCTATTGGTCCCCAGTGATATTGGGTGTCTTTCTTAATCAGGTTCTGGAGAGGCCTGACCATTTCGGAGAAACTGGGGATAAATCTTCTCACGAAATTAATCTAGCCTAGAAAAGACTGCATGTATTTTTTGGAGGTAGGTGGGGGAAGTTTAGCGATGACTTGAGTCCTCTCGGGGTCAATAATCATTCCATCACTAGACATAATGAATCCTAGTAATTTACCTTGTTCTACTGCAAAGATGGACTTCTTGGCGTTCAAGGAAATGTCGTATTTACGACATCGTAGCAGAACGGCTCGTAAGTGAGCTAGATGATCATCTTTGTTTTTCGAATAAACGGTCACATCATCTAAGTAGACTACTACGGAGTGATTGATTAATCCTCTAAAAGAAATGTCCATTGCTCTCTGAAAGGTAGCACCAACATTAATCAATCCAAAGGGCATTTTGCGATAAGCATAAGTTCCCCACGAGGTACGGAAGGTAGTTTTTAGCTGGTCTGGAAGAGACATCAAGACTTGGTTATATCTAGAGAAACCATCCAGTAAGGATAGCCTCTCGGAACCAGATACTTGTTGAAGGATCTGTTCCATGGGCGGGGCAGGATAATTATCTTTGTTAGACGCTTTGTAGAGGTTTCGAAAATCGACACAAAGTCGAATTTCCCCATTTTTCTTTCGAACTGGGACCAGGTTGGATACCCATTGAGTGTGTCTAACAAGAAAAATTATTTTAGCACTTAGGAGTTTATTCAATTCTTTTTGAACAGTCGGTTCTAGTTTAGGATGCATTTTTCTCAGTTTTCGTTGGAAAGGTAAGGTTTGGGGCTTCATCGGGATGACATGCTGTATAATATTAGGATCGAATGTTTTAAGATCATCGTAAGTCCATGCAAAGACATCCTTGAATTCTTTAAATAATTTAACGAAAGCATCTTTTTCTTTTCTAGAACATCCCAAGCCTAAGTTGATACACTGAGGATTTTCACTAGTTCCTAAATTGACTTTTTCATAAGACAACAAGGAACTATTGGTTTTGCAATTGACCGTCTTTTTAAATTTATCTTAAAAATCATAAAACTTTTCTAATCTGACAACATATTTGGGTATGAAATTTACCATGTCCGATAGAGCTTCAGGATATTTCGAATTAGGTATTACCGTAAAGTCGTGCAAATTGTCGTCATGCGTTTGTTCATCTATCACAGTGCCTTGAAAGGTTTCTTCCATATGCAGAAAGTTAATGATCTGTTGATCATTGTCAAATACTCTCCAGTTTGTGATATTGTCAGGAACGGATGGTCGAAACAATAACTCCACGGAGAATGCATTTGGGGATATGGCTTCTGTAGGAAGAAGTTTAGAGGCAACATTAGCTAGTAGATCTTCTTCAACATTATTTAATCTAGGAATGGAATTTATATTAAAAGCAGAAAATTTGTTCATTAAACTCCATACCTCAGACTGGTAACTTTTGAGATGCGGGGAAAGACAGTGTATAGAATCTCTTATCTGCCTAACCACTATCTCAGAGTCGCCGAATACAACCAGACTTTGAATGTGCATGTCTAAGGCTTTTCTGAGACCTTGTAATAAAGCCTCATATTCTGCAGTATTGTTAGTACATTCAAATTCTAATCTACAAGCCAAGAATGTATTGTTACCTGTCGGATCGATAATGATGCAGACTGCACCAACTCCTTCTTTAGACTTGGAACCGTCAAAATATAGAGACCAAATTTGATTTCCATCGGGCTCACAGGACTGTTGGATAGAAGTTGTTGGTTACTGTTCCAGATTGTTGATAGGTGAACCTTCAGCCATGAAATTTCCGAAGAAGGTGTCCATCCCTTGAACTTCAGGTGAATCAGCAGGAGGTGTGTATGGTTCATTAGGTTCGTTCAGATCTGTGACCGTGAACTTGAGGTAACGCTCACGATTCACCCTGATCTTGTTGGGCTTACCATTTTCTGGAAGCCATAAGTGAGACCAGTCCATCACGAAGTAACCATGTAGCTGCTCCGACCAGTCCCTGCTCAAAAACAGACCATACACTTCTGGAATATCCACCACAATTATATCAATAACCTGATGAACCTTTGGGTTAGACGATAATCTAATCAATACATTTTTCAGTTCACCTATAACTTTAACATATGTTCGATCAAGTTGTATGATTTTCAAAGAAGATGGTTCTACTTCGGCATTAATCTTTTGGCAGACTGACCAAGGCATCACATTTGACGATGCTCCTGAGTCAACCATACAATTATGCACATTTCTGTTGAAGACTTCGAAAGTTAAAAGAAAAGGAGGTACATTCTTGTGAGTACTTAGAGTGGTAGCTTGTGGTTTCTTACTTGTGGTTTCTAATGCTACTTTATCTACATTACTTGCGTTATTTACATTATTTACATTATTTACAGGTGCTACAGGAAGGCTTCCTTTGTCTTGAGGATCAAGATTACTTTTTGTGGAAGTCTTCTACGGAGCTTTGCTTTGCACAACCTTATTACCATTTGAATTACCATTCTTGCCATTGTCTGAAATATTTTGCAACATCTTCTGTAACAAAAATGGAAACTTCAACAGCTCATAAATAGAAATGTTAGCCCGTAATTTTTTAAGATCTTCAACAACATCATAATCTAATTTAGGGTTGGCATTACATTATTTAGTTTCTACTGATTTAGATGGCTTTGGAGGTGAAGTTGTAGTGTTCTCAGCAGGAGGTTTGTTTTCTATCTTACTCCTAGTGTTGTAAGGGTGAACAGTCTCGAAGTTAGCTTGGAAGATACTATCCGAGAAGTGTCCAAAGATGTTTGGAGAAGATTCTTCTTCTTGAATGGTTTCCTGCTCGACTTCCTCTTGAGGGATTTCAGGAGGCATCAAGTCATCTTGGGCTCCTAAAATTGTCTGGAGAGCGCATTGCAAACTTTCTAGGTTCAAGCCTTCGGGGTTTGGATTAGGCCGGTTGGCGGGAAAAGGCTTTCGGAAAGGAGGTTTGTAGGGTCCTTTACTCGAAGAGGCTTCTTCTGTCGACCTTTTTAAATATATAACTTGATTAGACATTTTTTGTACAACTTTGGTTAAATTTTCCAAATCAGAGTTTTCGGGTTGTGTTTTGTTTTGTGTAGGTCTGGGGAGAATTTCAATATTCTTTTTGGAAGAAGAAACAGTCTCAGTTTCATTGCTAGAAGAGTCCTTAATACTAAGTATATCTTTTTCAATCTGAGTAGCCTCTTCGAAGGCTTCTAACAACGTGGCCTTTTTAGATCGTTTAACCCAAATAGCTATACTTTGATGTAGAGCTTTAGTGTAGTAAGCTATTACAATACCTTCGGCAGGCATAGAATCTGCAGGGATTCGATTTTTAAGCGTTAGAAATATTTGATTAAAATCTTTAACTTTTTCTTTTGGGTTCATTTTCAAGCTTGAGAGATCCATGACTAAGACTTCCAGAGGTTTACCATCTCCGAATTTTTCCAAAAAGCATGACTCAAACTTTTCCCAAGACACTATGGTATGAGGCTGTTGGGAAAAGTACCAAGTGGATGCATTACCCTCAAAAGTATAAGGGAACAACCTACAGACAATGTCTTCATGTTCAACATTACGGAGTCCGATGGCCAACATAAATTTCTTGATATGATCTTCATCTATCTGTTTCGAATCAGGATCAAACTTAGGAATCCATTTCTCCGGGTGTTTAGGTAAAGGGTGTTGGGCTCCAGGTACAGCTACAACATCCTAGTCCAACCAGGGTCTAGGAGGGTTGTTCTGATTTGCAATTGGGGTAGTGGTTGTGGAAGGCTGAGAAGGTGGATTTCATTCGTCAGAAGAGGAATCTCCTCCAGAAGAGGAAGGAGATGAGGGAGCTGGTGAAGGGGGTATCCCAGATCCTCCTTCAGCAGGATTAAAGTTTGGATCTGGAGAATTCACAGCGAGGTCAATGTCACCTAACTGTTCTCTAATATCAGAGAAGTCTAAAGGTTGAGCCCACGGGCGGTTTGGTTTCCTAAGACTGGCTAAGGCACTATGTGTTTTAATAAGAGATTGACGAATGATCTCTTGGAAATCACCACCTGTAGGATTAGGGGTTGCTAGCTCAACTGTGATCTGTGGATCATCGGTTGAAGTAGCTGCTGTTTGAGGGGGGATATTATCTTGTGAATGGCTTCTAGTCACTATAGGTGTGCGATTAGGTGGAGGAGGAGTCTTGCGACCACCTCGTGCCATTAATTAAGTTCAGGCCCTCCTTCTAGCGCCATTTGTTGATGGGCGAAATTGTTCGTCTGTCAATTGAGAGAGTGGAACCGGTCCGGGGTTGTCTAATAACCCAAGCCGTTTGGAATGAACCACCCTGACGGGTTTAACGGCTCCGTTGGCTGCCCTAAGGTCCTAAGAAAACCAAAGAGGAAACTAACCTAAACTAACTAATCTATCTAAAACAAATAAAACAAACTAAACTAACTAAAACTAATATACAAGAAACTAAACTAACTAAAAACAACTAAATGAAAACAACTAATACACTAATCTAATTAATACAAACTACTAAATAAACTAAAACTAATTATAAACTACTCTATCTATTCTATATACTAACTACTAATTACTATTACACTAACTCTACTAATTAACCATCTAACTACTAGTTATAATACAGCTTATTCACAAATATACAATATACGCAGTTGGCAGATTTAAATAAAACCTGTAAAACTCATGTGTTTTCTGCCCTAAGACAACAACATATGTTTTTTGATTTTTTGTATTTTATGAAAAAGAAGTAAAACTTACTGAAATTAAACGATCTAATATATTTACTGAAATTAAACAATCTAATATAAATCTAATTAAAATTATATCTAAATTAAACTACTTAATGAAAACAGCAAACAAAAGATTAACTAACCTGGAAGCGCTTCTAATTTGTCCCGTGTATGATAACTCTGAAGCTGGTTGGAGGAAGTAAACTTGCACCGGATTGATCCAAAGGCTTCTCGTAAACGATAGGTTGTGCTGCTCTTTGAGTTGTTAACAGGACAAACAAGACATAAAAATAAATAAAAAATCATAACAATCTTATGATTATAAATCTCTGCAATAAGGGAAACCTGTTATGCAAAAACTTATATTTGATAATTCAACTTATGAAGAATATAAACCTATCATTCACAAACTGAATTAAACAATTGTTATGTCTTTTATACACTTGGAAGAAATCTGATATGGATTACAGTGATTAAAATTATATCATTTGTACATGATTAAGATATCTAAAGTAGTCATTAACTAGATACAAATTGATATACACAACATGAAACAAAATATTGATATAATGAGAAGCTAAAGCTGTGACAAAACACCAATTTCTGCTTCAATCTATATTAAAACTCCATATCCTTGTTCTCCCATGAATGAGGATGAACCTTATTACAAAATTGATAAGTATATATAAGTCTCTCCACAGGGTAAAACCTCCCTGTGGATAATATCAAAATGTTTTACATAATCTGGGAAATATCCCAAAATCAACTAAACTAGGAAATCAAAATGCAAGTGAGATCTTTGAAATATCCCCTAACTGCTCATCAAATCCCCTACCATTTCAAATTGATCTGTAATAGACCCAAAATAGCCAATTAGAAAGATATTTCATCAACAAAATAATAAAAATCTAATCTTACAGACTCAGCTACAGAATCATCTGATTATGTAGCTAGTCTAAAATAACATACAGGACCAGATAGAGATCAAATGAAATCTTTTTAAAATAATCCAATTTAATTTTCTTTTAATAAAGATTGAAATTGAATCACTAATGGTTCAAATGAGTTTATCATTTAAATTAAACAAGATCAAAAGGGATTGGATCGAAACACGAGTAAGAATACTCTGTTTTTCAGCTGCCATAAAACTGGGTCAAACAGTAACAAGGTTGTTCATATCCAAATGAAATTAATAGTGAATCATATCGTATAAGATACGATGTAATCCAACACAATCATAATCCAACACAATCATAATCGATTCGTTACGGCTATAACAATGTGCATAAGATTCATGTTGTTTTAATCAAATACCAACATGGAAAGACTGTTATGATTATAGTCAAATAAAACATTCATAACAACATCAACCAAACTTTGCCATAGACTTCGATCGTTGAGCGTTACACAGTCAACAGTCATGACCAAAAATAGTAATCACAACCATTATCAAATCGACAGAGGTGATAATCGTAAACTGGGCAACAATCAAAACAAATCATGACTGAGTCAAATATAGAGACAAATCGTAATCCTGGGTGTAATCACTTTCATTCCCCAAATCAAATTTAAACAATATATTTGTTGCAATATGAATCGAGTTGATAACACGGTCAAACAAAACAATGCGAATCGATTGTTTGGGTATAACAATTATGATTCGTATTTATTCACAATTTGGTTACATATTAACAGAAGCATATTGAATGGTATTCGAATTGGTCGAAAATGACATGGAATATAAAATCATAACAGTTAACCATTATTTCCAACCATATCGTATAGAATATAACCAATTCGAATCGACACATAGACTGTGTTCAAAATTGAAATACCAGAAACAATCTGTGTTTAGAAAAGATATTAACAACTTCAATAAGCAACAGAGTATTCAATTCAAACCAAATTAAAACAATCAAATCCATAACACGATCAATCGAATCAAAGCTAAATCCAATCAAAATTAAAACGATAAACGAAATTTGACTAATCAAAACAAAACTATGCATATAGTGCATGCTCATGTGTCAAAGAAAATCCACGCTGCAAACAGAGCTATGAGTTTGTCATATAAACAGGTGATAGACATACCAGTGAGGCTGCTCGAGCTATACCAATTTTGAATTGACGACCACTATAGCCGACTCTACATTCTTAAACAAAATAGAACCTGTTGTTCGCTGTTTCTTATCAGTGGATTGCAATTTAGCCTTTTGACTGGTGAGCCTTGCAACTTGATCCTCTAGAGCATGAATTATGGACTGTAGCATTGGCACATCAAGGTAATACCTTAGTAACCATGAGTCACACTGATCACATGGTGGAGCAGCCGGTTGAGATAGAGCAGGAGGGGGTTTTGACAAGTCACCGGGGGTTTCACAAGGCAGTTTGATGCCTGGATAACTAGGATCGTTTTGCAAGCAAGGTGGTAGGTTTTTCACAAAATCGTATGCGGGTTTGGCACAAAGACCTTCCGAATAGGGATACTCACTTGCCAGGTAACGTTCCACCTCTGACTCGGAATCTTCACTCACCATGATAGGGTCATGGTTGACAGTAATTTTCAGTTTGTTTCTTTCCATGCGAGAGATTAGTCGGGCATTCTTTTGCCTTTGGAATTCGCAGTAGGTTTGGCTTTAGGCCTTTTAGCCACGGGTTTAACAGTTTCGACATCCTTGGTCACAGACTGGGGTAGGTCGATAGGTGAGTCGGGTAAGGGTTTAGGTAACAGAGCATTGTAAGGTACCGGGGGTGCAGACTTGCCCTCACTCACCACAGGTTTGTCAACCTGTGGTGGGTTTGAATCTTCGAAATTATTACGAGTAAGAAAATCATTCCAACAGTCTCGGTGTAACCCCAAATGACAAACAACAATTATTTTAATCAACCCAAAGTGAAAAAGGCTGCTATCGGCCTGGTTCCGTTTGTACCTTTTAGACATTTTAAACAGGCTCCTATGCAAGTAATAATGCATATTAAGCTCGTAGCCCATGAAAACCATAAGTAAACGAAGGTGATACAAGAAAAAAAAACCACACCGACCCTCGCAGGTGATAAATTGTTTGACTAACATCAACAAATCATGCCAACGATGCTTGAGCATGTTCATGGGAAAACCCTTGTCGCAGGAGCTCACCCTACGCGATTGGAAGAGCAATGTCCACGGGACCTCTTCCACTTTGAAATTTTTTGACCATCTCTGTCCAGTGGTAGGAAGACCGATAGCTAAGCTGAGAAATTGCTCGTCAATTTCCAATTTCACATCCCCAACCTTGGCTCGACAGCCATCAAAGGTTAATGCAAATTGTCGAGCCACGCAAGGGTTAAAACCATCAAACTTTTGTATGAACAGGAGCCATCGAAATTCCTCAAGGTCACTGTAAGCATTTTCGAACATCAACAATGCCTGGCTACCATTGGGTTCAACCCTTACAATCGGAGCCATGGTGCGGGCGCATGGTAGGGTTCGGATTAAACACAACAACACACAGGAGAAAAATCGTTTGGGCTAACAGCTACGAACGATGAAAGGGGAAGCAAGTTAATGTGCGCATGCGAGGGTGGTGGTATTATACACCGCCATGCATAGCAGTAATGACAAAGTACAACACTGTTCAATCAATCATGACATCGTTAAAACCATATTAATCGGCCAACCCAAGGATTAAACGGTGGATGATATACCAATGCGCCAATCTATTGTTTGAAACCATGAATGTTCAACATTAAATCAAAAACCCAAATGTTTAACCAACGCGCCATTGCATAATGTGTAATCAAACATTTATAAACATTGTGACCAATGATTTCATAAAATCAATAAGCCCAGAGCTTATAATAACAAGGATCACATTATATAAAAACCAAAATCAACCATGACCCCTATAGAATCAAATATAACCCATAAATTTACATGCTCAATGCCTTATCAATTAAATAAAAATCAAGTTGCACAATCAACGTAAGAATAGGCAAATGGACATAGTTCAAAAAATCATTCCAGCCACTTAATAACAAACCAAAGGTAAGTGCCTTTCAGAATATCAATGAGAAGATCATGACAGTTTGAATAATGATGGAGGATTTTTCACGCTTATAGTCATGAAAACTAAATCGAAACCAATTTGCAAGTGTCGCAAGAAATGAAAATATCGTCTATTTGCAAAATGCGACAGAAATTTGAAGTTCAAGAGACACAGGTGTAGGCAGCTTATAGGGTAATGAAAAAAAAATTGAATTGGCTGCCAACAAGTATCCAGCTAATCCCATAAAATATCTGACGTCTGACACATTTCTGGGTGTTGCCCACCCTCTAATGGCTTCGATCTTCTCTGGATCTACTACTATGCCTTGCTCTGAAATAATGTGTCCAAAGTAATGGATCTACTTTTGATAAAAGGAACACTTACTCAACTTGGCATACAATTGATGTTATCTCAATACTTGCAATACCAGTATTAAGTGATTTTCATGCTCCTCTTCAGGCTTAGAATAGATAATTATGTCATACAGGAATACTATGGAAAACTTTTCCAAATAATTTTTGAATAAGCCATTCATTAAGCACATGAAGATAGTTGGTGCACTGGTCAGTCCAAATGGCACCACGAAAAATTTATAATTCCCATACTTGGTCCTAAAGGTTGTCTTATGAATGTCTTCTTCCTTGATTCTTACCTGATGCTATCCTACCCTCGGGTCAATATTTGATAACATATTTTCTCCTCTTAGATGATCAAAGAGGTCATCAATTCAGGGTAGCAAATACTTTTTATTTATTGTGTACTTGTTCAGCTATCGAAAGTCAATACACAGCTTCAAGGTTCCATCCTTCTTTTTGACAAAAAATATTGGTGCTCCCTAAGGTGAAACACTTGGACGTATGTACCCTTTCTTCAAAAATTCTTCCAACTGCATTTGTAATTCTTTTAACTCTGGTGTGTTCATTCTTTGAGGTGTTTTTGACATAGAAGCAACTCCTAGCACTAAATCAATTGAGAAATCTATCTCCCTTCTTGGTGGCAGTCTGATTATTTCTTCGAATACATCCTCAAATTTCTATAGTACTGAAAAATCTTCAAGGATTTCCCCCTTCGTATTATTTGGCTCTTCCACATGAGCTGCATACAATTAACATCCTTTTCTAAAACATATTTTCAGCTGTAAGGCCGAAATATCGCTTATAGAGACGAGTCTTTGAACTCCTTTCACAGTGCTCTATTTTCCATTTCCATCAAGACATGTAAATGTCTTGTTATGACAATCTAGGACAACATGATGCTTGTCCAACCAATCCATCCCAATCAGAACATCATAAGACCCCAATGGTATAATATTTAGATCAATACTAGTATTCATGCCATTGAGACTTATGGAACAGCTTATGACCATATCATGGATTCTTCTTTTGGTTCAAGTGGCTAACTGAACCAAACTTACTTTTCCAAGTTCACTTTTCTCCAAATGTAATCTATCCACTATCTTAGGATCAATGTAACAATGACTTTCTCATGAATCAATCAAAATATAAACATGTGGATTTATGATCTTACCTTCCACCTCGATCATATTGGACTGGTGCTCTGCTTGTCGATCATTTAAAGCTGCATAGATTCTTCCCATAACTTCGACTGTTGTAGCCTCTTGGATGTTGTGCGCATAGTCTTCACTCTGTCTTTTCTGTGTGGGAAATCCTTGTACAGGTGATATTCCTTGCCTCCCCATTATTGGATTGGTGGTCTTCCCCTTTTTACCAAGGAATATTCCTTCTTGAAATCTCCCTTAGCATACTGATCTTGATGATTTATATTAGGCTCATTCCTATTGAAGGAAGGTTTGAATCATTTCTTCCTCTGATCGGACTTTGCATTCTTCTTGTCCTTTCTGTAAGGATTTTGTTCCCTGGTTTTTCTCATACAAGTATTTAGCCTTCATGATGGCTTCAGTCAAGGTCTTGAGCTCATCATACTTGATCTTTTCCTTATAAAAGGCTGGCAATTCGCTTAGAAACATCTGTATTTTCACTTTATCATCTCCAATGAACCTAACATACTTTAACAATCCCAAGAACTTCTTCTCGTACTCGGCTATAGTCATGCTTCCCAACCTAAGTTCAAAGAACTTTTGGATTTTCTTGTCATAGAAATGCTCTGAGAGGTACTCCTTCTGGAAGTACTTCTTGAACTATTTCCAAGTGATCCTACTTTCATTAACATGCTCCATTTGTTTCAGTTGGTCCCACCACATTGCATCTCTCCTGTGTAATGGTAGGTGGAAATCCTGGCTTCCAGGTTTGATGAATAGTTATGCAATTGAAAGTATCTCCTAAGCCCAAGCAACCATGCTTCAACATCATCTTCCCTTTCTCTTTCACCATCGAAGGAAGGTGGCTTGAGCTTTCCCAACTCTCTTTGCAAACTATCTACCTCTTGTTTCCTTCTTTGTTTCCTGACAGGGGAAACCTCTAGGCTACTTACGGGATCATCTGATGCATAAAGATTTATTTCTAAGTAAGGAGGTGAGTGGTGTCCATGAGCTCTACTAGCACTTCTAGAATAACTAGCTCTTCCATGATCATTCCTCCTTTCATAACACCTGCCTTCTTCCTCTTGTCTTGAGTTTGATCCCTTCTTCGTTTGCCTCTGCAACTGCTCCAATATTTTCAACACTCGAGCATTTATCTGACTTTTATCTCTCATCAGTCTCTCGTTGTCTACTTTTTAGCTTTGCACTTCCATGTTCAAGCCTCTTACCATTTTTATCAATGTTTACTTCTCTCCTTTTCCTTGCGTCCGTTGGACTCTGTCTCTGCATTACCAACCCTAGTATTCTGGCCTTTGGCCTCCTTGTCATGACTAGAGGCTCCCTCACCTTCTTCCATTTCCTCAATATGCATCCTAATATTATGTGCTTAAGCCTCTTAATTATGCAAAATGTTCAAGTGACCATCTTTTTAGAATTATGCATATGATAAACAAAAATTGCCAAACCATGCTACAGGTCTATTTCTTGCTTTTATTCATGGAGATCATATCCCCATTCTCCAAAAATAAAAGTGTCATGTTATTCCTAGGCTGACACAGAATTTCATCCTACGCAGGCGCTTCCTTCAAACCACCTTCCCAAGTGACCACAACTAGAAACCGCGGTTAAATCCTTCCTTATCATTTTTCTGTCTTGGAAACAACCAATTTGGCTCTTAGCCCTCCTTCTCTCATCTCTCAATCTGCATACAACCACGGCCAGGACCCTTTGCTTAGCTGAAAAAGTGCTTATTTGAGGCTTCGGGACTTCAGAACCTTCAACCAGGACCAGATCAATGGTCCTCATCCACCATCATAATCAATGATAGAGATCCATTATGGGACTCTGTGCTTTGGGAGTCTCAACTTTCCTTCCTTGCCTCCTCCTGGAATGCTTTTACCTGGAGTTCATGATGTGTCGACGCGTGTCTTTTGGAATTAATGGTCGAGATGCACTCCGACCTTCTAGCCTTCGAGATTTTTTGACCCAATGCATACTATCACATCTTTCACCTCTGACGTGCCCAGTCTTCAGACTGTACTATCTATTGTCACGTGGAGAAATACTGGAAGAGGACACATGGCCCAATCAAGCGGGTGACACATGTCACGTTCTAATCCAATTTTCAATACTCCAAATACTCAAAACTTACTGACACATGCCACACATCCCATGTGTCCACATCATCCCAAGTGACATCCGCAAGCCATGTAACTTCAAAATTTTGGGGTCCACATCACCTTCAGGTGACGTCATCGTGCCCCACCACTTTGGCTCTTCGAGCTTCGGGACTTCGGGAGTTTTCATACTAGCACACTTCCAATTCTCCCGAACTTTGAATTCTCGAACTGGCCAATCTTTCACCATGTGTCCTCCTGGATTGAACAACTGAGATTCACTTTGGGTATTCACCCAGAGTTCATGGATCTACTCCATGTATCCTCCTCAATATGACAGCTATATTTTTACTTCGGGGCTCGGACTTCGGAGATCTCAAACTTCAACCTTTTTCCTTAAAAAAATGTTTTTGTCTGAAGCTCGTGATCTTCTGACGCGTGTATCACGCGGATTGATGACTACAATTCCTTCGGGACTCTAGACTCCAAAAATCTCAATTTTCAAAACTTGTCTAGCTCCATTGGATTTCATTTGAACCCCTAGATATGGTCATGCATGGATCTCAGCAGATTGATGATCGAGATCCTTTCGAGTCTTTAGGTTTCAGAAGTCTCACACTTCAAACCCCCTCCTCTTTCACTTTTTCTCGAAGTGTTTTATTTGGAGAACACGATCGGTGGACGCGTTTCCTCCTATAGATTGATGGTTCCTAGCTACTTTGGCTCTTCAGGGGTTCGTCGCTCGAGCGATAACATGTCACATCATTGCATGTCTTTCAATTTGCGGGGGATCACATTGACGATATGGAGTAACCCGCTTTTCACCCCACAATTCTCCTAACACTGACATGTAACCCCTTGGCGAAACTGTGGTTTAGATTGAGGGACCGCCCTAGGGAAACTAACTCCCATGCAACTTGGTTCCCCGAAATTCCTAGTGGTTGTTGATCTCTCTCTCTCTAATGGGATCCGACAGTCATGACCTTAACCTTTCTTCCTTTTTATCAGATGACCCCTGTTCACCTGTCCTCCGATCCAACGATCCTGGATCTCTCCTGATCCTACAGTGGCGATCGCTCTCAAATTCACCAGGAATGGTCACGATCCTTCGAACCCTTATAGAGGATCTATGATGTTCTGTCTCACGTGTAGCTTCTATAACACCATTCCTCCCGAGATTTTTAATTTCACGATTAGAGTTCGACCTTGACCATGATACTTTGACCTACAGGCTCGACCCATACCGGCCCAATGTTCTACCCAGAATATCTGATACCAATCTGTAACATACCCAACCAACCAAAGGCCAGGGTATGCTACCTGCAAGCCCACCCTTGAACTTCTTTCTCATTTTGATACCTTCTATGTTTAATAAAGATGCATAATATAAGAGAATTAAGGACATGCACAACAATATCCATCAAACATGCATGTTTTAAAGATTCAATTTACGATAATTAAATATACAACGGAAAAACATTCATACACATATAATAATATCACAACAGAGAGCACTTATCTTTATGAAAGATAACACCAACTAGCTGCAGACTAAGGACGTTCCACCCAACTAGAGACACTACTGCTCCAAATCTCAATAGCAGCATCAACCCCAAGCTAGGTCTATGAAACCACAAGGACAATTCCAGAGTGAACTTGGCTTCCCAAACCATTCAGCTCTCAAGCACTCACAAGCTTCCCAACACTCACAGCAATCCAAGTACCCAGCTCTCTTTTTCCCAGCTTGCACCACCTGAGAAAACGAACCTCCACCTTTCTCTACCACGCAGTCCCTTAGGAAGTCCTTCTCCTTATTCGGGCCTCCAACGCAACTAGTCCAGAATCTCAATGCTGGAACTCTCATGACTCACAACTGTGAGCCATGCTGGACATAGGCCACTACATCTCAGACATGAAGGCCTCAAGGCATGACTCGATCACACCAGAAGCCACTACATCCAACTATCCCGTGGCTAATTCTTTTGCAGTTCGGTCCCCCTTCCCGAGACCAATACGCAAGTGAGGATGGATGGAGGAGGTAAGTGCATGGGAGTGCGTGAGGGTAAGAATGAGGCAACAGAAAGGTGACAGAGACAACAAGCTAATGAACAACCCAAAAATTAGACCAGGGGCAGATTTAAGTATGTTTGTGGGGAAATCAAGAACATCCTGGCCTCCCCAAGAAGCTCATGTAACTGATCCCCCCCTTTAGGCAAGAAGGTAATTAACATAGGAATAAACATTTATCCTCTCAAGCCCCCTCTCTTGTGGAATCATAGCCCCCTATAACTCTAGTCCTTGCTCGTCTAGCAGTCAACGATGTATTTATTATTAATAATGATAAAAAAATTACATGTCTTGGGCACACTGGCATTTTAATAATTGTTTGGGAACTCTGGCCTCTCAGCATCATAACAATACATTATTTAAAATGGGGTTTCAAAACCTGGGATGGTACATCTATGAATGGAAAAGGTGCTCGCCTTCCTTTGGCTCGTCTGGTTCAACGGGCCAGATCTTGGTGGTAGCAACAATGGAACTGGGTTCCACGTCAATGATATGTCTCCCCATTTTTGGTTCTGACTCAGAGTTGGAAACCGCATCTGATTCAGAGGCTTTCACCTTAACCACCAATGACTTCTTTTAGCGGCAATCATTATTGTTATTCCAAGTGATCTTATGGAAGTCACACTACTTCCCGATATCTTTCTTTTCCTTTCTGGCGTCCTTATTTGCTTGCGGCTTGGAATGGTTGTCCTGATGTTGTCCATATTTTCTTTTTCCTTTATTCTGCGGGTTGGGGCCACCCTTTCCTTGATTTTTCTGTGAGGGGTTCCCAGGCCCAAATTTCTATGTCTTTTGTTTGAGCTTCTACTCAATTTCAATGGCATATCGATATGTCGTGCCCAAGGACGAGATGTCCAAAAATTCCATTTCGGATTGGATGTATCTATGCAGAGCACCACTATACTTGAGTACCAGATGTCACTCAGAATTTTTGATACCCATCTTGGTGCGCAAGGTATGGAAGATATTTGTTAACTCTATCACTGCTTGGTATCTTTCTTACTGCAGTGTGGTACATTTTGCATACAGGTCGTCATAGCTTCTGACAGGGTAGTATTTTTTCTTAATGGAATCCTTGAAGGACTCACAAGTGACCGTGACTATAAATAATGAGGGTTCCTCTATTTCCTTTTTCTCACAGAAAGTTTCCCACCAATCTTTGACATGGAGAATGGATTTGAGGAGTGCAAAAGTAATTTTTTCTCTATTCGAAAAGTTATGGACAAAAAAATACCCTTCTAGTAGATTCAACCATTTGTCTACAACATTTGCGTCTATCTTACCTTCAAATATAGGAATATCAAAATTGATTTGTACCTTGAAGGGGGCGACGACTCCGCTCGAGGAATATGTGTCGCCTATTGGTAGCCACCGAAGGATTTGAGCAAAACTATCCATCATCTCATTCTTCTGTTGCGTGAGGGCTTCCTCAAGAATTTTTTTGAAAGGATATCCTATCATGTCGTCTTTATTTTCTCCTCCCATGGCAGGTCGCTTGGGCTTGCGAGAGAATTTTTCCTCAAGAGAAACAAGCTCGAGACCCAATTCTTTGTACCCTGACCTCGTTGGGGACATGTATTAAGAACGACAAGAAGAAAACTTATCTAATACCACTGATCCATATTTTATGAGAAGAACAAAATGAATACAAATTATTAAAGGATTATTAGCACATAATAATGGAGATACAATAAAATTGTTTTCTATTTAATAAGGAAAAAGGTTGAAACTGTAAAATGCAGCGGAAAACAAGCTTTCTGGAATGGTGGTGGCTTATCTCTAAGAAGAGAAGTGACAGTTGCACTCATTCATAAGAAGATGATTACAATGAGGCTCTCAATGCTTTATTTATAATAAACATGAATTCCAAAACCCTAGACATCCAAAAACCTAACCCTAGGAGATGAAGCGCCAAAAGTCATGTGGGCCCCGTTGGGGTAAGCTAGTACATCAACTTCCCAAGGTCATAAATTTTTCATACGATCTTCATTTTAGGTTCATAATAGCCCGTTGGAAATGTATATGCGAGGACTACACATGTTTCCATGAGACTTTGACTTCCTCTATATTCTAATTGTGGTGAGCCCTAAAAACGATGTTTAGGGCCTCAAAACGACCCTGGAAGTCAGGGACCCGAAAACTAGGAAAAATGCCAAACTAGAAAAATGCCAAAATGAACCAGTCGGAATAGGTGGGAGGCCACCGAGATCCATATGGATCATTTATATCCTTATTTCAAGTTCAATTAACCTTCAATTTATTTGACTTAAAGACCAATTGTTGTTTTAAATTTATTTATCAAATACAAACTGAAATAAAGAAGACTGATTTTTTATATAAAAATATAAACATGAAGCAAAATCACATAATCTAATAGAAATAAGAGAGACCAAGAGAGTTACAAAACCATCAAAGATTTCATTCATTCATTCTGTGATAGCCAATACACTTCTCATACTTTCAAAGTATGAACCAGATGAAAGTCTAGCAACCTAAGGTAACATACACATAGGCCACTGGTGCCTTCAAATAAAACTAAGAATGATAATCCAATAGCCACATCATGCACTCTGTTATGACTCTACACAAGAATCTTATTTAGTACTAAGAAACTAATCTAGAAACCAAAAGTCTGCATAATATCAAACAGACAATCAACCTGGAAGCATATCATAATCCAATGCCTCTTGGTCCTAACTGTTCTTCACCCTCAACAGAGCCTGCTATCACAAGAAGCATCTCAGCTCAGAAATTAGAGATGAATGAAATAATAATGAAATCTCACTTGGAAGTAGGAGCAGACCTTACCATAGAAATGTGTTCTCCTCCCTTTACTTTGTCTAGCTTGCTCCTTTTAAATATCTCCAAGGTAGTTGAATCATTCAACCACTTTTAGTTAATTTTATAACTAACAACTAGTTAGTTAATAGGAGAGTCATCAAGTAAATTAATAATAATAATAATAATAATATAATAAGGGTACTAAATAAAGATAACAAGTGGAGACCCCCTATTTTGTTTAAACCAATTAATGAACCATTTTCTCCTTATAACTTCCACCTTAAATACAAACCACATCAACTTTCCACATCAAACAACCATGTGATAAAAAAATGCATAAGATGAAAGGCCCTTTGTCACTCCATATGGAAATCATTAAATTTACCAAAATTTAACCATTATGTAAATATGTCCAAAATATGAAGCATAACAAACATAATCTGTCCAAAATATAGAACTGTGAGAATTTGAACCGTCCTAGATAAAGTGAAAATAAGTTAATACACAGATACTAAAATAAACCAACAAAATCATGAAAAAACATATTTGTTGTGAGAGGTTTCCCTTCTCTTTCTATGACTACTTTCAACACTCTCATTTCTTCTAACTGATGCATCTGCCTTGGCATATTTTTTAACATTTCCCTACACATGTGAGGTAACTAAATGTGATGACTCATGTGATGAGTTAGACTATTTTGCTACTACTTTTTCCTTTTCTATACTATCTTCAAGTTCAGTGATCTTGGCCTTGGCATGATAGGCATGTGAGGCTTGGGATACAGGTTTTTGATACAAGGGAGAAGAAGTATGCTAGGCATGGAAAGGAGGCTACTGAGGGTGGTCAATATTTTTCCAGCCATGTGACTATCCAGAAGGAGGATGTACAACATTTTCTGAGCCATCATGTTCTAGTCTAACTAGAGGAGAAAAAACATGGTTTGGGATTGGAATATCGATACTTGAGGGTTCTTAGGCATAAACATAGGTCTATAGGCTTGTTGGACTTCCAAATTGAGGAAACTTGTCTGCAACAACTGATTAAATTCTTTTGAATCTGCATCAAAATGTATAAAAAATCGAAACCTGTTATGACCCCTTTGCCAAGGACCTAGTTATATACCTCTATTGTTTCCTCTCCTACCATGATTGTTCCTGCTGAAAACGATCATACCTATATACATATACACATATCAAAACTAAATTTCAACTAATATTTCATCTAAAACTTTGCAAAAATAATAATTTAAACATGGATTTGTTCATAACAATACATATGCAAGAAATCATCATGCAATTCATGTTCTCAAAGCTAGAAATCACTTAGAACAGGGATTTGGGATTTAATGATAGGATTTGTAATGAGCGTAAAATGGTAAGTATGACAAGAATTAAAAATGGATTCTTCACTACCATGGAAAACTTCCTTAACTCCTTATGATTAAATGCACCCAATTTAAAACTCATTATCTCAACTATAAAGGATAATTAACCGTGAGCAAGTTAAATATATCTCTCATGATTAATTCAATTCTACAATTCAATACCTTACACAATTGTAATTAAAGAATGGGAATAAAAGGGAACTTGGAAAAATGGGCTAGGATTCTAATGAGAGAAAAGTGTTATTTATGACAGGGAATGTAAATGGACATGCATTAATTACAAATGGAATGTAAATGGTGCTAGCTTTTCTGGCTAAGCCCCTTCCTTTCATGTGACCACGAACTGTGATTGGACGCTTATCCAAAAGGTTCTTCACAACTTCGTGCATCATATATTCTACTACGAGTCACCTCGGATCTCCCAACTCTCAAAACTCTGAGGTAGAGCCTAACGATGCTAGCTCCTTCCCCTGTTCTCCTCTAATGTGACCATTGGCTGTGACCATATGCTAATCAAGAAAGTGCTTCGAAACTTCACACTTCGAATATTCTACTGTAACATACCCCGACTCTCCCAAATCCCAAAATATGAAGTACATCGTGCTAGATCAACGGTCCAAGACCCTCAGTGATCTGACGGTCCATATCTCTTATCCATACTTCAAGACTTCACAACTTGTGATGTCGGAAGTTAGAGCACTTCCTTTCTTCGAGGTCCGAACTTTCGAATTACGAACTTTGTCATGTCAGATCAACGATCCACAACCTTCCTCAATCAACGACTGTGATCACCTTCGCAAACTTGGACTTTACGATTTTTCGCTTCTCCTATCTTTGATTTCCCAATTTGTGAATCAGCGTAATGTTGATCTCTCACCACGTGTCTTGCCTCAATGGATGGCCAGGATTCCTTCTCACTTCGGGACTTCACACTTCGTGATGTCGGAAGTTAGCACTTCCTTTCTTTCATTTCCCGATTCTTGATTCTCCTCTCTCATACTATCGATGACCCATGACTTTCCTCGATCCAATGGTCCATATCTTCACAATTCTCGATCCAACGGTCATTGTCTCTCCTCCTCTTGAGCTTACAATTTCTTCTGACTTGGAATATTTTCTAAGCATTCAAAGGCTTTGACCTTTGTTCCTCCTACAAGTCTGTCTCTTGGACCTCATCTTCACTTCTGGAAAGAGTGGTCCCTTTTGATCTTTCTCGCCAATGTAATGGTAAATCGACTATCTCTTTTGAGATTTTGACTTTGTTCATATTCTCAAAGGGTTACAGGCTCTAACTTTGGCGTTAACGTCTGAGAATAGTTTGGGCCAATAATATCCTGACCTCAGGATCTTATAAGTCGTTTCCCTCCAGGCATGATGTCCTCCACGCACTCCTTCATGAAATTCGTTTATGACCTTCTCTGTTTCTGATTCAACTAAACAAACCAACATGAAGCCTAGTGGGTCTTTCCAATACAATTGGCTTTCAGATATACAATAATTCACTGCATGCAACTTCAGCATCCTGGATTCAGATGGGGATAAGTCACTCGGGCATTTCAAGGTCAACAGGTAGGACACTATGTATTTATACCAATCTGATGAGGCAAACTTCTCTTCGATTCTGATTGCAATTATTTGTTCATCGAGCTCGTTCATGTCCACACACTCTTCACATATCTGTAGGACATTTATTCCGAGGGCTCTGAAATTCGATTCAGCTAAGAGCTTAGACAAACCTTGTCCTTTTACTAGTCTCGTCAGTTTTATCTCCAGGTCGAATTCTTGAATTTTAGCAAGCCACCATCCCCTTTTCCCATCACTGTCGAACTGAACCAAAATGTCTTTTACAGAACTGGTGGGTATGTACGCAATTACCTTGGAATGTAACACATAGGTTATGAAATCATTTAACACCTTCACCATAGCATATGCTTGCTTTTCCATTATATCGTATCTGAGTTGAGCGTCTCTAAGACTTTTACTAAAAAAGGCTATTGGTTGCTCGAAACCTTCTTCATTTTTCTGGAGGAATACCGCGGCAAGTGTGTGTTCGAAGGCGAACGACAAAATCAGAAAATCTTTTAGATAACTAGGGCTTGCCAGTACGGGTGCCTCACTTATAACCTTCTTGATGCATGAAAATGATGCTTTGGCTTCTACTGTCCATTTCACTTCATTGTTCTTCTTTAGCATATCTATGATCAACTTCACGATTTCAGAAAAGTTTGGGATAAATATCCTCAAAAAAATTATTTTTCCTAAGAATGATTGAATCTCTTTTACATTCCTAGGGATATTTATGGTGTCTATAGCTTCAACCCTCTTAGGATCAATTTTAACTCTATCTCGAGACACAATATGGCCCAAGAGTTTAACTTCTTGCATAGAAAAGTGAGACTTTTTGGGGTTTAAGGACAAACCAAACCTATGACATTTATCAAACATCTGCTTGAGATGTATCACATGATCTTCATCAGATTTAGAAAAAATGGTCAGATCATCAAGATATATAACCACGAATTTGTCCCTTTTGCCGATGAAAGCGATATCCATAGCACGTTGGAAAGTAGCACCTGCATTCATTAAACCAAAAGGCATCTTGCCATACATAAATGTACCCCAAGGGGTGGTGAAGGTTGTTTTTTCTTTATCGTGCTCATTGACAGCAATTTGATTGTACCCAGAAAACCCGTCGATCATCGACATCCTATTTGCCCCAACTACCTTTTCTAAAATGTGATCCATTTTGGGTAGAGGGTAATTATATTTGAGGGAGGACTTATTTAGATTTCTAAAATCAACACACAGTCTGATCTCCCCACTTTTCTTTCTAACCGAGACCAGGTTTGCTACCCAGTCGGAGTATCTCAATGGTATGATTATTTTTGCATCCAGGATCTTTTTGACTTCCCTTTCGACCACGGGCAATAAAATAGGATTGATTTGTCTGAGTTTTTGTCTAAAAGGTTTGACACCAGGATTTAGGGGTATCTTTTGTTCAATCATAGTGGTGTCATAGGTTCTCATCTCTTCGTACGACCAAGCGAAAATGTCTTTATACTGCTTGAGTAGACCAGCGTATTTACTTTTTGTTTCAGGAGGGAGATACTTTGATATTTTTACTATCCTAGGCTCCTCTTTGGTCCCTATGTTACAGTCTTCAGCCTCTTCTGGTTGGGGTTGCAAAGCAGATTTTAAGAGCATATCATTTTGGTCGAACAGTCTCTCCGGAGGGATTAGTCCCTTTGGAATCTGATTGTTCTTTAAAACCAACAGGCGATGATTAACTATCTTTTCCTGGAACCCCTTAGGATCCTCTCCCTCTTACATGATCCATGTGTGGTCGTTTTGGTTTTCTTGGTCAATGTGAGTTTCAACGAAGTCGTCCACCATTTCGAGGAACTTCCTGATTTTTTCGTCATCCTCAAACACTTTCCAGTGTTGGATGTTATTTGGTATGGAAGGTTTGTTCCTCACCTCTATGTGGTACCTTAGTTTGAAAGTTGTAGGGGGGGGAAATGTTGAGGCTGCTTTGGATAATGAATCGGTTTGTAGGTTTTCAGCACGTGGGATGAAATGAACATTTACCGACGAGAAGAAATTTTCTATTAAATCCCGCAATTCCTGTAAGATCTCAATCTTGGGTGTTTGGCCTGGTATTGTCGATTTATCTGTTTCACTATCAACTCTGCATCTTTGTATACTTCCAAGTTATTTATGTTCAGCTTCCTGGCAGCTTCCAACCCTAAGAATAGAGCCTCATACTCACATACGTTATTGGTGTAGTCTATATCCCACTGAAGCTTGTAAGAGAAAGGAATAACAAATTCATTTTCAAGTGCTACAAACAGTACTCCTGCACTTGCTCCTTCATATGACAAGGCACCGTCAAAAAACATTTTCCAAATTCCAGTGCTATACATATTTTCGTCTATCTTTCTTGATTCATTTTCATCTATGTAATTGTCATCTGTACAACTATTTACACCATCATCAAAAGACAAAATACAATTACCTAGATCTTGATTGGAAACATAAACATCATAATTGTTAGGCTTATGTGGGTCGCTCACTGTGTATGCTAATCTCGTTTCCCTGTATAGTCGAGTAAATTTTCCACCAAACATAGGACTTGTGGCGTAGGTCATGTATAGTTGAAGAGACCCCCCAAGTTTGTCTCCCCACGATCTAGATAGTAGCAAGCCATACTTAGGAGGTATATCGACGATAACTACATCCATCAGGACACTTTTCACCGAAACCTGTGCAAGAGTGACTACTAAATATTTTATAATACCCATGCACTTAACTCTCCTTGAATCGAAAGAGTAGAGATCTCCATAAGTCCTGGTGATCTCGAGGCCTAGTCTGTCGATAATAGACTTGGGCATCACATTATGTGAGGCTCCAGAGTCTAGCATACAGTTATGCAGTAGTCGATCATGCACATTTAGGGTAATATAGAAGGGAGCAACGGTGTCTCTAGCACCCTCGAAATGTGGACCAAAAATGATATTAGGCTTATCATCTTCCAAGTTTATCACGTCAGAGTGACTTTCTAGATACGAAAAACCTATCATTTTGGTTATCTGCTTTCAATACACAGGATTCTTTGCTAATTCGACCAGAGGGATTGGTATTTTGATCTTATTTATCTCATTTTCAAGGCTGAAACCTCCCCCACCTTTGTCCGTTTCTCTGTTTGAAACCTCAAACTCCTTCTTTTCTAACTTATTTGTTTGTGCTGATTTATTTTCCGTGAGTTTATTTACCGATATATGTGTTTCAGCTGTCTTAGTTTTTTTTGCTTGGGTCTCAGCCTCCTTTACTTTGGGATTCTGCGAATCTACCCCTTTTATTCTTCTATTAGGTATCTCAGACCCTTTTGGGGTGGGCTCATATATTTCACCTCTAGGAAGAATTTTCTTGGGTTGAGGAGTCGACACAAGTTTATTTTTAGGCCTCAGGTTGTACTTATGTTGGACCTCAGCCATTATAGAATCGGTCATTTCTTGATAGACAGAAACATCAATGGTGTTTATGTCATCATTTTTATTTGATGGTTGATCTATGTTCAAGGAATTCTCATAATCTTCTTTATTTAAATGAGGCTATGTGCAGTCGTCACCCAAATATTTTACGTCTTCTTCCAGATCCTCAAAATCTTGCAAGTCGTTTCCTCCTATAAAAATTTTATTTTTTAAAGGAGTTTGAATTTTCTAGTCTTCATTTTTAATTTGTCTTTGTTTATTTTGAGGGTTGGAGTTTCTTCTGAATTCCCTCCTAACGAATGGATCTACCTTGGATTGATATAGCTCCATTCTAGAAATCTTATTTGATAACTTTTTAATTATCCTAGCCATATCATCCATTTTATCATCTGAGGATCTACTAGGCTCTGAGGGTCCCGCTTGTTCCCTAAAACGTTTGGTTTCTTGGTTTCCCGTTTCTACTTTTGTTTTTAATTTTCCAGAAGCCATCATGTTAGATTCAATATTTACGACATCATATTGCATTTGGGTTAGGGTAGCCCCTCTCCTTTCTCTCAACAGAAGTGTGAAATCGGGTTCGAAGGCTCCCGCAAAGGTTACCTTGGCTGCAGGTTGGGATGGTTTAACTTTGACTGGGATCTTATTATATAACTTGTTAAACCTTTGAATGAATTCCATAACAGTTTCCAATTTTTTTTTATTTAAAGACCCGAACTCGGTCAAATAATACAAATGGTATTTTCTTTCGCCCCATTGTCTAAGAAAAGAGTCTTCTAGGGCATCATAGGATAATATCGAATCTGTGGGTAGACTTTGAAACCAGGTTCGTACCTGTCCTTCGAAAGTCTGAAAAAATAACCTCGAATATACGTCTTCATGTTCGAGACCTAGGATATCTGCGAACTGATCAAAGAAATTTATATGTTAGGTCGCGGTCAGGTCCCCTTCCCTTGTAAATTTAGGTAAGTTTTTCATGTAGTTTTTAGGAAGGTCGTGAAGAGGGATAGGCATGACCAAAGGCGCATATCTGGCAGCTATTTTGGTGAAAACTCTAGGAGGTGGGGGCCTCCCTTGGCCCCCCCCTCCTCCTCCTGGAGCCCCTCCACCTCCTCCCCCTAAAACCCCTCCACCTCCCCCTCTAGTGGCTTCCATCGATACTATTGGATAGGGAAACAGTGTGTTATACAGAGGGTTCTGGAACACTAAAAGTGAATCTTTAGCTTCTTCGAAAGACGAGAAAACTGAAGAAGGGTGAAAAGGGATGCGAGGACTTGGTTCCTCAAATTTGCAAGAGATGTAATCAGGGGAACCCGCGGGCGTGGAATCTGAGTATATGGTATACTCTTCGAGACTCGGCGAGGTCAGGAAATCTAACTGAAGGGTCAATAGGATATTGATTGTTGTTAAATTTACTAAGGGATTTTCACCTTTATGTACGCCAGAGGTTGTCCGATGAATTTCATTTTTAACTTCAAGGAGAGCTAAAGTTGGGTTGCGGGTTTTAGGGGGGGATTCGTGCGAAGTTAGAGGTTCAAAATAAATCTTAGCCTTGGTTTGTGTGTACCTAAGCTGGTAGATTGCATTGGTTGGCTTAAGGGAACCTCTTATTTTCAATATTTTTTCGAAATCGGAAATGGACATGGTTTGTTTACCATCTAGGTTTTTTCTGGTGTTCCTTTGACTGGATGCCAGCTTACTTAAATGTGGAGTCGCCAAGTGAATGATAAAAAAATAGCCTTTAGAAGGTGTTCACTCTCTGTTCACTATCAAAGGGTAGAAACTTGCAAAAATGTCGTTCTCCCAAGGAAAAGGTTTTGTAACTTCGGTCCCCGACAACGGCGCCAGAAAGATGTTGTTTGAGAGTTTGTACTTAAGGCTAGAAAGTACAAGGTCTAGGCATCCAAAAGTGAGTAAAAGATAAAAAGGGGAAGAATCAATCTTCGGGAAAGGAAGTTAAGGTTGATTTCTAAGTTTTCTCTGTCTTGCTTCCAAATGTTCCTGGATGCTTATATCTCGTTCAATTGTGGCCCATGAACGTTCGAGTTCTACCTGGGTGATGGTAGTTTTAAGTATGGTGTCAAAAAGGTTCAAAGCAATGCTATTTTGGTCCGATAGGTCGGGTTCAATGTTGGGCTATCTTGCAATGGGCACAGTCATGGAGGAACAAAAATTGAAAAGAAAGTTCAAGGTTTAAATGCTACTTCAATTTTTTGACCGTATAAAAGAGAATTTTTGAATCCGATGTTAAAGGTAGAACAAAAACCAAAGGCCTCCTCCTGTAACTGAGTTAAATTTTTAAAGAATCATGTATGAAATGTGAGAAAACATTAAGCAGTCGACAATGAGAGGCTCCTATCAAGGGAGAATATCACCCTGTAAACAGAAGAAGAAAAATCCAAGAAGAAATTTGACGAAGCATAAAATATAGAGATCTAAAAAGTTCATAGGTCTTGTACCTGCTGATAGCCGATACAGAGGAAAAACTGCAAGCGATTAGACAACTAAAAATTTGGTCATCACAGTAGAAGTTGTACTAAAATGTAGCTAAGCATTCATCAGAAATATATATGCGAAATGAAATTTAATATAAGATAACAGAGAAAACAAAACTCATAACTCAGTCTTCACATAATCAGGAATCTTCGGATTGTTTTTTATTAATTTTCAAAAGGAAAAAAGTCTCTATTACAATCGACCAAGAAAGGTCCAGCCCCTTTTTTCTCACTTCAAAATGCATATTTATACAAACTTCTAAACATTCGAATTTCAATTGTTCCAGAAGTTTTCGGTTACAAAATGGGAAATTTAAGCGTTTCACTTCTTTGTCTTTATCCTCCTTCATGTGGGCAGAGCACCTTCCTTTCTTTACTCTTCGGGTTCTAAAAATAGAACAAGCAGACATCTGTCATTATTTGGCACCAGAAAT
>ML806634.1:11735-27513 GCA_009831015.1 Picea engelmannii
ATATATATATATAGTTGACTCTATATGTGTTTGTAGTTTCATTGATGACACATTTGTGTACCCTATATAAAAGAAATGTCAAAAATAGATTTATTGAAATGTATTTAGAAAAAATGAAGGTTTTAATTTATTTGTTGTTGGAACCTCAAGTTTTGATGGTTCATTACACTTCTCCCAGAATCATTCGATCAGACGATCAACCAAACATCTACATCAGTCAGTCGAGTAGTCGACAAGTCTATTAATTAGACAGTCGACCAATCGACCAATCGACTATGAGTTGGATGTATGGATGGTTGGGTCAAGCAAGTTTGACAAGATGACTAGATAGTGTGGATTTGACTGAGTCAACTCTAGCCATCGACAGTTGTATGTGGACAAGATCTTCCCGATTTCTAGGAAGTTGGTTAGATCTTGGGATTATAAATAGAGGACCTGATGGGTCATTATCATGCATAAATGTGGTGAAGTGAACATGTGTGGAGATGTTCAATATGCATTGTGATGTTCTGATCACAATTCGCTATGTTTGAGTGTTGTAAAGGTGTCCTTAGACACCATCGATCTTTTCTAAAGTTATTTCTCTTCAATTATTTGCAATTATATTTATTCGTTTTATATTAGGTTACACCCAATCCCCAACATGGTATTAGAGAGTTTGGTTTTGACCTCTCCTATTGTTTGAAAATATTATTGAGTTGGACTTGTTTGTGATTGACTTTGGGTCAATGATTTTCTTCCTATAACTGTGGAAACAATTTAAATTTGTTAGATATCAAATATGGCTTCAAATATTGATCCTATTGCTTTGAATGGTTCAAATTATGTTATCTCAGCTCCAGACATGGAAACCTTATTGAAGATTAAAGGATTGTGGAAATATACAAATACTACAATTCTAGAGCCGATAGACGATCAAATGAAGTTCGTTGTTGATGGAAAGAAGAATGAGGTTGTGGGGGTCATCACGACCTATGTCTCATGGGAGATTTGGTTCCATACAATTAGAATCGATTGTCCTCATCAATTTTGGAAGAAGCTAAAGTCTTTGTTTAACAAATTCAATGAAAACCATGTCATGCAATTGGAGAAAGAGTTGATCTCTCTTGATCCTCATTCTTTTGATTGAATTGAGGACTATTTAGCATGTGTGAAAGAGTTGTAGTTGAAATTGGACGAATGTGGAAAAAAAAATCAGAAGAAAGATGGAAAACTCATTAAGCTTGTCCCAATGACTCTAAGAACACCATTCAACGTGTTTGTTTCAAATTTATGCACCAAATGGCAGGAATGAAAGGAACATGGTAAGGATTATACCGTTGAAGTTTTTTGTGGCTTATTGATTAGTGATCAACACACATTTCTTGATGAAGGGAATCTTGATGGAAAGCATCAATCTCACTTATTCAAGGGAAAGGGCAAGGTGAACCATAAGGAAAGAGGATGGTTTGATACCCCTATATAAAGATCGAAATGTATTGACTACAAAACTAAAGGGAAGAAAGATTCACTCTAGAAGAATTGAAAGAAGAAGACATGTTAGTACAATGGAAATACTAGATATGTGGAGATAAATCACTACATGAAGAGAGATGACTTAGAGGAGAAGGTCAAGAACCTTGAAGGAGATGTGTTGGTTGTTCATCCACGTGTTGATAATTCCACCTTCCAATTCAGAACTTCTCAAGTGTTTCTTTCTCATTCTACGTAGAATGAATGGGTAGTTGATTCTAGTTGCACTCATTATATGGCTAAGGATGATTCCTTGTTCAAGTCCTTGGATAAAGTTGTGGAGAGAAATATATATGTTGTTGATGACTTTTCTCTCGACATTTTTGGTCGTGGTGATGTTCCCTATCGACATGGGAAGAATGTTTACATCTATCATGTGTTCAATCTCAGTGCAAATTTGTTGTTAGTTTCTCAATTAACTCAAACATGTAAGATTGTGGAGTTTTGTCCTGATCGCTTCTTTGTGAAAGATTTGAAGAAAGGTTAATCGATTGTCGTCGGAGGGTTTCTCAACCCAAAGGACAAATTCTAAAACTTTCTTGAAGTGACTTGACTTGACTCTGAATCGAATGCTCTTATTACTCACATTGATGAATGAAGTCGAATTTGGCATGAATGACTCATACACCTAAATTATGATAGTCAGTGGAAACAAAGAACATGGTTGTTGGTCTACCTAAAAATTTTCCCCCTAATGGAGTGTGTAGAGGATGTGCACTAGGTAGGCATCATTAGGAACCCTTCGAATTTGGAAAATCATGGTGAGCAAAAAACCTCCTGGAGCTAGTTTACAATGATATTTTTTGCATCAATCTACCTTTCTTAGTAGGTACAAGGTATATTTTGACCTCTATTGATGATATCTCTTGTTTCACTTGGGTTTATTTCCTGAAAAACAAGAATCATGTCTTTGAAAAGTTCAAGGAATTTAGGGCCTTTGTGAAAAGAAATTTGGTTGACCCATTAAGTGCTTGAGATCAGATGGTGGTGAGTATGTGAATGACCTTTTGAAGAATACGTAGATAGATCTAGTATTGACTAGCAGTGGTATTTTCCTCATACCCCTCAACATAATGGCATTTCCAAATATAAGAATTGAACATTAGTCAAAATGGATAGATGTATTTTGTAGGCCAAAGACTTGCCTCCTTGCTTCCAGGCTAAAGCAATCTATTATGCAAACTACCTGTTAAATTGTATTTAAACTCAAGTTGTCCCTTCTGTGACTTTAGTTGAATGATGGTGTGGAAGAAATCCCTCAATAATCCACCTTTGTGTGTTTGGATGTGTTGCTTGGGCTCATATTTTCAATGATTACAAAAATAAATTGAATGCAAAAAGTCATGCTTGCATCATGATGGAATACGATGAAGAGTCTAGAGCTCATCGATTGTTTGACCCTATCATGCGACATATAAATATCAAAATAAATGTATGGTTTCATAAGAATTCTTTAGGCATTAATTTGTTGAATTCATCCTATGGTTTACTAGAGGATCGTCCCTTCCATGTTGTTTTTGACAATGGTTCTCATGTTCTATTTTTCAATCCTTCGATTGGATAGTCAAACAGTGTTCATGTTTCGACAGGGTCATCGACCCTCGAGTCGATTGGTCAGTCGATTTCTATTTCGATTGGTCTTCCATTTCCTTCAACTAAAATTATTTTGACTTTCTTGACCTTATGCAATAGACATCAATTCACCCCTTTCTTGTATACCCATATGTGTTTCCATGAAAATTGAAGTTGTTAATCCCGATGTTGGTGATATTTCTTCATGACGACAAACTCACATTCAGAAGCAATATGATAGAATTGCTTTGTTGACCCGTGTTCTTGAAACTTTTTATCTTGTTACATACTTAGATGCACAAGGACAACCTGAATGGGAACAGTCTATGTAGACTGATATGGATTCTCTTATGAATAATCAAACTTTGGATTTAGTTCCCCGACCTCAAGGGAAGAACATTGTGAAGTGTTGATGGGTCTACAAGACTAGATTTACCTCTGAAGGTGTTTTTGAGTTTCATAAAGATCACTTGGATATGAAAGGATTTTCTCAACAAGAAGAGATTAACTACAATGATAACTTTTCTCCTCTTGAAAAGATGAACTCTATTATATTGATTATTTCCCTCGTTGCTCGTTTTGGATGGCATATCCAGCAAATGAATGTGAAGAGTAATTTTCTTCATGGCGACTTATTTGAAGAAATTTTCATGGAACAAACTCTTGGTTTTTCAATAGATGCCAACATTTTTTGTCGACTTAGAAAGTATCTTTATGGTTTGAAGAAAGATCCTAGAGCTTGTTATGCTATGATAGAAAGTTTATTTCATCATATTCATTTCAAACATTGTGAATTTGATCACAGCTTATATGTACTCCATACTCATGGAAATACCTTGATTATTGTTGTATATATTGATGACCTTTTCATAACTAGAAATACCATTGATCCCATTCTTAGATTGAAGAAACACCTTACTAACTCCTATGATATGAAAGATCATGGTATTCTGCATTATTTTTTGGGGTCTTCAAGTATTACCACTATCTACTGGTTTTTTCATTTATCAATCTAAATATGTAATGGATCTCTTGACATGCTTCAAGATGGTGGATTGCAATCCATGTTCTAAACCTTTTTAGTCTGTAGTAAAGTTGAATAAAACTTGTCAGTCTTCCAAAGTCGATGCTACTCTCTATCGACAATTGGTTAGCCATATTAATTATCTCACACACAGTTGACCTAACATTTATTTATTTGTTAGTATGGTTTCTTGTTTTATTCAAGATCCCAAAGAAATCCATTGTAAAGATGTCAAATAATTTTTCACTATATCAAGGGTACAAGTCATCTTGGTATCAAATATTGTTGAAGTTCATGCTCATTATTCGGACTCATAGATTTTGACTGGGAATATGAAAATGATGATCAGAAGTCCACTTCTGGATATGTGTTTCACTTCAAAACTAGATCATTGGTTTGGCCATGAAAGAAATAAAAGGCAGTCTCTCTGTCGAATACAGAAGCAGAATATCATGGTGTCATTCATGTAGGAATAGAGGAAGTATCGATTCACCATCTCTTAGGTGAACTTGGGTTCTCTAGATACATACCTTTGTTGGATTACTGAAAGTGGGGGTGAATCAGTAATAGAGATTTTTAATCCTTTTAACCAAAGTATGCAACTGTTATTTATCTGTATGATCAATATAGCATATGCATCCAATAATTGCAGAGTAAATAAAACATGAACAAATTAGTAATCATACACATACACAGTACACCAGTATTTTTTACGTGGAAACCCAATGTGGGAGAAAACCAGAGAATGCATTTTGTTATTGGTCTTTAAGAATTACATTCATTGGAAGCACCAACTTCCTTTGTTTTCCAGTTGCAACTGGAAGGAGGCTCTGACCTCCTATTTTCAGGCTACAGCCTGAGGGAAGCTCCAACTCCCCAATTCTCTAGCTCCAACCAGAAGGATGATACAACCCCCCATGTTCTCTAAATACAACCGAAAGGCGGCTACAACCACCTATCCTTGTCGCGTCCAACCACCCGGAAATATAAGTGCCAAATGTCGAAAATGAATACGTCACTCTCACAACCTGTTATGTCAAATATGCCACTGTATACTCATCAACCAATATGATCTGATCATATATATCTCAAAAAATATACCACAAGCCAGTACCTGTTGACGGGCGAAATTGACCGTCCGTCAACTGGGAGAGTGGAACCGGTTCGGGGTTGTCTAAATAACCCAAGCCATTTGGAATGAACCACCCTGATGAGTTTAACGGCTCTGTTGGCCGCTCTAAGGTATCCTATGAAAACCAGAGAGAAACAATCTGAGCTAAGAAATCTAACTAAACTAAATAAAACAAACTAAACTATAACTGAATACAAGAAACTAAATAAAATAAAGGAAACTAGAAACTAATAATGCAAAATAAACTAACTACACTAATTCTAACTATAAACTACTACCTATTATATATACAAGATACTAATTATGATTATAATAACTCAAATCAAGTACTTAATTATCATTTATAATATTTCCTATTTACAAATGTACACTATGGACAACCCACATATTTGATTAAAACCTGCAAAACTCATGTGTTCGCTGCCCTGAGACAGCCAAGGATCTCTTTTTTATTTTTGTATTTATGAAAAGGAAATACGAACTACCGAAATTAAACAATCTAATATATATTACTGAAATTAAAGAATGTAATATAAATCTAACTAAACTATCATTTATATTATACTACTTAATCAAAACAATAAACATCTAACTAATTGACCTGGAAACGCTCCAAGTCTTCCCTGTGTATGATTGCTTCTTAAGCTGGTTGGAGGAAGAAATTCACACCCTTTCGTACTTGATCTTCTCGTAAACGATCAGCTATGCTGCTTCTTGAAGTATGTTATAGGACAAACAAGACATAAAAGAAAATCATAACAATTTTCTGATTATAAACTTCTGCAAAAGGGAAACCTATTGTGCAACAAACTTATATATAACAATTCAATTTATTAAGAAGACAAAGCTATCATTCACAAACTGAACTAACAATTGTTATGTCTTTTATCTCTTCAGAAGGAACAAGATATGCATAACAGTAAAGAAATTATATCATTTGCATTTGATTTAGATAACAAAGTAATACTAAACCATAAACAAAATGATATACAAAACTTGAAACACAATGTCGATATATTGAAAAGCAAAAGCTATGACAAAACATCAATTCTGCTCCATTTTGAATCAGAATTACATATCCTTGTTCTCCCAAAACTAAGGATGATAGATTATTACAAAACCATAGGTTTATATAGGTTTCTCACAAGGTAAAACATCCTTGTGAATAGTAGCAAATTGTTTTACATAATCTGGGGAAATATCCCAAAATCTCCTAAACTAAGGAAATAAAATGCAAGTAAAATCTGTAGATCATCTCCTAACAGCTCATGATATCTATTGCCAATTCGAATTTGCCTGCAATAGAACACAAAGATCAAATTAGAAGGATGTTTTATTAGAAAAACAATAAAAATTTGACTTTACAGACTCAGCTACAGAATCATCTGATTCTGTAGCTAGTCAAAAATAGCAAACAGGACTAGATATAATCAAATAGAATCAAATCCAAAATTATTAATGATTCAACTATTCCTTAGATTAAAACAAAATCAAAAGAATGCAATCAGGACAGGGCAAGAATACTCTGTTTTTCCAATTGACATAGAATCGAATCAAATCTTAACAAGATTGTTTCATGACTGCAATCAATGGTAAACCAAATCGTATGAGATACAAAACAATCATTATTGATTTACATAGGATCCATATCATTTAATCCATTGCCAATATAGAAAGCTGTCACGATTTCATGCATAACCATATCCATAGAATCCAGCCACAGAAAACATTCATTCGCTGAGTTTCAAGCAGTTCACATGTATGACCGAAAACAATGGTTATAACGATTATTGACCGATTATAATCATAACAGCAGATTGATATCACTTAGTTACAAGCACGATGTGTAAATAGCTTCCCTTGTAATCAGATGAAATCATATCGACTCAACAATCTTTATGTTTGATTACCACACAGTCAACAGACAGAGGCGCGATAAAATCGACAAAATTCATGAACTGGGCAATAATCAACACAAATCTATATCGAGTTAATTATAGAAACAATATCGAAACCCTGAAAAGAATCCAATTCAAACAATAATGAGAATCGAATAAGTTGCAATTGGTTATGTGTCAACAGAAAAGTATCAGATCTGGTTGAAAGACAAAAATAGCTAACCGATTTATCAATCATTTTTGCTTATAACTAATTCAAATCATACCATTGACTGTATTCGAAAATTGAAATACCAACAACAGTCTATTTTTCAAAAATATTAACAACTTGTCTTATTAACAGAGCATCGAGCTAAATTTGAACAATCATATCTATTCGATGATTCATTGAATCAAAACCAAATCCAATCGAATCTTAAGCTATAACAAAAATCCATTTTTCACCACAAAAATTATATACAGCGAAGCATGCTTATGTAACAGAGCAGGTGAAATATGTACACAGAGTGTAATATAAATGAGTGAAAATTATACCATCACATATGCTGAGACTATGTCAATTTTGAATTGACAATTGTTGTAGCAGACTCGACATTTTTGAACAGGATTGAACCCGTAGTTCGTTGCTTCTTGTCGTTGGGTTGCGCCTTTGCATTCTGACTAGTGAGATTTGCCACTTGGTTTTCCAAATCGTGAATTTTGGATTGCAACTTTGGGACATCCAAGTAGTATCTCAACAACCACAACCCACACTGAACGCAAGGTGGAGCAACAGTTTGAACAAAAGGGGGTCTCGATGATTCCCCGAGGGTTCCATGGGGTGGTTCAATACCAGGAAAGTCAGGGTTATCCCGCAGACAAGGAGGTAAGTTCTTGACAAAATCATAAGGAGGTTTGCCACACAATCCCTCTGAGTAAGGATACTCTTCGGCGAGAAAACGTTCAATGTATGAATCAGAGTCTTCGCTGACCACAATAGGTTCTGATTTGGCAGGGGTTTTGGGTTTATTCATCGCCATGCGAGAGATTAACCTTGCATTTTTCTTGTTTTTAGCATTAGCATTAGTTTTAGTTTTAGGTCGTTTGGTTGCGGGTTTACCAATTTCAACCTGTTTAGTCACGGTCATAGGCAAATTCATAGGTGAATCGGGTTTAGGTTTGGGTAGCAAAACACTATAAGGCACAGGGGTAGGCTTTCTCTCGGTCACCATGGGCTTATCAACCTGTGGAGGGTTCGATTCTTCAAAGCCATTACGGCTGAGAAAATCATGCCAAGAATCACGACGTAACCCCAATTCATGAACCAAAATCATTTTAATCAACCCCAAATGGAAGAAGCTGGTGTCAGCCTGGCTACGCTTGTACCTTTTAGCCATTTTGAGCAAACTTCTATGCAGATAGTGTGGCATACTAAGTTCGAAACCCATAAAAACCATTAATAAACGCAGGTGAAACAAGAAAATGAACCCGTACCTGCCTTCACAAGTAACGAATTGCTTGATAATCATCAAGAGATCTTACCAGCGGGGTTTCAACATTTTTGCAGGCAAACCTCTGTCACAGGAGTTCACTGTGCGAGATTGGAACAGTAATGTCCACGGGACATCATCTACCTTGCAACTTTTCGACCATTTTTGTCCCGTGACAGGCAGGCTGGTTGCCAAGCTGAGAAATTGTTCAGTGATTTCAAGCTGGACATCTCCAACTTTGGCTTGGCAGCCATTGAACGATAACGCAAATTGTCAAGCCACAGTGAGGTTATAACCATCGAACTTCCTGATGAAAGCAAGCCACCCGAGATTTTCCAGGTCGCTATACGCGGCATCAAACATCAACAGTGCTTGGCACCCGTTGGGCTCGTCCCTTACGACAGGAGCCATGGCTTCTGTACATGGTGGGGTTTGAACCGAACAAAATAATGCACAGGGTCGAACAACGATAGGGTTTAACAGCTTCAGCGCTCAAAGAGGTAGTGATTAATTGCATGTGTGCGAAGGTGGTGGGATTACCACCGCCATGCATTGTATTAATGACTGAGTACAGTGTTGTTATAATCATAATCATTTAAACCATATGTATCGGCCAACCAAATAGGTGTACAATCGTATCAACGTGCCATCCATCCGAAATAGAACCAAAACCATATGTTACAATCATGCGCCAAGTGTACAGTTCGATCCAACATGATATCCAACACTTAACCAATGATCCATCGTATCAATCAATCGTTTTAAACCAATGTTAATTCAATCATGCTAATGCATAGTTTGAAACTAAGATCGTTCAATCTAATATCAACTCACAAAACAATGCACCAAACATCGATTATAAAATTGAAATCAAAAGATTAATCAACGCGCCTTTGTGAAACTCAAACCATGGTCATTTCTCAAATCGACCTTATAATATTACCAATGCATTTGTTTGTGCATTCAAATGTTTATATTTCAAAGTTTTTAGAACATTGCAACCAGAAATCTCATATAATCAAATGAGTCAAGGGCTCATAGCAATAAGGATCAAAGCATATAAGACCAAAATCAATCATGACCTTTATAGAATCAAATGTAACCAGTAAATCTTCATGCTCAATGGCTTGGTAATCAAATAGATCCAAATGCGCAATCAAGGTAAGAGTAGACCAAAGGACATAAGTTTGAAAGAATCTTTTGTAGTCATGTGATAAACCAATGATCAAATGTCTTTCGGAAAAATCGATAAAAGATGACGACAGTCCAAACAATGAAAGAGGTGTTTTCACACTTTCAGTTGTGAAAATCGAATCGAAACCAGATTGCAATTGTCGCAAAAATGAAACAAATGTCTAGTAGCACAATGCGAAGATAATTTGTCGTTAACGAGACAAGGGGTGTAGGCAGCTTTTTTTAGAGTAATAAAAAAAATGAATTGGTTGCCAACAATGGCGACATGCTGGGAGAAGCAGTTATCTCTGTCGAAAGAAATGAATTCAAATCAAGATATCAAAGAAAAAATTGACTTGAAAGAACAACCAGAAAATTGTACTACATCATTATCAACTATCTTTTCCAGCGAAGTTTTAAAAGATGCAAACCAAGAACAGTCTTAAAGATCAGCAAGTCATGATTTTATGATAAACTCTTCAATACTGTTGGCATATCCATTGCTGCCAGCAAGCGTCCATAGCCTCGACAGGGTTTCCATTTAACCCACTCGGACGTCTTTATCCTGTCAAGAAGCTCTAGATCAAAATAAAAGACTTTTAAAGGAGGTTTCTTATAATTTTATAGAGTTTCATCTACCCGACATTGCTTCGCTGCCAGCAGGCCTGTTCAGTACCCCGACGAAGTTGTCTTGGCGCCATGCTTGCATTTACCCGCTGCCAGCGGACCTGTTCAGTATCTCGGTGGGTTTACAAACATTTCCCACAACTCTTATTAATATTTTTTTTTCTTTATAGATAGATGAGCGGGGTGACGCTAAAAAATCTTAATATTTTCTCATATTTTTTTAGACCTCATCAGAATTTTTTTTTAAATAATGTCCTTATTCATCTCCAGAAATGTCTTATTTCTAAAACAACTTACTATGACAGGGAGACATCCTTTTTGATTCATTCCTTTATGGAAAAGGGACAGCGTAAAAAGGTAAAGATGATCACAACAAACTTCACTTAGAGATTGAAATTAGTAAACTTCTTTCAAACAACATTTTCCAATATCATTTTCAGAAATATAAATCACTGATGTTTGTACAATCTTTCAGAAGTCATTTCAGTGAAGAGATTTTTCTATGATCTATGTCTGAATGGCTCAGTGTATGCATATGTTTCAAAACACACCAAACTGATTAATCAAATCGAAAATCATAAAACGAAAACAAAGGCAAAAATAAAAACAAAAGGAAATATTTACATAACATACAAAGATAGAAATCAGGCAAAGTATCTTTTCAGGGCTTGGCCATTCACCGGGTAGGTGTCAAGCTGCCCTTCAAGACTCTGCAAGCGAAAGGAACTAGGACCCAACTTTTCAGCAATCAAAAATGGCCCAAGCCACAAATTTTGAAATTTAGTGTGTTCACCCTTCCCTTCGTGTGGTTTGTCCCATTTTAAGACGAGATCACCAATTTCAAAATTTCTATCAGAAGCAGAATTAGAATCGAACCAGCTTTTAATCAGTTGTTGATGTTGATCTAATTTACGCTTGTCTTGGGTTCTTACCTCTTCTAACTTCATCAGAGCATTGATACGGATTTCTAACGGGGGACATTCTTCTTCTTGAACTTTTTGTGACAATTGGAGTGAAGGAAGAAGAATATGAGGTGGCAAAATGGCTTCTCTGCCATAAACGAGAAAAAAGGGAGAGTTACCTACAACAGCTTTGGGTGTTACCCTATCAGCCCACAGTGCATTAAGTAGTGCGTTGTGCCAGTTCTTGTGATTTTCAGCCACGGTTCTCTTGATAATCTTGATCAAGTTTTTGTTGGTTGATTCTACTAAGCCGTTACCCTGGGGGTAGTAACTCACGGAATACTTAAGCTTAATTCCTTTTTCTAAGGCGAAGTTACTCATCTCAAGAGAGGAAAAGTATGAAGCGTTATCAAATACTAGACAATCAGGTATGCCAAAACGGGTAATGATGCGAGTTAAGAAAAGCGATCACCTGACTTTTGTTAACAGTTCTTAGCGCGGCGGCCTCAGACCATCGAGTAAAGTAATCAGTGGCTGTCACATTATACTTGTGTTTTTGTGAGGATGGAGGGTTAATAGGACCAATGATATCAAGGCCCCATTGCTGGAAAGGAGAATCGACTGTAACGGGTTGCAAAGGAAAGGTTGGTTTTTGCAATCGCCCTGACGCTTTCTGACAAATGATACATTTTTGGCACAGGGCGTGGGCGTCTCTAAAAAGTGTTGGCCAGTAATAACCGACTCTTAAGACTTTATGAGCAGTGGTATCGCCACCGAAGTGACCACCAGCTTCTCCTGCATGCAACTCAAGCAAGACTTTCTCTGCTTTGTCTTTCTCAAGACAACGCATCAGTACGCCATCAAAATTCTGACGAAACAATATACCATTAACTAGATGAAAGGAGGCGGACTTTAGTCTCAAAGCTCTTCTTTTGGCAGGGTCAAGATGACGTGGCGCTGATCCATGTCGAAGATAGTGTCTAATATCGTCATACCAAGGACTTACGAGGTTTTGAGTACAGCAAATCATACTCTGATCATGGTGTTCTAGGTGTGACGTGTCATTATCTTCTTGTTGTTCAGTTTTCGAATCAACTACCAATTTACACAACCCTTGGCCTCTCACGATCTGAGCTGGAGTGATTTCTAAGTCAATCTCCTGCAAGGAGGTGACCCAGTTGGCTCTTTTCTCTCCTAACTCTTTTTGCACTAACAAATTCCTAATGGCAGGGTAAGGGACAATGACCTTCGTTCTTGACTTCAAAAGATAAGATCAGAAATGCTTAACTTCCTTGAAGACAGCGTAAGCTTGCCGATCGACAGCTGGGTAGTTAAGTTCAGCACCTTTGAAAGCGGAGCTCATAAAGGCGATAGGTACTTTGTTGTTTTCGGCATTCTTTTGGGTTAGAACTGCGGCATAGGAACGATCAGAGGCAAAAGTATAGAGTGTAAAGTCTTGAGAGAAATCGGGGCTCATGAGAGACGGAGCATCAATTATGGCCTTCTTTATATCATTAAAAGCTTGGTTTTCAGTGGGTTCCCAGTGATATTGGGTGTCCTTCTTTATCAGGTTCTGGAGAGGTCTGACCATTTCGGAGAAGCTGGGGACAAATCTTCTCACGAAATTGATCTGGCCAAGGAAGGACTGCATAGATTTCTTGGAGGTAGGTGGGGGGAGTTTAGCGATGACTTGTGTCCTCTCGGGGTCAATAATCATTCCATCACTAGACACAATGAATCCTAGTAATTTACCCTGTTCTACTGCAAAGATGGACTTCTTGGGGTTCAAGGAGATGGCGAATTTATGACATCGTAGCATAACAGCTCGTAGGTGAGCTAGATGATCGTCTTTGTTTTTAGAATAAACGGTTACATCATCTAGGTAGACTACCACGGAGTGATTGATCAAGCCTCGGAAAGAAATATCCATTGCTCTCTGAAAGGTAGCACCGACATTAATCAATCCAAAGGGCATTTTGCGATAAGCATAAGTGCCCCACGGGGTACGGAAGGTAGTTTTCAACTGGTCTGGCAGAGACATTAAGACTTGGTTGTATCCAGAGAAACCATCTAGTAAAGATAGCCTCTCGGAACCAGATACTTGTTGAAGTATCTGTTCCATAGGAGGGACAGGATAATTATGTTTATCAGATGCTTTGTTGAGGTTCTGGAAATCGACACAAAGTCGAATTTCCCTGTTTTTCTTCCGCACTGGGACGAGGTTGGATACCCATTGAGTATGTCTAACAGGAAAAATTATTTTAGCACTTAGGAGTTTATTCAATTCTTTTTGTATGGTCGTTTCTAGCTTGGGGTGCATTTTTCTCAGTTTCTGTTGGAAAGGCAAGTTTTGGGGCTTCATTGGGATGACATGCTGTATAATATTAGGATCAAACGTTTTAAGATCTTCATAAGTCCAAGCAAAGACATCCTTAAATTCTTTAAATAATTTAACAAAAGCAACTTTTTCTTGTTTAGAACATCCCAAGCCTAAGTTGATACACTGAGGGTTTTCACTAGTTCCTAAATTGACTTTTTTATAAGTTAATGAGGAACTGTTGGTTTTACAATTGATCGTTTTTTTTGAATTTATCTTCAAAATCATAAAACTTTTATAGTCTAGCAACAGATTTGGGTAAGGAATTTACCATGTCCGATAGAGCTTCAAAAGATTTCGGATTAGGTATTACCGTAAAGTCATGCAAATTGTCATCATGTGTTTGTTCATCTATCACAGCGCCTTGGAAGCTTTCTTCCATGTGCAAAAAGTTAATGATTTGTTGATCATCGTCAAATACTCTCCAGATCGTGATATTGTCTGGAACAGATGGTCGAAACAATAGCTCCACGAAGAATGCATTTGGAGATAAGCCCTCTGCAGGAAGAAGTTTAGAGGCAACATTAGCGAGTAGATCTGCTTCGGTATTATTTGATCTAGGAATGGAATTTATATTAAAAGCAGAAAATTTGTTTATTAAACTCCATACCTCAGACTGATAACATTTGAGATGTGGGGTAAGACAATGTATAGAATTTCTCACCTGTCTAACCACTATCTCAGAGTCGCTAAACACAACTAGATTCTGAATGTGCATGTCTAAAGCTTTTATGAGACCTTGTAATAAAGCCTCATATTCTGCAATTTTATTAGTGCATTCAAATTCTAATCTACAAGCTAATAATGTTTTATTACCTACTCGATCAATAATGATGCAGCCTGCACCAGCTCCTTCTTTAGACTTGGAACCGTCGAAATACAAAGACCAAATTTGATTTTCATCGGGCTCACAGGATTTTTGGATAGAAGTTGTCGGTTGCGTACATGCTAAGATCTCGGACTGTTGTTCTGGATCGTTGATAGGTGAAATTTCAGCCATGAAATTTCCGAAATAGGTGTCCATCCCTTGGACTTCAGGTGAATCAGTCGGAGATGTGTATGGTTCATTGGGATCATTCAAGTCTGTTACCATGAACTTGAGGTAACGCTCACGATTCACATTGATCTTGTTGGGCTTGCCATTTTCTGGAAGCCATAAATGAGACCAGTCCGTTGCGAAGTAACCGTGCAGTTGCTCCGACCAGTCCCTGCTCAAAAACATACCATACACTTATGGAATATCCACCACAATTATATCAATAACTTGATGAACCTTAGGGTTAGATGATAATATAATCAATACATTTTTTAACTCGCCCATAACTTTAACATCTGTTCGATCAAGTTGTATGATTTTCAAAGAAGATGGTTCTACTTCAGCATTAATCTTTTGGAAAACCGACCAGGGCATCACATTTGACGACGCTCATGAGTCAACCATACAGTTATGCACATTTTTGTTGAAGATTTCAAAAGTTAAAAGAAAAGGAGGAACATTCTTGCGAGTGCTTAGAGTTCTAGCCTGAGGTTTCTTACTCGCATTCTCTTCGACTACTTTATCTGAATTATTTACACTATTTACATTGTTATTTACATTATTTACAGGAGTTACAGGAAGGCTTCCTTTACCTTGAGGATCAGGATTGTTTTTAAGGGAAGTCTTCTGTGGAACTTTGCTTTGCACAACCTTATTACCGTTTGAATTACCATTCTTGCCATTGTCTGAAATATTTTGCAACATCTTCTGTAAAAAAAAATGGGAATTTCAACAACTCATAAATAGAAATGTTTGCCCACAATTTCTTAATATCTTCAACAACATCATAATCTATTTTAGGGCTAGCATTACTCTGTTTAGTTTCTACTGATTTAGAGGGCTTTGGAGGTAAAGTTATAGTGTTATTGGCAGGAGGCTTATTCACGGTCTTGCTCCTAGTATTATAAGTGTGTACAGTCTCAAAGTTTGCTTGGAAGATACTATCTGAGAGGTGACCAAAGATATTTGGAGAAGACTCTTCTTCTTGGGTTGTTTCCTGCTCAACTTCCTCTTGAGGGATGTCAGGAGGGATCAAGTCATCTTGGGCTCCTAGAA
>ML806634.1:44920-63070 GCA_009831015.1 Picea engelmannii
ACCAAACTAAAATACAATAGTGTACAAAGTACAGATGCTAGGTGATCTAGGCATAGTACTTTTTAAGGTAAAGCCCATTTCAGGGCTCTCCCAGGGAAATTCCATCATGATCTACTAGTTCATAAGCACCTCTGTGTAAAACATGCTTCACGATGTAAGGATCGTGCCACATAGGTTCTAACTTTCCTGTTCCCAATTTATCGTGTGCTTGGTCGTAAACGAGGACTAAGTCTCCTTCTGCAAAGGCTCGAGGTTGGACGGATTTGTCATATTGACTCTTGATTCATTTCTGATGTGCCTCATTAACGAGGGCAGCATTGCGGTGTGTTTCGTCCAGCTTGGATAGATACAAGAATCGTTCTTCTTCTGCAGAAGTATGGGGAAGGAGTTCTACTTTCAATTTGAGTGATGGAATTTCACACTCTATTGGTAGGACGGCTCCAATGCCATAGACCAACTGGAAAGGAGTGAATTCGGTTGAGGTTTTCACCGAAGTGCAATAGGCCCAGAGAGCGGAAAACAGTTGTAAATGCCACGTTGTTTTGTTTTCCCCTACCATGCGTTGGATCATGGTTTTTAGGACTTTGTTGATAGCCTCAACTTGCTCATTCACTTGAGGGTAGTAGGGGGATGAGTTTTCATGGAGAAAACCCAATTTGACATGTAACTCGCTCATCATCTGGTTTTTGAAGTGTGCACCGTGGTCGGTGATGATGGCACGTGGTACACCAAAACGAGTAATGATATGGTTGAAGAGGAATAGAGCTACAGTACGGCCATCATTCAGGAAGGTAGGCATAGCCTCAGCCCATTTGGTGAAGTAGTCGATGGCGACGATGATGTAACCGTGCCCCCCAGCTGAGGTGGGCTTACACTACATGAAATCAATACCCCATTTGGAAAAGGGGTCGATGGCAATAATGGGGTGCAGCGTAGTAGGGTGGGTGCGTGCCTTCTTGTTAAAGATTTGGCAGGGTGGGCATTTTTTGACGGCCTCGATGCAATCTTTGAAAATCGAGGGCCAAAAGTAGCCGACACGTAAGATTTTTTGGGTTGTGGCCATCCCGGAAAGGTGACCGCCACAGGCGCCAAGGTGAAAATCATTCAAAACGCGTCCAGCCTCTTTGTGAATCAGACATCACCGAAGGATGGTGTCAATACCACGGCGATACAAAGTGTCGTCGAGGATGAGGTAACGATGAGAGTGGTGATGGATGCGTCGACGCTCTTTGCGAGAGATGTTGGGCTGAAAACGTTGGGTTTGAAGGTAGAGGAGAATGTCTCCATACCAGGGGTCAGAGGTGCTGATGAGGAAGAGAGACTCATCGGGGAGAGAGTTTCTAGGTTTAATGTTTTCATTGGCACCTGGGAGAGCACAGATAAGCTCGACAAACACCAGGGATTTTTTGGCTTTAGCCTTTGTAAACTCGAGATCGAATTCTTGGAGAATAACAATCCATTTCGAATATTTGCCCCCAAGTACTTGACGCATCAAGACGTGGTACATGGGGTTGGAGTTTGCGATTACCGTGGTGGTGCGTAATAAGATGTAGTGGCGGAATCTTTGGACAGCAATGACGGCTTCCATAGCCAGTTTCTCAACATGCGAATATCTGAGTTCGGGCTTGGATAAACTCTTGCTCAGATAATAAATCATGTGTTCTTGGTCGTTAGAGTCCTCTTGGACTAACACCATCGCAATGGTGGAAGTAGAAGCGGCCAAGTAAAGGATATAATCCTTTGTATATTCGGGAGGATGTAACAAAGGAGCATGGGTCAAAGAGTTCTTGAGAGCATCGAATGACCGTTGGGCAGTGTCATCCCAGATGAAGGGGACGTTATTTTGCAGAAGCCGCATAAATCCTTTAGTGATCTCGACGTAATTGCAGATGAAACAGCGGAGAAAGTTTTCTTTGCCTTGCAAACTTTGGAGTTGGGTTAAGTTGGTAGGTGGGGGTAAGGCTAGGATGGCCTTTATCTTTAAGGGATCCACCCTAATCCCATCTTTGGAGACGATGAAATCGAGGAGTCGGTCGGATTCGACAGCGAAAATGCATTTATGGGGGTTTAGGCGATACGATAAAAACGACATCGAAGAAAAATTGCCCGCAAGTGACCAATGTGATCAGGTCGGTTGGATGAATGGGTGGGTAAATCATCGAGGTAAGGTTCCGCGATATGTTTGATGTCGTGGAAAGCGTACAACATGGCTTGCTGGAAATTAGCACCAGCGTTTTTAAGGCCAAACGGTAGCTTTCGATAGGCGAAAGTTCCCCAAGGGCAGATGAAGGCTGTCTTATGTTGATCAGCAGGTAAGATTTGAATCTGGTTATATCCAGAAAAGCCATCCATGAAAGAGAAGATTACACTTCTGGTGCAATTATCGATGATTTGATCGATGAAAGGCGTAGGGTAGTTGTCCTTGGGAAAAACTTTGTTGAGATCTCGGTAATCTACGCAAACACAGATGGTCCCTTGTTTCTTAGCAACCGGAACGAGGTTGGAGACCCATTCCATCAAAGGGACGGGATAGATGAAGCTAGACTTTAGAAGTTTTTCAACTTCTGCCTTTATAGCTGCCATTTTCTTAGGGTGAACCGGGCGGAGTTTCCGTCGAACCGGTTTTGCGTCAGGGTAAGTCTTGATTTTGTGTATGATGATTGAAGGGTCAATCTCTAGAATTTCCTCGTAGCTCCATGCGAAGACATCGCGGAATTCCTTGAACAAAGCGGTGTAAGAAACCACTTCGTCGGGCGTGCAATTAGCACCAAGATTAATGTTTTCCACGACACCTTCTTTGACTAAAATGTCAATTGTGATTGTAGTCGAGATGTTACCCATGTTCCCCTCAGAGAAAGTGTCTTGTGTGAGGATAGGGGATTGTGGAGCATCGGTAACATCGGGGGGAAAGACAGATCGTATGTCTTGCACTTCTTCCAAAGGCGGAAGAAAAGAGGATAGATGATGGTTGTCATCCCAGGGTAAATCGTCAATACTGAGCATTTCCATAATAGATTCGTCCGAAGGAAAAATGTGGGAAATGTAATTGACGACAGATGATAGGGAATCCAACCACGAGGGCACCGAGTAAGCATCGGGTGCCAATGAATTTGAAGTGTTCGAAGAGGGAGAGGCTGATTGAATAGCTACGTATGCGGCCTCGGCTGGTTTGAGTGGCATGGTGTCACTGAGCACATCAAATTCCAGAGGACTCGGTACAATCCAAGGATCTGATGATTCCAAGGATTGATAAGGCATAGTCGAGATCATGTTGACGGCAGCAATGTGGTGTGCAGTAAGTGGAAGTGGTATAGGGAAAGTACCCATAAGGATAGAATATTTCAATAAGCCAACACCAACGCTTTCATACGTAACTGGGTAGTCTCCCAAAAAAGGAATGTTGTTGGTGGCAGGGATGCGGGCGTCGGGTGTACAGAAGTCAAGTTGATCGACGGTGACAATTTTTCCTTGATGGGGGAATTGTACACATCAAAACACCGACGAGGCGATGGCAGTCACAGCGTAGAACCAACTTCTTCCGAGTAAGAGGTTGTAATCGAGGGGAGCATCGACCACCTCGACATCAACGGTAACAGTTTTACCGCCCAATTGAACGGCGAGGGATTGCAGTAATCCGTGAGGATGGAAACCTCATCCATCGAAAGCGTGTAACATCGTAGGGGATTTGTTAAGGGCTGGTGATTTTAGGCCTTTCCAACAAACTAGAGACATGACACAGGTAGAGGCTCCCTCATCCATGATAGTTCGGTGGATTTGTTGATTGTGAACAACAACATCGATTTGGAAAGCTAGCTGGTGGGAGAGTCATGGTTGATGATCATCCAGGTTAAAAGTGATGTAGTTTGATGACTCGGGATCAAAAGTACCAATAGCGGCTAAGAGAATCCTACGTTGGTTAGGACAATGTTGTAGAACTTCCAATGCGGACATGGCACACGGGGCTTGGGCCAAATATTCTACAATATTGTAATTTTGGGCAGCCCGTGAGTTAGGATTGAAAGTGGATTTTCGGATAGTACTCTTAGGAGGGCGTAAGATGGAGTCAAAATAAGGTTTCTCAATCTGAAGTGGCCCAGATGGAGGGCTAACAGATGGAGGATTAACAGTAGATGGTGAAGGATCTGGCGAAGAACCATTAGCAGTCTTCGACTTGTTGGGTTTAACTGGCGTGTCGTATGTCGCAGAACGAGTGGTTAGATTAACCCCATTAAACATGTAAATGTGGGCGCTTGTTAAGGCGTCATCAGGGGGTTGGTTGGAACTGCCCCCCGGCGTGGGGGTTTGTGCAACCAAAGATTGTTGTTGCAGAAAAGGCTGAGTGAGCACGGCGGGTTGCGAATTTCCCTTGAAAAGTTTGGCCACTTCATTGCGATGTGGGCAGTCTCGAGTGTAATGATCATCACTGCAAATGAGACATGGGAATTAAGGTTTTCGCTATGGTTGTTTTCCGGCAATAGGGGTTTGCGGTTGGGTTTTGGGTTGTTCGTTGTTATTGTTCTTCTTTGTTTTGTTTCTCGCTTTCTTCTTGCCCCCAAGTTGTTGTGAAGGGGTTGATTGGACCGCATTCACATCAGAGACCTGAGTTTGGGTGGGGGTAGAGGAGGGTGCAGTCGAACTGGGAGCATATGTCGAAGCGGGCCGCTGAGTCGTTCCAGTGGACTGTGTGGTAGATTGGGTTTTGACGGAGCCAATAACTCCATCCGCATGCGAAGCAGTCGATGGTTTGGATGGATCGTTAGTGGCACGGGTAGCGTTCGGTATCAACTCATACAGAGTACCGGATTGTGAATAGACTAAGTCTAAGTACTGAGCTCGGGCGATGACTTCTTCCTTGGTGACCACACCGCCCATGGCAACATCACGAGCGATCTGGGGTAATAATGATTTCGTGAACCATTCTGCTAATAATTGTTCGGGGATGACCGCTTTGATTAGCCTTCGTCGTCATCTCCATTCATGGATATGATTGGAGATGTGTATGGAAGTTGTCTGACGAAGAGAGGTTAATAGTCCAGCACCCGTCTCGTATCGAATGGGCAGTTGGAAGTGTGTGAGGAAGGACATGGCGAGGGAGTTGAAATCATGGAAAGATGCTCGTGGTAATTCAATATACCATTTTGCTGTGGAACCCGTAAGTGTTCGTTGGAAAAGACGCAAACGAATAGAGTCGTCCATGAGGGAGTTGGATGAACACCACAAATGGAAAGTCATCACGTGGTTGTTTGGGTCTTCTCTAGATTTTTCGTCGAATTTTGGGATATCAGAAGGAAGTTTTGTTGGAATAGCTAGCCAAACCGGAGAATGATAAATGGGATCATTCGTTAACCGAGACAAGTCTGGAATATCCAAGGTAGCCAGAAAAGGTAGTTGTCGGTTAACCTGTGGATAATGTTGGTGTGGTAGGGGTACACCAGTGGGGCCCATTACCGGGTTATGTGGATAATTATAACTAGTGGGCCCTCTTATATGAGGTTGGTTTTGACCAAGGTACGCAGGATTTGAAGTGTTTTGAGAAGCATGTGTGAGCGGAGGATAACCGTATGGGTTTTGAGGGTTATGGGTTGGGTTGGGCATTTGTCCATAAGGAGTTTGTTGCGGAGCCTGAGAATTTTGTCCTGCCGAGAATTGTGGGTTTCCTAAAAAAGGAACGTTCCATGGATTAGGTGCGACAAGCACATTTTGTCCCGTGGAGGCATGCGGATTTCCTTGAAAAGGGGTGCTCCATGGATTGGGTGCGACGGACACATTTTGTCCTTGTGGTTGATGGTGGACTCCGACTTGAGGTTTCCCCCCAGCATGAGGGTGCCCCCCGAATTGAATTTGTCCTCCGGAGGGGGGATGCCCCCCAGTTTGAGGTAGAGTTCCCGGGATCTGAAAGCTAGATGCCAATGACTGACCAATGTTGTCGATCGGGTTAGGAACACCAAGGCCAGTCCCTCCGGGTTGTTGAATAGGTATGGAACTTCCCGGTACAATTTGAGTAGTGGTTTGGGCAGTGGTGGTAGCGGATGCGTTCAGTGCCCTAAATCCAAAAGGGAGATTAGGTCTTGGTGTTACAGGTGTGCCAATCGGGGCTTGATTAACTACCGCATTACCGGCAAGGATAGTCGGAATGTGCGGGGCCATTGTCGAATGGGCCGTCTGGAGGGGAATAATAGTCCTTGGGCCAACGAATGGTATGTTCGGACCAACGGTTGGTGTGGCTGTAAAAGTGGTAGTATCGGTGAAGTGATTTGGGGGTACAGTGTAGGAAAAAGATGCGTCAGCACCTTCTCCTGTTCCATAAAGGTCTCGCACCAAGCATGGTGGACTCCGAACAATGTCCACAGTCCAAAAAGGGTCATTGGCTAAAGGGTTTTGAGGAGACCCAGCCGGAATATCTGGATTGACAACAAATTCTCCGGCAGAATTTAAGTGGAGGATCTGTCGTTCGTATGCCTCCGGAATGCGGTATGCTTCCAGAGATTCGGAGACAATTCAAAAATTCTCCAAAGGGATGGGAACTTCTTCCTGGGAAATTGTAGTGTTATGAACCTCGCTCTGTTGAGGGGATTCCTCCGTAGAATGAGGGGGTAAAGGGGTGTTTCCTTCCATATTTTCTGGAGGAATTCCCTGTAGCCTCCGTGAACGGCGTGGAGGGTCGATGTTGGCGGAAAAGAGTCGGCGAAAGAAATCTATGGCCAACTAGCGAAAAGAAATAGCACACGCTAAAAAATCTAAGAATCACAACCAAGCAAACAGGGCCTTCTTTTGATGACCGTACTAGTTGGTGATGAAATCCAATGTCGCGTGATCAAGTCCAGAAGGGGTGGGGGTAGGGTGGGACAGTTACAATGGCAACCTGCTTAACAGACTTACGCCTTGGTGCAAGCTTCCATGCAGTAATTGTGGATTTACCCTCCAAGGAGCCCGAGTGAGTTTGACCAATGTCTTTTCTAGGTACAGTGAGACTTCCCATCACCATCACCTTGTGTAAGACCCTAAAGATTATGGCTACTAAGGTTACCAATTCGCAGTCAGCCCCTGGGCGGGAACAGTCGACAGTCCGATCGGAACGTATAGGCAGGGTATCAAGCCCAAAATCAACTAGAAGGCTTCCACGCAGTAATTGTGGATTTACCTCAAAGTAACCGCCATAATACGATCCAACCACCACAATCAGTTAAACCACGGAGGGTTAGTCCCTATAGCTTACCCGAATGCGACCTCGTGCGTAACCCCTGTGTGAGAGGGGGATCCCAGGTAGAGTTATACGATAAATGGATTTGACTCTCCCTAACGGATGTTACTGTTTGTTTTAGAAACTTTGGAGAGTCATGCTCACATCCTAATCCAAAGTACTACACCTATTCTACTGTTGGTGGAGGATCCTAGCAAAGAAAAATTTCTAGATAATTTTCAATTAGCGTTGATTTTTATGGTTGTTTTTTACTCAAAAGGGGTGTATGGAAGTGAAACCAATGGAATTATGACTCAGACCCAAAGAATGCATCGAACATGATAAGTAGTCATTTCCTTTCGATGAACGTCTATCTAAGGGAGAGAGAGAGTTCTTTTCACTAACAAGCACAACTACGGAGCGTCCTCAAACGATTCTTTTTTCAATCAAATCTTGATGTAATGCAAAAACTTTTTAAAATGCCTTCTAATATGCACAATCAATCATGCTTTTTCATTGTTTGTATATGAGTTAAAGATCAATTCAACACAATGCTTGTCTTGCTAATTGTCTTTATATGAATGAAAATCAAACTAGCACAAGCTAAAGTCATACAAACAATGCACCCTCTCGTTGTAATCAAAACGAAAAAATTAAAACGAAACAATCAAAGAGAAAACACAATTCACACCCAAAAAGAAAAAGTTGAAGAACAATGACCTTGACTCAAATCAAGATAAAGAGGTTTGTAGGCCTTTGATGACCTTCACCAAGGTTTTCACTCAACTAATGAGGGGAGAAGAACAATGCATGGGTTTCAAACTTCACTCAACAGGAAAAACTCAATAAAAATGGTGAAGAAGGCTACAAGATCCAATTAACAAGGTGTTTATTCTTCGAAAAGGTAGATTTCAAGGTTGAAAGAGAAGAAAAATTGACTCACTAGATCACTCAGCAAAAGAGACACAAAGGAAAACCCTGAAAAAGGCAGTTTTGGAGGGTTATTGGGCAAAAAAGAGGTTGGCGCTCTGTTTCCAAGGGAAAGGAGAATTATAGCTCTCTGTGCTAAGGTATTAGGAGCGTTGGCACTCTGTCAACACTAGGTCAGGGGCGCCAGGGTCTGAAAGCTCCAGAAATGTCAAAAAATTCCAAAAATTGGGATTCAAACTTGACAAGTATGCTGAGTGTGACAAGGTAAGGAGCCAATCAGCTCATGAAACCAATCAAAAGAGGAGTGAACCGGGTCTGAAACAATCAAGGGACAGAACTAGGTCAAATGAGGAGGAATCAAAATAAGAGGTTTCGATTCGAGGCTATCTCCCCAGTGGAGTCGCCAGTTTCTGTTGTAGGAAAATCTCCTTGCGGACAGGTAGATCACCTCTAAGGCTTGACCTTAACCCTAGACAGAAAAATGGTTAACGTGGACACTGACTTCCTTTCAAATCTATCTAAACTAATACATGAGAAGGAAGGATAACAGAAGTACCTCTTAATCGACGTTTGTCCCTGCACGCTCCGAGTTGTGTTCCAATCCTTTGCTCCTCGCTGAATTCTGCGGGAAAACAAGATACGACCACTTCCTACTCTATTGATATTAGCTTGAAAATAGATCTACCAATTAATCATAACTTTATGTAATCATCAGACACAAACTAGAAAGAAACAGGCCAAGCGTGTCATATTAATGAGAATAACGACAATAGTACTTACAATCATAGATGTGAATGCGACAACTTCGTCAAGTCCTCTTTGTCTAACCCTTGCTCGAAAGATCCACAACCTGGTTGATAGCAGCTTCACTGATCACTTCTCCTTTGGTTGACTGTGTGTTTCCTATGAGATCATAGGTTTCATGCTAGCAATTCTTCCCCCTTTCCACCATCATAGAGCTTGTTTATATAGGTTGGGAGGAGCTTAACCTCTTGAGTTATGTTTAGAACAAGTTGGGAACCTCCTCCTTAGATCAGGGATCTATTGATGAAACCAAGAATTCGAGTACAACTGCCTCCTAATCTCGAAAGATCCTTTCCTTAGTCTCCTCACCGGGCTAACAACTGACCCAGATTAGGGAGCGCTCCTTCAAAAGGGGCATCAGAGTGCTAGAATGCTCCCAGAGAGGCTTAAGGGGAGCGCCAACGCTTCAAAAGTGGGCATTGCTCCTATAGAGGGGTAAGGGAGCGTTATAATGCTCCCTGAGGCCTTATAGGGGAGCGCTAGTGCTCCTAAGGCTATTTCAGGGGAGTGTTCGCCCTCAAAACCCTTGATTGGAAGCCCTTTTCAGGTGTTAAGAGATGTTTGACTCCAGTGAACCAGTTCTCCTTCTTCAAACCAAGTACATAAGATGTTTTGAGTGCCTCCTTAGTGTCGTCATCAGGGCAGTATGCTCAAACAACATTTGCGACACTTGTAACCAACTTGCAACACTAGCAAAATTTGTAAGGAAGTTGCGACACTTACGACAATTGAGAGGAATATGCGACACTTATCCAGTTGAGTGATTTTGATGTGTAACAATGTGGTGCAATGAACATGTGTGAAGATGTTCAACATGCATTGTGGTGTTCTAATCACAATGCATTTTTCTTAAGTGTTGTAATGATGTCTTTAGACACCATCAATATTTTCTAAAATTATTTATCTTCAATTATATGCATTTATGTTTATTTGTTTCATATTAGGTTACACCCAATCCCCAAAATTTGTAGCCCGAGACACTAGGTTTTTCACTCCTAACTTAAATCCAAGGAAACCAAACTAGTGAACATGTAGGCTAATGTTGTCACTCGAGTCAATTTTGTTAATGGTAGGAACATGCATGCACTCTAGATCATGTGCACGTTCTAGATCATGCATGTGATTTTATCACTAAACATCCATAAGGTGGGTTTTGCAAGATTATTCCAAACAAGTCTTGTAGATATCAAATTCCATCAACAACATGTTAATCCATCAAAAAGAACCTTTCAAAGTTTTTCTTGGTCTCCTCATGGATATAGTCATCATGGGTATGGGTCTCGAGACCTTGGACATTTCCAAGGAAGGAAACATGAACTTTACACCCTAAAGGAAGATTCAAGCCATCTAGTGCCAAGAAGGATTCATTGAACAACCACACATGGCCTCTTGAGTATCATTGGCCTATTATTGTGGAACTTTATGCCACTAGGTGGTTTTGAGCAGAAGGTATGTGTCTCAGAGCCCTAGAAAAAATACACCTCTTCTAACCTCCTCCCCTTTTACCCCTCTCAAACCACCCCTTAATTCCCACATTATTATTCTCATCTATCTCCCACTCTTGTCTCACATATCTCATGGTGTCACCTATCTCCCCCCCCCATACCCATACACCCTTTTACTCTTCTAAACTCATCCCCATCTGCCTCTCTTGCACCACCCCCTCATAACCACCTAATATTGTCTCACTTATCTCCCCCTCTACTCATCCCTCCCCCTTTTCATCCAATACCAATCCACCTTCCCTATCCTATAACCTCCTATCCCAACCCCTTCATCCCCTCCACCCCCTCTACCCCTCATATCCACCATCCCTTATCCCCCCATAACCCCCCTTCCCTTATACCCAACCCTCACCTCCTCTCCTCCTCTCCAGATCCCCCTTCATATTTTGCCACCCTCCCCCTTGACTCATTCCTCCTATCTTTCATTCCCACCACTCAACCTCCCCTACACATCTACCCTTCAACTTTTCTCACCTCCTCTCTTTTTTCCCCTCTCACCCCATCCCCTCATGCACACCTCTCCTAGTATCACTTATATCCCTCTCTTCCCCATCCTCACCCTTTTCCTCCCACACCCATCCACATTCCATCTCTTATCACCTCCTCTCCCAAACCTCTAATGTATTTTCCCTCACTTCCTTCATGCCAACTACTCCCCCTCCCCTACCTATCAAACATTTTCTTCTTCTTACTTCCATATCCCACCACATCCCCCCTTCCCCTCTATCCCTCCCTTAGATCCTCTCCTCCTCGTCTTTCATATTTCTACCCCCTTCCTCTTTTCTCTTCCCTCCTTTCCTTTATATATCCTTCAACTCTTCTCACCTCCTCCCCTTTTCCCCCTCTCACCCCACCCCTTCATTATTTCCTCCTCTACTCTCACATATCTCCATCTCTTCTTTGGCTCTTCCTGACCTCTTCTCCTCCTCCCCCTCCATCCTAACTTATACTTCCCCTTGGATCATCCCCCTCTTGCCTCTTCTTGCATCCCCATATGATCCTAGCCACCAATGTCATCTTCCATTGGTCACTTTCTTCTACCCTAACCACCTTCATACTAGGGCTATAGCTCCCATTTTGGAGAGAGACAAAGAGATATGTAGAGAGGTATAAATAGAGAGAGAGAGAGAGAGAGAGAGAGAATAGGATTGTTGTGAGAGAGGCATAGATAGAGAAAGGAAGGAAGGGAGATGGAGGAAGGTGGAGAGAGAGGAGAAAAAGAGAGAGAGAGAGGGAGAAAATGAGAGAAGGGTAGATGGACATACACACTATGTGGGGGGGGTGAAGGGAGAGAAATGGGGAGAGAGGGTGAGTGAGAGGGAAGGGAGGGATAGAGGGGTAGAGGGAGAGAGAGAGGGAGAGAGAGAGAGAGAGAGAGAGAGAGAGAGAGAGAGAGATTTAATTTTCCTAAGGGCCTAACACTCATTTATTGTGATTTTATTAGTTACGGTTAGGTCAGCTTAGTTGTAGGTTACATCATGCTCACTTTATCTCCTATTTATCATAAAGGCAGATCATTTGTATAATAATATCATCTTTTTATGTGCATTTCATTTATTGTAAAATGAGGTTTACCCCTCGAAGTGGATTCATTGACTATTTTTGGAGTTTTTTTCATAACATTTGGTTTGAGATCATAAGATCTTAGGGTTTCACTCCTTCAACTGATAAATCTTCTAATTTTCTCTATAAAGTTTTTCTATTATGTTAAAAAAAACAAAATTTATATGATAATCAAGAGACATATCACAATACGACTAGTAAATATTTTAGGTTCCGGTTCATTACAATTTCAAAGATATAGCCTATGGAAGATAGGGTTTGTGACTAATCCTGGAATTCATCTTAAAAAAATCATCTTGTAATTTTACTTTAACTCTTTTCCTGAGAATTTTAAACTAGTAAATGTTTTGGAGACTAAGGAGACATATCATAGTACGGGTGGTAAAAAATTGAGGTTCTAGTTAGCTATAATTTTTTATATATAGTCTATGGAAGATAGGGTTTGTAACTAATAATGAAATATGTTTTAAAAGAGTCATCTTGGAATTTCACTATAACTTGTTTTGGTGAATTTTCAAACTCTACAATTTTCCGAAACCTAAGGAGACATAGTTAAGTACATGTGGAAAAAATTTCAGGTTTTGATTCATTATAATTTATAATATATATCTTGTGGAAGTGTTGGCTTTTGACTAGTTCTAAAATTAGTCTCAAACAAGCCATTTTGGCATTTTTGCTATAAAAATTTTTAGTGTAGTTTCAAATTGTGAAATTTTCAACAGTTTAAGAAGTCCTATCAAAGTCCTACAACCCAAAATTTCAGATTCATAAGGGCTCAAATTTCAGATATATATCACGGCAAAGGTCATCCATCTAGACATTCTCCAAATTAGGGTTTGAGAGGTACATGAGTTACAATTGAAAAAACTTTTGATTGGAAGATATATTTTTGGTGATTCAAAATTTGTGATAAAGAGGAAAAGGAAGAGTATTATTAATTTTTCACATTGTTCCAAATGGTGTTCCAAAATTTACTTCACTAACTAAATCTATAGAGAGTTCAACCATTACTAAAGAAGAAAGAGAAGATATTTTTCACCAAATGGAACAATTGCAAAAGAAGATGAATGAAAATACGGATCAAATGGAAAATAAGATGGATGAAAATAGGGATCAAATGGAAAATAAGATGGATTAAATGGAAAATAACATGGATAAAAATATGGAAGAATTGAAAATTTCCATGTCAACTATCATACAAACCCTAGATGGGAGGCTTTCTAAAAGTGGCACTATAACCAAAGAGACTCATGAAAATGAAGGTAATATTGATTATGAGAAACCTTCCAATAATAAGGATTTTTCAAGTGGAGTTAACTCTAATAGTGGAGTAAATAATGGATGGATTCCTGAGGGTGTAAACTTTCTTAAGATTGAATTAAATATGTTTGATGGAGCAAAATTATTTACATGAGTGAACCAAATAGAGCAATAATTTGAATTGCATGATAGTATTGATGATAAGAAAATGATTTCTTTAGAAACCCTGTACTTTGAGATAAAACCATATCAATGACATCAATGGGTACTTGAAATGAATCCCCATTCTTATGATTATATTTGGATTTTATTTATAAGATACTTAGAAGCACAATATTGAAAAGTTTGGGAACATAACTACTTTAGTCATTCGACAAGAATCAAGTACTTTCTTGATATTGAAGATTATAATTCATAATTTCAGTTTTTGGCCGCAAGGGTGGATAACATAAGTGATGAACATATTTTGGAATCTTACATGGGTGGATTACAAGACGATATTAAATACGATATTTTCTTAAAACATCCTAAAAAATATTATGGAGGCTATGAAATTTGCTTGTCATATTTAAGCCAAGAATAGAGATACACACAAGTATACAACTAGAACATACACAGGAAGCAGAGATATATTTGGGGCTCATAGGGAAACCATACCTCAACCTATGTGAATATCACCAAAGGAGATGGAAGAAAGAAGAGAAAAATGACTATGCTTTGATTGTAATAAAAAATAGTCAATGAATAATCCACTTGTAGAGGGACCCTCCTTTTACAATATATGCAATGCACATGAAAAGATAATATGCTTATACAAATGATTCTTCTTTATTATAAATAGGAGATAAAGTGATCATGATGTAACATACCACTAATCCGACCTAATCATAACTAATAAAGTCATAATAAATGAGTGTTAGGGCCTTAGGTTCTTTAACATGGCTTCTTGGAGGATGTGTTCTAATTATAGAGATCTAAACAAAATCGGCATAAAGGATAAATTCCCTATTCCAAATATTGATGAGCTAGATCTTAAATCAGGATACCACAAAATCAAATTAAGAAAAGAAGGCATACCCAAAATAGCTTTTAGAACTCATGATGGGAACTATGAGTTCTTGGTCATTCCTTTTGGGTTGATTGATGCTCCTTCTACTTTTCAAATCCTTATGGACAAATGTTTTTGACCCCATCATAGAAATGTTGTGTTGTTTTTCTTTGATGATATACTTATCTATAGAAAATAATGGGAAGACCACATTAAACATGTGGATAAATTCCTAGAAATTCTTTAGATAAATCAATTGTATGTAAAAATATCCAAATGTTCTTCTAGGAAACAATAAGTAGAGTATTGGGGTCATATTGTTTCAGGGAAGGGGTTAAGGTGGACCCTCAAAAGATCCAAGCTATTACAAAATGGCCTATTCCTAATAACACCAAGAGTCTTAGAGGATTTTTGGGTCTTACATGATATTATCAAGAATTTCTTAAGAATTATGTACGCATTGTAAGTGCACTCATATGTCTTTTGAAGAAAAATCCATTTGTATGGAATTAAGAGGCTACCTTGGCTTTCTCGCTCTTAAAATATTCCATGTCTTCTACACCAGTATTGGAAAAAACTTATTTTGGTAAAAACAATTATAGTTGAATGTGATGCATCTTGACAAGGAATTGGAGTTGTACTATTGACGTAAAAAGGGTGACCATTGGCTTCTAAAAGTAAACAATTAAAGGGAAAAGACTTGGTGAAATATACATATGGAAAAGAAATGGCAACAATTTTACATGCAATAAAAAATCGTGACAATATCTCAGTGGTAGGAATTTTAAAGATAAGATGGACCATGGTATCCTGAAGTACTTTTTGCAGAAAATATTTTCATCGGAAGAGTAACAAAAATGGATAGAAAAAATGATAGGGTTTGATTTTGAAATAATCTACAAAAATGGGAAGGACAATGTGGTCACAGATGCCCTTTACATAATAGAAGAATCCTCAAGTTTATATTCCATTACATCTCCCATTCTAGTGTGGTTGGAAGAAGCTCACCATGAACGGTAAAATGATAATAGTACAAGACAGAAAATACCATGTATAAAGGAAGGGATTAACTCTATGGAAATTGGGAGTGGAAGAGAGATATTCTCTAGTACAAGGGTAGAATATTTTTGTTCCCTCAATTAAATTTAAAGAAACAAATATTAAGGGAGTCTTAGGACTCTCTGACAACGAGACATTCAAGGTTCTTTAAAACATATCAAAGAATCAAAAAATGTTTTTTGGGGGAAGGAATGAAGAAAGGAATTCAAAAGTTTGTAAGAGAATGACAGTTTTTCCAATGAAATAAAGGAGAAATGATAAAAATCTAGGGTTACTTCAGCCTTTACACATACCTAATCAAATATGGGAAGATATATCAATGGATTTCATCACAAGTTTACCGAAATCGGAATATAAGAATGTCATTTTTGTGGTAATGTATAAACTCACAAAATATACGAATTTTTATAGAATTCAAAGTACATATACGACAAGTCAAGTATATGAAGTGTTCATGAAGGAAATTCATGGACTTCATGGAATTGCTAAAGTAATAGTAAATGAAAGATATTCAAAATTCAGAGGAAAACTTTGAAAATAATTATGGAAGATAAGTGGAACAACACTAGTTATGCACTTAGGATATCATCCACAAACAAATGGTCAAACAAAAATAGTTAACAAATGTTTATAGGGTTATCTACATTATTGTTCTTCAAATAATCAATCTCAATGGGTGAAGTGGCTTCCTCTACCATAATGGTGGTATAATACTACCTATCACACCTCTACTAAGATGTCCCCATTTGAATCCCTTTATGGATATCCAACTCCTAGTATATCATACTTTTTGCAAGATCATTCCAAAGTGGAGGAAATAGAATCACACATGGAAAAGACTAAAGAAAAGTTGACAATTCACAAGGAAAACCTTCAAATTGCACAAAAAAAGATAAACATGTGAGCAGATAAACATCGAAGTGAAAGAAAAATTGAGGAAGGTGATTGAGTTTTGAGACAAAAAATTTATAACCAATATACTCTCAAACTAAAGAAGCATTAGAAATTAGATACAAAATTTTATGGACCCTACAATATTATTCGCAAGATTGGACAAGTGGCGCATGATTTAGATTTTCCTTCTTCTCGGATTCATAAGGTTTTTCATGTATCTTTCTTAAAAACAGTTTTGGGACAAACTATGACAATGCAGGAAGAACTTCCAAAATTAGATGAAGAAAATAATTTATTCTTCAGACAGAAAAAGTTATAGATAGGCGATCTACATATCTACAGAATAGAACCATTATGGAGTACCTAATCAAGTGAAATAATATGCCTCCATAAGAAGTTACATTGGAAAATGAGTGATCTGTGAAGAAACAACCTCAATTACAAGATTTGAGTGAAAAGCATTTTTTAAAAGAGAGGGGCTATGTTAAGACTCCTAAGGCCCTATGTTAAGGCCCTAATACTAATTTATTATGAGTTTATTAGTTATTATTAAGTCATCTTAGTCGTATCTTACATCATGCTCACTTTATCTCCTATTTATAATAAAGAAGAATCATTTGTATAAGAATCTCATATTGTATTGCGCATTTCGTATATTGTAAGAGGAGGTTCCCTCCTCATAGTGGATTATTCATTGACTATTTTTGGATTTTGGTTCATAACTGAGAGACGGAGAATGATATGGAGAGAGAGAGAGAGAGGAGGGAGAAAGATAGAGTGAGAGAAATAGAGGTAAAGAGGGAAAGAGGGAGTGGATAGTGTGGGGAGAGAGAGGGGGGAGAGTGGGAAGAGGGTCATAGTGGATGAGAGAGATGGGAGGGAGAGTGAGTGATACTGTGTGAGAGAGAGAGAGAGTTGTGGGAAATATAGGGGGATAGAGAGAGAGAGAGAGGGAGGGAGAGGTAAAGAGAGAGAGTGGGAGAGAGGGGGAGAGATAGTGAGAGAGTGAGGAAGGGAAGAGAGGTTGGTAGTGAGGGAGTGACTCAGAGAGAGAGAGAGAGGGGGTGATGAATGTTTAGAGAGAGAGAGAGAGGAGGGAAGGAGATAGGGGAATATGAAGAGAGATGGGGGGAAGGTATAGGGAGAAAGGGGGATATAAGGGTAGAGATGAGAGAGAGAGAGAGAGAGAGATAAAGGGAGAGAGAGAGGAGGGGTAGAGGGAGAGAGAGGGAGGGAATGAGAGAGAAGGGAGGAAGAGAGAGTGGGAGATATTTAGAGAGTTATAGGGAGAGAGTGTGATGGGAACATAGAGAGAAAAATATGGAGGGAGAGAGAGTTAAATGGGGGGAGAGTAGGGGAGAGACAGAGAGGGAGAAAGGTGTATATAATTGGAGATGGAGTTAGTAGGAGAGAGTGAGTGAGCAAGTGAGAGAGAGAGGTTGAGAGAGAGGGATCCAGGGAGGGAGAGAGGGGAAGAGTCATGGATAAAGAGAGAGAAATATTGGTAGAGAGAGTGAGAAGGAGAGAGGGAGAGAGGGGAAGAGGCAAGGATAAAGAGAGAGAAATATTGGTAGATAGATTGAGAGAGAGAGAGAGAGGGGGAAGACAACCATGATTAGGTGAGTGAGTGAGAGAGAGATATTGGGGGGAGGGGGAATCATAGAGAAATAGATGGACAATGAGAGAGAGAGACAGGGAGAAGTGAGAGGGAGGAACAAAGAGAGATAAAATTGGGTAGAGAGAAACGTAGGGACTGATAAAGAGAGAGGGAGGGAGCAATAGAGGAGAATATGGAGAGAGGGGAGAAATGAGGGGGATAGGCAGAGTGTAAGAGAGGGAGATAGAAGGATAGAGAGAGAGTGAGAGATGGAGGGGGAGAGAGATAGAGGGGGAGAGAGAGGGGGGGG